>SJXQ01002539.1:282571-442111 GCA_006408695.1 Aepyceros melampus
CTGTGCAGTTTGTGAAATCTTAGTTCCCCAACCAGGGATTAAACCCACTCCCTCACCAATGAAAGTGCAGAGTCCAAACCACTGGACCACCAGTGAATCCCCCAAGAGAGTTCTGAACAGAGGAATTCCATGATCGGACTTTTGTTTAATAGATCATTCTGGTTGCCTGCATGCTAAGTCGCTTCAGTTATATCTGACTCTTTGTGACCCCATGGACTGTAGCCTGCCAGGTTCCCCTGGCCATAGGATTCTCCAGGCAAGAATACTGCAGTGGATTACCATGCCCTTCTCCAGAGGATCTTCCCGACCCAGGGATCGAACCCAGGTGTCTTACATCTCCTGCATTGTCAGGCTGATTCTTTACCACTGATGCCACCTTGGGAAGCCCCATATTGCAAACTAATTACAGAAAAAAAAGGAAGATGGTAAGGGGGAAGATCTGTTATTAGGCTATTGCAAAAATCCAGCTAAGACAGAGTGACTTGGGCAGGACCATAACAAGAAAAATAATGGGTGTTTGGACTTAGCAGCAAAAGGATGGAGTTGCTATTAATTGAAATCCTGAAGACAATGGGTAGAGCAAATTTTGGTGGAAGAATATGAGGTTTAGTGTTAGATGTGTTAAGATTAGGATGCCTATTAAGTTACATTTTTAAATAGCTATATAAATAAACCCTTCAAATAGTTCATGGCTCTTGCTAGTGAAGTTGCTCAGTCGTGTCTGACTCTTTGCAACCCCATGGACTGTAGCCTATCAGGCTCCTCAGACCATGGGATAGAGATGTGTATTTGGGAATTGCATACAGTGAAGTGAAGTCACTCAGTCATGTCCAACTCTTTGTGATCCCATGGGCTGTAGCCTACCAGGCTCCTCAGACCATGGAATTTTCCAGGCAAGAGTACTGGAGTAGGTTGCCATTTCATTCTCCAGGGGATCTTCCCAACCCAGGGATTGAACCCAGGTCTCCAGCATTGCAGGCAGATGCTTTACCATCTGAGCCACCATAGATGGTTAAATTAAATTATCATCATATCAGGTGGGCCATTAAGGCTGAGAACACAGTTAGAAAAGAGAAGATGTTTCAGGATTAAATCCCGAAAGACATTCCAACTTTAAAAAATCAAGAGGATAAAGAGGAACCAGCAAAGGAGATGGCCCCAAATGGCAACCCGAGAGGGAGAAGGTAAAGTAGGAGAGCAGACTCCCCCAGGAACCTAGTAATCAAGGTATATCAAGGAAGGAGTGATCTGCTAATCAGAGTCTCCTGGTATGATCGTCTCCAAAGAAACCCCAAAAGAACATATAGGAAAGCTATGAGAGAGTTAACCAAAGTTACTAGAAAACTTAATTATCTATTGTCTGTTTACAGCACAACATTCAGGGTGTCCCATCACTTATGTAAAGGTCAGGGGCTTGAGAGGTATTCAGTTGGTGCTGAATCAGGTAATGAATCAGTGAAAGATCATATGCATTATGCTGAGAAATATTTCTTAGCTCATCTATGGATAATTTTGGAGGGGTCACCTATTCTTAAATTCAAGAAATATTGATGTAGAACAAGGTTTCTGAGAAGGAATAGATATGTTTCCCCCTCAGTAAGCAATGTCAATAGACCAAAGATTTCTAGCCCACAAGTTTCATATAGAATGTTTTCTCAGATCATATTCAATAAATTGTAAAGTAGAAACAAAGAAACAACTTGCAGACACATGGAAGTTTAAAAATATACTTCTGTAAGTAATTTTCAACTTAAGACAACAACCCAATTTAAATGTGCAGAAGATTTAAATACAACCTTATCAAAGAAGATATAAAAATGGTAAATCACTGCATGAAAAGATGATCATCATCATGAGTCACTAGAGGAAAGCAAGTTAAAATCTCAGCCACATTTACTCACACTTACAAGAATCAACAAAGTTAAAAATATTAACAATATCAAGTGTTGGCAAGGATGTGAAGTTGAAGTTGCTCAGTCATGTCCGACTCTTTGCAACCCCATAGACTGTAGCCTACCAGGCTCCTCTGTGCATGGGATTTTCCGGCAATAGTACTGGAGTGGATTGCCATTTCCTTCTCCAGGGGATCTTCCCAACTCAGGGCTCGAACCCGGGTGTCCCACATTGTAGACAGATGCTTTACCATCTGAGCCACCAGGGAAATTCTCATCATACATAGCTGATGGAAATGCAGAAGGGTATAGCAAGTTTGGAAAACCAGTTGACAGTTTCTGAAAAAGTTAAACACAGAAAAGATATATGTATCCCAAAGTTCACTGCAGCACTATTTACAATAGACAGGACTGGAAGCAATCTAAATGTCTATCAACAGTAGAATGGATAAAGAAGATGTGGTACATATACACAATGGAATATTACTCAGCCATAAAAACAAATGAAATAGTGCCATTTGCAGAGACATGGATGGACCTAGAGATTGTCATACTGAGTGAAGTATGTCAAAAAGAGAAAAACAAATACCATATAATATCACTTATATGTGGAATCTTAAAAAATGGTAAAATTATTTGCAAAGCAGAAATAGAGACACAGATGTCTCTATTGGATTTATGCATAGATAACTTATGGATACCAAAGGACGAAGGAGAGGGTGGGGTGAATTGGGAGATTGGAATTGACATACATACACTACTATGTATAAGACAGATAACTACTCAGATGGCGAAGAATCTGCCTGCAATGCCAGAGACCAGGGTTCAATCCCTGGGTTGGGAAATCCCCTGGAGAAGGGCATGGCAACCCATGCCAGTATTCTTGCCTGGAGAATCCCATGGACAGAGGATCCTGGCAGGTTACAGTCCATAGAGTAGCAAAGAATTGGACAAGACTGTAGCAATTTAGCACACATGTACTAAAGCCATCAGATAAAGGATTGATGGGAAGTAAAACATTAATCCAGTATCAGATATCACCTCGTGATTTTCTGCTAATTGTTAAGGGAAAAGTTATCTTATACAAGAGGGAGATTCCCTGACACGTTCCTGCTTATATGATGGTATGTGAGAAGAGCACCACATCACCTATGGGGTAGTGTTGGAAAAACCAGTTTAACCTGAATCTAAGCAAGGACTTTGACATAATTTCCATCTTGTAAGAAGAAAGGAATATAAATGACACTACAAAGAAACAATGAGGCATATGCAAAATACAGTGTGCTCTGCAGCACTTAATGTCTGAACAGAAGGAAGTAGAAGCAATAAAATAGATTAAATGACAGAACTAAATGAAACTAATGGGTTTAGATCTTGGTCCAGTATAAAAGCTTTAAGAGACTTTAGAGGGACTTCCCTGGTGGTCCAGTGGCTAAGACTGCATGCTCCCAATACAGGGGCCCTGGGTTCAGTCTCTGGTCAGGGAACTAGATTCCATATGCCACAACTAGAACCCATGATGCCACAACACCTGTTTTAATTAAAAAATATTTTTAAAAAATTAAAGATACTTTGGAAATTAGAGAAATTCAAATAAGGTTGACATTGAATAGGATAAGAGAAGTTTTATTACTTTTCCTAATGATGAAAATGATATTGTGTTTATAAAGGCATTGGTCCTTGGTTTTAAAAGACACATGCTAAAGTATTCAGGGTGAAGTATCATAGCATGCTCCCAATACAGGGGCCCTGGGTTCAGTCTCTGGTCAGGGAACTAGATTCCATATGCCACAACTAGAACCCATGATGCCACAACACCTGTTTTAATTAAAAAATATTTTTAAAAAATTAAAGATACTTTGGAAATTAGAGAAATTCAAATAAGGTTGACATTGAATAGGATAAGAGAAGTTTTATTACTTTTCCTAATGATGAAAATGATATTGTGTTTATAAAGGCATTGGTCCTTGGTTTTAAAAGACACATGCTAAAGTATTCAGGGTGAAGTATCATTGTGTTTACCACTCACTTTGGAAAAATTATATATGAAACAAAATATTAACATTTAGGTGGCGCTAGTATTTAACTTATATGCAGAGTACATCATGAGAAACGCTGGGCTGGAAGAAGCATAAGCTGGAATCAAGATTGCTGGGAGAAATATCAATAACCTCAGATTTGCAGATGACATCACCCTTATGGCAGAAAGTGAAGAGGAACTAAAAAACTTCTTGATGAAAGTGAAAGAGGAGAGTGAAAAAGTTGGCTTAGAGTTCAACATTCAGAAAACAAAGATCATGGCATCTGGTGCCATCACTTCATGGGAAATATATGGGAAAACAGTGTCAGACTTTATTTTGGGGGGCTCCAGAATCACTGCAGATGGTGATGGCAGCCATGAAATTAAAAGACGCTTACTCTTTGGAAGGAAAGTTATACAAACCTAGATAGCATATTGAAAAGCAGAGATATTACTTTTCCAACAAAGGTCTGTCTAGTCAAGGCTATGGTTTTTCCAGTAGTCATGTATGGATGTGAGAGTTGGACTATGAAGAAAGCTAAGTGCCTAAGAATTGATGCTTTTGAACTGTGGTGTTGGAGAAGACTCTTGAGAGTCCCTTGGACTGCAAGGAGATACAACCAGTCCATCCTAAAGGAGACCAGTCATGGTGTTCATTGGAAGGACTGACGCTGAGGCTGAAACTCCAAAACTTTGGCCACCTTATGTGAAGAGTTGACTCATTGGAAAAGACCTTGATGCTGGGAGGGATTAGGGAAAGGAGGAGAAGGGGACGACTGAGGATGATATGGCTGGATGGCATCACGGACTCGATGGACGTGAGTCTGAGTGAACTCCGGGAGTTGGTGATGGACAGGGAGGCCTGGAGTGCTGCGATTCATGGGGTTGAAAAGAGCTGGACATGACTGAGCACCTGAACTGACTGAACTGAACTGAGTGGTAAAGTATCTGTCTGCCAATGCAGGAGACACAGGAGATGCAGGTTCAATCCCTGGGTCAAGAAGATCACCTTGAGTAGGAAATGGTAACCGACTCCAGTATTCTTGCCTAGGAAATCCACAGACAGGGGAGCCTGGTGGGCTAGTGCATAGGGCTGCAAAGAGTCAGACATGACTGAGCACAATGCCAAGTTATGGATAAATGAGTATTTCATTGCCTTGGTCTTTTACTTTTTTCTATACATTTAATTTATTCATAATAAAAAATGAAAGAATACATACTTTTAAAACCCAATAGTTAAATATGAAGGAATTAGAAAAACTAGAATTTGATGTCTTAAAATTAAAACACTATCAAGACTTGTAAGATGAAAACAACTAAAGCAGTATGTAAAGAGAAATGAATAATTTTATTGCATATTCTGGAAATGAAAAAAATTGGAAAATTAATGTGTAAAGCATCCAAGTAGAGAGGCAAACATAGCAATAAACAAGTAGAATAAAAGAATTAGTAAAGATAAAATCAAAGTCTAATAAGATATAACACAAAACATTAATACAGGATCAATAAAACAGTGACTGCTTAGATCAATGAAAAACAGAGGAGACATAAATCACTAAGTTTTAGAGTAAAAAAAGCTGCATAACTAAGGATACAAGAGATTTAAAATAATAGGACTGCTTCACTATGAGCAACTTTATAGCCATAAATTTTAAGACACAGATAAAATCATAATGTCCTAAATTTTTTAAAAAATCTGTCCATAAAACTCTAGAGTCAACAGAATCGTAAACAATACATCAACTCAATAGTTGAAAATAAAAATTTACCCCTGCATAACCAATAGGCCTAGATTTTAAAAACATCTTTATTGAGATATAATCCATATACTGTAAAATTCACCCATCTAAGGTGTACAAACCATCACCATCACTTAAGTTTAGAAGAACTTTCATAACCCCTCCCCCAAAATCCCCCAGTACCCATTTATAGTCTCTCTCCATTCTCCAGAGGTAACCAACAATGCACTTTCTATCTCTATAAAATTTGCTTATTCTGGATATTTCATATAAATGTACTCATACACTATGTGATCTTTTGGGTTTGTCTTCTTTCACTTAGCATAGTGCTTTCAATACCTGTCCTGCTGTAGCACATATCAGTATTTCATTTCTTCCTGTTGCCAAATGATATGTCATTCTACAGAGAGATATCATTGGATAAATTTTGTTTCGGTTCCTGTGCTCATTTTTATATTGGATTATTTGTTATTTTATTGTTGAATTGTTAAGGCAAGTTTTACAAAGCTTGAAAACAATACAAAAACTCTAATATTCAAATCTTGTAGGAAAAGTTCTAGTAAAATAAGGCAGAGAGGGGAGAAAGATTAAAGAGAAGAGGGGAGAAAAAGGTGAGAGGAATGATTTTATGAGTCCTCCAGAATGACCTCGATACAAAAAGTAAACGTATCATACAGGAAAGCTAATGAATGTTGTCCTAAAAATTCTAAATAAAACAAAAAAAAATGCACAATAATCTTTAAGAATGGTGACTCCATCAACATCCAGAAACGAGTCAGGCACCTTGCTATAAAGGTAGGTAATTAAACAGGTAAGTGAGGTAGGCAGTTGCGTCAGTGAAATAGTAAGAGAGCCTAGACATAGACGTACATCTGTTGAATAAAGGTGTTGATCAGAAATGGTATCATTGGGACTTCTCTGATGCAGAGGGTGTGGGTTTGCTCCCTGGTCATGGGCTAAGATCCCACATGACTCGTGGCCAATGAACCAAAACATAAAACAAAAGTAGTATTATAACAAATTCAATAAAAGACTTAAAAAATGGTCCACATTAAAAAAAGAAAGAAATGATGTCATTAATTAGTGGAGAAAGAATTGAATACTGAAACAATGGCAACAAATCCACTTTCTATCTGAATAAAGAACTCAGACCATTCACAAAAAACAAACTAAGATTAAACACTGAATGTGTAAAGGAGAAGAACAATTTAGAGGACTTTTTACCTCAAATTTCAAGACTTAATGCCACCCAACTTCAAGACTTAAATAAAGCCACAGTAATCAAGAGAGCATGATATTTAAGAAAGGACAGATATATTAATGGAGAGACCAGAAATAGAAACCTCATAAATACAGCCAACTGATTTTTGACAAGGAGAAGAGACAATAGAACAAAGACAGTCTCTTCAGCAAATGGTCCTGGAATATCTAGAAACCCATATGCAAAAAAAAAAAAAAAAACAACCCTAGACTCAGACTTTGCACCCTTCATACAAATTACTCAAAATGGATCAAAATGGACATAAGGGTAAAACACAAAACCATAAAACTCCTAGAAGATAACATGAGAGAACATCTAGATGACCTTGGGTACAGTGATGCCTTTTTAGATATAACATTAAAGAAATAACCCATGAAAGAAATAAGTGATAAGCTGGACTTCATTAAAATTAAAAACGTCTGCTCAATGAGATACAGTACCAAGAGAATGAGATTGGGAGAAAATATTTGCAAAGGACATATCTAATAAAGTACTATCATCTACAATTTACAGACAAGTCTTGAAACTCAACAGTTAAGAAAACAACCTGATTTTAGACATGGGCCACAAACCTTAATAGGCACCTCACCCAGCAAATAAGTGTATGAAAGGATACTCCACACAATGTCATTGAGGAAATACAAGCTAAAACAATACTAATGAGATAACACTGATACCTGTTAGAATGGGTAAGATTCAGTGATAACACCCAATAAGTGAGTATGTGGAACAACTGGGTCTCTCATACGTTGTTGGTGGGAGTGTAAAATGGTAGAGCCAGTTTAAAAACAGTTTGGAGTTTCTTACAAAACTAAACATACTTGTACCATATGATCCAGCAATCATGGTCTTTGGTATTTATTCAAAGGAGTTGAAAACCCATATCCAAGTGGTATAGAGGAGGGAAAGATTGGGAGTTTGGGATTAGCAGATATAAACTATTACATATAAAATGAATAAACAAAGTCCTACTGTAGAGCACAGGGAACTATATTCAATATCCTGTGATAAATTTATTGGAAAAGAATATAAAAATATGCATATATATGTATAATTGAGCCACTGCTGTACAGCAGAAATTAAATATATCATAAATCAACTATACTTCAATAAAATTAAAAAAAAGAAAACTCACATCCACATAAAAACTTGCATACAGATATTTACAGTAGCTTTATTCATAATTGCCCAAACATGGAAGCAACCAAGAGGTCCTTCAGTAGTTAAATGCACTATGGTGCCTCCAGACACTAGTATATTAGTCAGCAAAGAAGCTGGCTTAAAACTCAACATTCAAAAAACTAAGACCATGGCATCTGGTCCCATCAGCATGGCAAATAGATGAGGAAAAAGTGAGAGACTATTTTCTTGGGCTCCAAAATCACTGTGGACAGTGACTGCAGCCATGAAATTAAAAGAAGCTTGCTGCTTAGAAAAAGAGCTATGACAAACCTAGACAGCACATTAAAAAGCAAAGACATCATTTTGTCAACATCTAGTCAAAGCTATGGTTTTTCCAGTAGTTATATATGGATGTGAGAATTGGACCATAAAGAAAGCTGAGCACTGAAGAATTGATGCTTTTGAACTGTGGTGCTGGGGAAGACTCTTGAGAGTCCTTTGTACAGCAAGGAGATCAAACCAGTCAATCCTAAATGAAATCAACCCTGAATATTCACTGGAAGGACTGATGCTGAAGATGAAGCTCCAATACTTTGGCCACCAGATGCAAAGAGCTACTCATTGAAAAAGACTCTGATGCTAGATTATGAGCAGGAGAAGAAGGGGATGACAGAGGATGAGATAGTTGGATGGCATCACCAATGACTCAATGGACATCAGTTTGAGCAAACTCTGGGAGATAGTAATGGACAGGAAAGCCTGGTGTACTGCAGTCTCCATGGGGTTGCAAAGAATCACACACAACTTAGTGAATGAACAAGAAAAAGAAATGAACTATCAAGCCATGAAGAAATAGGGAGGAACGATAAATGCATATTTCTAAGTGAAAGAAGCCAATCTGAGAAGGCTCCATACTGTATAATTCCAACTATATGACATTCTCAAAAAGGCATACAATAAAAATACCCATGATTCCTAGATGTCAGAGGAGAGCTGGAAATGAATAGAGGATTTTTAGGGCAGTGAAATGAACAGAGGATTTTTAGGGCAGTGAAAATACTCTGCATGACACTATAATGATGGATATATGTCATCAATTTGTTCAAACCCATAGAATGTACACCACCAAGAGTGAACCTTAAGGTAAACTATACACTTGGGTGATTATGGTGTGCCAACATAGGTTCATGGTTGGTAAAAGTGTACCACTTGGTGAGTGCTGTTAATAATGGAGCTCAGGTGCTATGTACATGTGGAGGCAAGAGGGTATATTGGAAATCTCTGTATCTTCCTCTCAATTTTTTGTAAACCTATACCTGTTCTTAAAACATTAAGTCTGAAAAGAAAACACACATGAAAAGCAAGTCTATAAAACCTTTTGAAGAATATGTTTATATCATCAGGCTGGGAAGGATAAAGAAGTATTTTACAGCATCATATTTTTGAACCACTGTGAAAAGAAAAAAATTACCATAAAGAAAATGAAAACTTAAGGCACAGACTAGAAGAATATTTTTGAAACATATATAACTAAGAGGCTTCCTAGGTGACACAGTTATAAAGAATCCACCTGCCAATGCTGGAGACGTGGATTCGATCACTGGGTCAGGAAGATCCCCTGATAAAGGAAATGGCAACCATTTCAGTATTCTTGCCTGGAAAATTCCAGGGACAGAGGAACCTGGTGGGCTACTGTCCACGAGGTCGCAAAGAGTCGGACACAACTGAGAACACACACATAACCTAAGAAGAATCACTATCCCAAGTTGATAAAGAAAAACACTTCCCTGGTGGCTTAGCTGGTAAAGAATCTGCCTGCAATGCAGGAGACCTCAGTTTGATTCCTGGCTTGGGAAGATCCACTGGAGAAGGGATAGGCTACCCACTCCAGTATTCTGATCTGGAGCATTCCATGGACTGTGTAGTCTATGGGGTTGCAAAGAGTTGGACATGACTGAGACTTCCACAAGTATAGTAGAAAATAATTTTTATAAAGAAAATATATTAATAGGCAGTTCACAAAAGAAGATAATTGAATGGCAATAAATGAAGTGCTCAATCTCATTCCTGGGGTAATACAAATTAAAACAACACTGAGATACTATTTCATGCCTATCATGATAGGAAAGCAATAATCATTCTGATAACAGTATGTTTTGGTGGGGCTTCATGGAAAACAAAACTCTGACACATGTCAGGCAGGAACACTTAGATCTACGCTGGAAAGGTGAAAGTGCTCCTTGTCTAAAACATGGCTGCCCCATATCTATGTACCTGCAAGAGGGCAAGTCTCACACATATATATACAAGCACACGTGGAACATACAAAATTGCATTATTTTGTTGTTGTTGTTTACTTGGCTATAAAACTCCAGCCATTTAATAACAAATGCTTCTCTACCCACACCCATCACAGCACTAGGAGAATCATGGGACCAACCATTGGTGTGGGATGTGCTGGGAAAGCCAGGGTGAGGAGCAGCAGCCCGCTGACTCCTGAGAGCATCAGGTCCTAAAAGTTCCATCCAGGGCAGGTTGGAGCTGCCCATGGGCCCAGCCAGAGAGGATAGGTGGAGGCCAGGCTCAGGAGAGGAAAGGGGGGGATAAAAACAGAAGTGACGCTGGTCTGCCACCAAACTGAGGCCCCCTGGTCTGCCTGTTCAAGTCCAGCTAACAGGAGTTGGCCTTGCCCATCAGAAGGCTGCCGCCACTCACACTGTGTCTGCCTTCTTAACCTTCAAAAGGTATATGTTCTAGTTATAAGATAAATAAGCACTAGGGATATAATGTACAACACGATTGATATAATTAACAGTGCTCTACCTTATACGTGAAAGTTGTAAAGAGAGTAAATCCTAAGAGTTCTCATCACTAGGACATTATTTTTTCTTTTTATTTTGTATCTGTATGAGATAATGAATGTTTACTAGCTTACTGCAGTAATCATCTCATGATGTAAGTCAACTCATGCTATATATCTTAAACTTATATAGTACTGCATGTCAATTATATCTCAATAAAACTAGTGGGGTAAGTCATTATATATTCAGTCTCATAGTAAATACCAGTAAGTTCCATAAGGTTGAAATATGACAAAGGTTTGTGGGTAAAATGCAGAACAATAAATTATCAACAAATGTAAAAATGTAAAAGCTCAAGAACTTCCCTGGTGGTCCAGTGCCTGGGACTTCCCACTCCCAATGCAGGGGGCCTGGGTTTGATCCCTGGTTGGGGAACTAGATTCCATATGCCACAACTAAGAGTTCCCACATCAAACTAAAGATCCCACATGCCACAGCAAAGATCAAAGATCCTGTTGCAGCCTTCCTGAAGTAAAATTTGGCAAGATCTCTAACAAAATTCCATGTATATTTACAATTGGAGTGAGCATTTTCACTTTTTGGAAGTTTTCCGGAATGAAAGTATACTTTCAACAATACAAAAACACACAGGCAAATGATTATTCAATGCTAAATTGTTTGTTATTTTTTTATTTTTTAATATAGATTTATTTATTTTAATTGGAGGTTAATTACTTTACAATATTGTATTGGTTTTGCCATACATCAACATGAATCCACCACAGGTGTACATGTGTTCCCCATCCTGAACCCCATCCCACCTCCCTCCCCGTACCATCCCTCTGGGTCATCCCAGTGCACCAGCCCTGAGCATCCTGTATCTGCATCAAACCTGGACTGGCGATTCGTTTCACATATGATACTCTGTTTCAATGTCATTCTCCCAAATCATCTCACTCTTGCCCTCTCCCACAGAGTCCAAAAGGCTGTTCTATACATCTGTGTCTCTTTTGCTGTCTTGCATACAGGGTTATCGTTACCATCTTTCTAAATTTTTAAACTGTTGTTTAAAATATATTTAACTTATTCTTACTCTACATTTTTTCTTTATCCTTATCTTATGATTTATCTTTTGGACTGGATTAAAAACTATTATTTAATTTTGTAATCCTTTATGAACAATTTCTACACTATTTTCTGTGTGGTAGCATTGAATAAATGTTTATTGATTTGAAAATTATTAGGGATAAACAATCATTCGTTATAAGAAATTTCATTTTGAAATAAAGCTTTCATATAACTAACACTATGGCTTACTAATTTTGGATTTATCCAAGATTGTTGTCTACTATATTTTTTTCATGGTTCCTATGAACTTTCTGTTAATTGGGAAATTTGATTTCTTCAATAATTAAACCTCTAAGGCTAGGGTTCAAGGCTGAATTCAGCACATACACTCAGAGAAGATTCCACTAGACTTGCTACACTTTTGTAGTCACAATTGAGCAGATCATCATTCTAGGATAGCATTATTATCTTCAAAGAAATTTATAAATGGAATGCACTTAAGTAGTACCTGGTTATTCTTCTAGGCCTTGGTGAAAAAAAAAAGAGATAAATACACATCCATGTTCTACCGATTGTTCTATTTTTTGAAGCTTAAAGATTCATGTTCTTTCATTGTGCTTAGTCCCTCAGTCGTGTCAGATTCTTTGCAACCCAATAGACTATAGCCTGCCAGACTCCTCTGTCCCTGGAATTCTCCAGGCAAGAATACTAGATCAGGTATCCATTAACCTTCTCCAGGGGATCTTCCCAACCCAGGGATCAAACCCAAGTCTCCTGCATTACAGGCAGATTCTTTACCATGTGAGCCACCAGGGAAGTCCATTCTTTCATTAACTAGTTATTTATTCAACTATCATTTATTAAGCAACTATTACTCAGATACAGGTTTTTAAATTCAAAAGTCTTTGAGCCAAAAGAGTTTCATGATTTCAAATTTTAACAGCTGATTTTCTGAATATTTTGTGTTGTATTCAGGTCTTGTCTTAGAATGTCTCCTAAAATTAGTGTGTGTGTGTTACATATATTAGGTTTTTAAATTAATTTTACCTGATGATTTATGGATTTCCATTTTTGATGTTTCTCATAACAGACACATATGAAAGAATATGATTATTGAAAAGAGCCTAGAATCACTCTTTCTGCTTGCTCTATAGATAGGGAAATTGGGCTTACATTATATTTAGGACCACACAAGGGATTTATAGAGAGAATCGAGTGTTGGCTAGGAGGTTTCCACATCCACTGTTCAGAACCCTAGCCACCAGATCTGCGTACCTTTAAGTGCCCCAGGGCTTAGCACAGCAGCTCTAAAAGATGCCTTAGAAAGACACAGAGACACAAAATCATAATTATGTTGACCGTAATCCTTCTTTACTTATACAGAAGTTGGTATGTAGACAGATGCAAAACAACACAAATTAAAAACACATTCTAGATCAGGAATTGGCACCCACAGGCAAAATCTTAGCTATTGTACCAAATAAAATTTTGAGGGGACACAGTCATACCCATTCATTTATCTGTGACTGCTTTTCAGCTCCAGCTACAGATTTGAGTAGTTGCGACAGTGACCATAAGGATACAGCCAGTAAAGCCAAAAATATTTGTCGTCTGGCCCTTAAAAAATTTGTTCACCCCACCATAGAAAATATTGCTCTCTTACAAGCTATAACTATACACATTAATAACTATCCTTTAAAACAGTGCTAATGATTATAATTTTTAGCTACACTTGGAAGCAACCATGGTAATTAAATGCATGTTATAGAGTCTAATGAGCCCTCAAGTTTCTGATATAAGTTGTTCTACAGCATATACACTTCTGCAGAATCTGAAACATTCCATTTTTAATAGGAGAATTTTAGCTAATTAACTTTTAAAATTAAACCTAAATTAACATTTTATAGCCTGCAATAACTACAGCTAAGAATACTTCCCAATAATTAAAATACAGTGTTCCTAATGGATATCTACTGTAACTTTTTTACAAAGACAGTTATAGTTGCTTTTATAGTTTCATTTTGTTCTTTGTACACTCAAGATTATTGTATTTTCCCAAAATAAAAACATGAAATTTTTTCAATCTATTTTTATGTATTAGGAATGCAACATTTATCAAGTTTCTATGTTACACTATAAAATCTTGAAACTGTAGTTACTATTTGAGCAGCAATTACAGTAACATTTTTTTAATTTTTATTTTATAGTGGAGCATGGTTGATTAACAATGTGATTCAGTTATATATATGTGTGTGTGTGTGTGTGTGTGTGTGTGTATCCTTTTTCAATTACAGTAAATTTAAAGGAATATTAAGAAGAATGGATTCCAGAGTGGCTTATAAAAGGAATAGAATTTTGAGACATATTATTCAGATACACTGGGGATAAAATAAAGAAAAAGTCTAAAGTGGAAATTGGCATATAAGGGATTGAAATAAGGTAGCACCATAATAAATTATTAATTTTTAGGAAATATTTTCTAGGCACCACAGAGACTCTGTTCTGCCTTTATTCTGTTTGGTCTGTGTTTAGAGTCAGGAAAGACTAAGTTATGATAATAAATCACCCCCAGATATGCATAGCTTGACACAAAAGCTTATTTCTCATGTTACATGCTGGCAGAGACCTCTGCTGATGGTAGTTATTCTGTGTCCCAAGCTTTAGATAAAACACCATCTTGAGCATTGCTGGTTGTCATGCCAGAACAAAGGAGCATACTGGAGGGTTGTATGTGCACCATATTCAACTTGGAATGTCCATTTTGCTAAGGAATCATTGGCCAGAATAGTTATATGACCCTGCACAACCACAAGGGAACAGGAATTGTAATCCTATTATGTACTTCCCTGGTGGCTCAGATGGCAAAGCTCCCGCCTACATGTGGGAGACCAGGGTTCAATCCCTGGGTTGGGAAGATCTCTTGGAGAAGGAAATGGCAACCCATTCCAGTATTCTTGCCTGGAAAATCCCATTGATGGAGGAGCATGGTAGACTACAGTCTATAGGGTCGGACATGACTGAGTGACTTCACTTTCACTAACATACTCATAAGGGATAGAGTAGAATTATTTACTAACAACTCATTGAATGTTTAGGTTAATGATTAAGGACTTAACCCTCAGACCAAGCTAGTTAATTGTCTGTACTTCACTTTCCTCATCTGTACAATGAAAATACTAAACCTCATAGAAATATAGGAATTAAATGAGTTAAAACTTATGCACTATTTAGAAGAGTATTGGAGTACAGTAAAATGTGTTATTGTTGCTTCAGTCCAAGTTATGTACTTGCCACACTGCTCTTCAGAGTCAAAAAGAGAGTAGGGCAGCCTTAGGAATGTTGGCCTGGGCCTAGCAGAGATGCCTATGAGAAGTATGAGGAAGGTCCATGACTAAATGAAAAAATCAAAATGCTAGGTTTTCCTTCTAAGTAATATTGATCCAAGAGGCAGGAGACATGCCATTAAAGGGGTAGCCAGTCAGTTCAAGAGAAGCTGAAGCACCAGCGGGGATAAAGACATCAAACTACAATAGGTCTTAAGAAATATGAATGTCAGAGAATGAATTTAGGATGTGAGCATAAAACATGGACAAAGTAAGTGGCATATGCTGGGTAGGACTAGAATATATTAATAGTATACACATTTGGGTAATATAGTATATGAATGAATCCCTTCTAATAAGTGGCTTATGAGGTTTGTATCAGACTAAATATAAGCGTTAAAGTAGAAGACTCCCATTAGGAAAAAAATGAAATTGTTAGTTGCTCAGTTGTATCTGACTCTTTGCAACCCCATGGATGGTAGCCTCCAGGCTCCTCTGTCCATTGAATTCTCCATGCAAGAATACTATAATGGGTTGCCATTCCCTTCTCCAGGGGATCTTCCCTGATCCAGGGATCAGGAGACCCAAACCCGGGTCTCCTGCATTGCAGGCAGATTCTTTACCATCTGAGCCACCAGGGGTTGAGTCCATTGGAAAGGGCAAAGGTAAGACCAAAAGAAGAGAAATGGGAAGAAAGAGACAGTGAGCCAAGAACCAGTGTCCAGGATGTGCAGTCAGCTCCCGTCCTATGTAGAACATAGCAAATGGTGGGTTTATGGCATTGTTCAATTCCTATCAGAGCTGTTGACTCAGCACTGGTACAGTACACAGCAGTACAACTGCTCTGAATCCATGACCAGATATCCACCCCTGACCATCCACCCATGACCACCCATGCATCAACACACAGCCCAGTGATTCTGGACTGTTAGGCACCAGGTGAGGAGAAGAGCAGACATGATTTCCTCTTCCAGGAGCTAATAACAAGAGAGACAGAAAAGTTACTAACCCATGCATAGCACAAATCAGAATGAAAGAAATTCTGTACTGCACACACATGCCAAATTTTAAGAGCACACAGAAGGAGGAAAGGTCCATTTTCAGGAGATATTTAGGAAATACTTTTTGGAGGAACTAAGATTTTAACTGAGATTTTAAAGAAGAAGAGGGATGAAAGTCAAAGGATGTAATGAATACCAAGCTAATGAAATATCATGAATGACCATAAAATGGGTAAGAGTGACCACTTGGAGAGAGTAGGGAGAAACAAATTTTAAAAAGTAAAAGAAGCTCTTTTTTTGACTCACAGATAATTCAGAGGCACCTTAAGAAGTTCTCATTTCATAATCAATTTATATTTATAAAATTCCCTGCTATTCATTCCCCAAAATAGTAATTACAATATAAAAGTGGCTATTTGATTTGAATTTTATTTCTGTATTCTTGAAATGTAAGCTCCACAGTCTATATTTCCCTAGATGGTCACAAGTTCAAAAGATCATAGAGCTGAAAAGAAATTACAGTCCAAAGTTCTGCTTCAAAGATGGAAGGTCCAGTAACCAAATGACTTACTCGTATTTACAAGAGTGCCAGACTCAACCTAGAACTGTTATAATACTGAATGTACCAGCTGTTTTAAAAGATGAAAGAATCAAGAAAACAAACATGAGTACAGAGCTATTCTTGTGTTTTCTCTGGGAATGTTCTGTATCAGAACCTAAGTGATTTATGTCTATAAGAATGTTAAGTAATATGAATAGAAACATGGGATTATTTACTAAATTCAAAATGTCTAATGGAGAAGTCACTACTTGAAATCTATGTGTGTTTCAGCCATGTCAAAGGAGGCCCTACTGCACAAGGTAGGGATTATGTTTATGGAACTTAAACACAAGGTAGAGGAAGTCAGAAATACAAACAAATCCTGAATGCTTCATGTCAAGTAACAACGGGCCCATCACAGTTCATAATAAAAAATGCAATGTCTGTGTCACGTTGTCAACGTTTAAAATGAACATCAGAGAAGTGCTGCTTTCCCAACTCCGCCAAAGACAGAGGCAGCACAGAACCACGATGCACCATGACAGTGCTTGCTTCCATTTGTGAAGTGTCCAGATGCCTCATTTTGGATGCCATGTGAAGTTGCTAGGCTATTGGGTTTCTGTCCAGAATGTTTCTGGACATTCAAGGAACCAATTTTTGACTATATATTAACCACGACAACTCTATCTAAAATATCTTGTTCCCAAACAGGAGCATAAAGGATATTTCTACATTCTAACTTTACATGAAGAATCAGGTCTTGGAAATCCCATGAGAAAGTTTTCATAAGGATTTATCCACATTTTCTTCTTTGGTTTCCTCAACTGCAAAGCAGGAAACCTTCCAGACATCCTGAACCTCTGACCCTTTTGTGGTTTTTCCCATCAACATACACAAGCATCCATGCATCAGTTAAAAAAATCTCACCACATTATAGCATGGCCTTGTTTCAGACCTATATCTAGAACACTACTGTTTCCAACCCACTATTGAATGAATTTACTTGCATGTTTCTTGGGAAAAAAGATGGTGTCATTGGCTCAGAAATGTCAGAAGTCCATTATCACATAAACCTATCAGTCTCCAAAATGATGTTCCCGGGCTACCCTAAACGACTTCCTCAGAATGTGTCCTGCTAGCATGGGAATCAGCTTTTTGCCTTTTACCCAACCTCAGCTCATTCCTTCTCTGTGACAGTATCGGGATATCCACATCTGACAACAGTCCCAGCTAATTAATTTACTCCAATGACTAGCAGCCTTCTGACAGGAAAAATAATCTACATTGTATTTATGGCAAAATCTATGACTCTGACAAAGATGAATGCCAGCTTCACACAGCCATTTTTCAGCTGTTATCCAGAGCTGAAAGTGATTTTCAAATGTTGGCTTTAAAATTAGGAGGAAGGAGATAATAGTTCTACTTTAAAATGGCCTGGAAATGGAATCTCTATAATGATAGTGTAGCATCAAGCCAGAAAAAATAAACTCTCCTGCTACAACCATAAATGGGCCAGAAATAAACCTCGGGGTGGGGTCACACACAAAGACTGGGCAGTGGAATTGGATTTCTAAAATAAATGATCTGAAACTCACAGGATAATGTATCTTCAAAAAATGATATCTTTCCTTATCCCCATCCCTCTGGCCATGGGTAGTGGGGGGAGCGATATCTGCCTCTGTAAAATGCACACGGTGGTTGCTATTGATCGGTCACTAAGTCCTGTCTGGCTCTCTTGCACTGTAGCCGGCCAGGCTCCTCTGTCCATGGTATTTCCCAGGTAAGAATACTGGAATGGGTTGCCATTTCCTTCCGCAGGGGATCTCCCTGACCCAGGGATTGAACCTGTGTCTCCTGAATTGACAGGCAGATTCTTTACCACTGAGCCACCAGAGAAGTCCTAAAATGCACACAACATTGTCATAAAATTGGAAAAAATTAAAATTTGAACCCAGACAACATCTACAATGCTCAACTTCTACCTCTGTCATAAGCAAAGTATCCAGTAGTTCCATTCACTTTGGCTATGCTCTGAAATACTTTCTCATGAGTTTTGTTAGCATTATCCTTCCTAATGTTCCTTAACCTTGGGATTGTAAATGTAAATTAATAATTATTCATTTCACTGATCATCCGAACCTCATTCCCTTCTTCCCTCTGAAGACCAGGGTAGTCATCCAATAAAAGTTCTACCAAGGTCAGAAATGACCTAATTTATTTTTAATTATTAATTCTTCTCTGACCCTTTAACCATAAATAAAGCCTTGGCATTGGGGAAAAAAAAAAGGATGTGAAACAGGACAAAGCAATTTTCAAAAATCAGGGAATAACAGAACAGTGGAGAAAAAGAGAACAGATTTTCTAAATTTAAAACACTCCTTGTCCTTTCTTGAAATAATGATTTATATTCTTTGAGTCCACAAGAGAGTAATTGGATATGTGTGATGCAATGCTGGAATTTTAGGTATTTTGCCTAAAGGTTATTAACAATTAGTACCACTGGGGTAAAAATCATAAAGTTGGAATAATAACCCTCTCTCAAAGGATGACTGAAATTGAACTTGTAATCTGTTCATAATCAAATATATTATGTTTATATTAGAGACCCACATGTTCAGAGGGATATTGACAAACTAAAATAAATCACATAGGTGGCCATGTGTAAGAGGGGTCTGAAATGTAAGTTGTATGAGGATCAGTGCAAGAACCAAACCTGCTTCCTTTGGAAAAGTGAAGACTGAGGTCAGACAGATAAAACTGTCAATATTTTAAAGGGCTGACAAGGAAATAGTCATTACAAATAGAGATGCTGATGGTGGTGTTAGGGCCAGAGAGTAAAAGCTTCATGATGAGTTATCCAACACCAAAGGCACCTGAACTCTCCCCATCCACGAAAGGAGAATTCCCTGGACATGACCTCTGAAAGATGGTCACCCAGGCTCTGCCTGGACACTTGTACTGGCACAGAGCTCACTATCCCAAACACCCTCCTTAGTGTTAGAGAACAGAATGTATCAGAACATTTCTTTTTAGCCCTGAGTTGCCATCCCTCAGGTTCTAACATAGACAACTGGTTAACTAGTACCTGCCCTCCTGAATATCCTAGGATACTGCTAATGCCTTCCCACAAGATAACTCACTGCTGTTGTTTTTTATTGAAGTATAATTGAAGTATAATATTATATGAAGTACAGGTATACAATATAGTGATTCATAGTTTTTAAATATTACACTCCATGTAGAGTTATTATAAAATATTCACTGTATTTCCTGTATCATACAATATCCTTGTAGCTTATTTTATACATCATAGCTTGAAATTCTTAATCTTCCACCCCTATCTTGCCCCTCCCCACTTCCTCACCCCAGCTAGTAGCCACTAGTTTGTTTCCTACATCTATGAGTCTGCCTTTTTTTCTGCTATATTTACTAATGTGTTGTATTTTTTAGATTCCACATGTAAGTGATATCATACAGCATTTCCTTTCTCTGTCTGACTTATTTCACTTATCATAATGCCCTCCAAAACCATCCATGTTGCTGAAAATGGCAGGGCTGCATTCTTTCTTACAGCTTAATAGTATTCCATTGTCTCTATGTGTGTCGCAAAGAGTTGGGTATGACTGAGCGACTGAACTGACTGATATATGTATATGTGTGTGTGTGTGTGTGTGTGTGTGTGTGTACACCATCTTTACTCGTTCATCTATTGATGTACAATTGGGTTGCTTCCATATCTTGACAACCGTATTCTGCTATGAATATTGGGGTGCATATATCTTTTCAAATTAATGGCTTTGTTTTTTGGATACATACCCAGGAGTGGAATTGTTGAGTCATATGGTAGTTCTCTTAGTTCTCTATGTGTCAAGTTAAACATGTGCAATTCCTTCAGACCTTCCAGATACTCTCTGGTTTCTAATGTTCTTAACTGACATCCGAAATAAGTATTCTTGATACAGTATTACCAGCCACAGTACAGAATAGAACTTTCAATTCTCCTGTCGAAGAAATATCAGTTAGTATGTGTTAGCTGAACACCTATTATGTTCAACCCTATGCTTAGCCACCATTTGATGTAGAAGTAGAAGACCAGGTGCTGAAAATATCTATAGAATAAGGTATAGAATAGAATGAGGTATGTGGATAATTTTGGAGTTTTTGCAAGATGCAAACAATTATGTGGACATATATGGTCTAGTCTCAAATTCAAGGTGAATTTAAAAAAGGGAGCCTGGGCAGACTGAGGCTGAGGAATCCAGGTGCTGAGTTGTAATAGATTAGGAGGACCATTGCTTGCTCCTTGGAAGAAAAGCTATGAAAAACCTAGACAGTATATTAAAAAGCAGAGACATTACTTTGCCAACAAAGATCCATCTAGTAAAAGCTATGGTTTTTCCAGTATTCATGTATGGATGTGAGAATTTGACCATAAAGAAAGCTGAATGCCAAAGAATTGATGCTTTCAAACTGTGGTGTTGGAGAAGACTCTTGAGAGTCCCTTGGACTGCAAGGAGATAAAACCAGTCCATCCTAAAGGAAATCAGTCCTGAATATTCACTGGAAGGACTGACACTGAAGCTGAAGCTCTGATACTTTGGCCACCTGATGCAAAGAACTGACTCATTGGAAAATACCCTGATGCTGGGAAAGATTGAAGGCAGGAGGAGAAGAGGACGACAGAGGATGAGATAGTTGGATGGCATCACCGACTTGATGGATATGAGTTGGAGTGAACTCTGGGAGTTGGTGATGGACGGGAAAGCCTGGTGTGCTGCAGTCCATGAGGGTCTCAAAAAGTTGGACAGGACTCAGTGACTGAACTGAACTGATCTCTGCTCTCCCTTGAAGGATGTGTGTGACTAGAATAAGACACTGACAGTAGGGAGTGTGTGTGTAGGAATAATCAGTAATAAAGAAGGTCAATGTTGGTAGGGACATATATAGCTAGAAATAGAAATACTTAGATTTGTACTTTTAACATGTCTACTAGGACTTTCTTCAATTCTAAATATGCTGAGCCTAACTTTGCTATTAAAAAAAAAAAAGCTAGGACTCAGATATCCACAGTTCTCTAATTGGCAAACTAATCCTTGGTGAATACTACCAGGAGCTAAGAGAGTAAAACTAGAACTCCCCTCAGGTGGCAAGTACAGATTTCAGAGGTGTTTTTCTGGACACCCAATTTCTTTTATTTCAAGCATGAGAATTCCAGGTAGTCCAGTGGTAGAGGTATTTTTGGATAGATGAAACTTTTGGTACAGTTTAAATTATGTCATCTTGCTAACAAATGATTCCAAAGGCCAAAGTCCTAAATTATGTATCTGACCAAAAGAATTTCTCTTTTAGAGTGGCTGTCTGTAATTGACCCCACTCAGATATGTATTTCCAAAGCCAAGATACAGGAAAATCAATTAGATAATAAAAATGAATAAACCCAGGTAAATACACATTTTGGCTTTCAATTAGCCAATGACTTTGTGAACCTCTAGGGAACACTGAAGAGACATCGTAAGACAGTGCAGCTTCCCTTAATAGGGACCATAACCTCAGAGTGGCATATTTTTCAAATAATGAGCAAATTATGTTTTTTTTTTCACCATGCTGTGCTCATAGCTTCTGTGGAAACTTAAACATTATTCAATAGAACAATTTCCTGCAAAGCCTTTTAAAAGTGGTCACAGACTCTTGACTCTATTCTGGTGCCCTGGGTCTGCCAGCATGCTGTTTTACTACCTTTGGAAGATTCAGTGCCAAGACACAGTCCAAGAGTTAGAGCTGAAAGAAGACAAGGTATATAAAAATAATTTGCTGCCTTCTTTCAAGAAGGAAAACTGTCACTTTCTATCACTTTCAACTTTCAAGTGTCAGAATCAGGACATGATCTTCACATTGCAGAGAAGGAACCAGAGATAGTATTTGAAAAAGTTCTCAACAGGACAGCACATTCACCAAGCAGTCAGAACAGAGACCCTGACTGTAGCAGTATGCCACCAAATACCATCCCAGGTGGACTAGATAGGAGGTTTAAGAGATAAAAAGTGCCCCTTATTTGTTATCTAAAGCACTTAGCTAATAAAAATGAAATTTACTCTTAGCTGTTAGTTGCTCTCTTTTTTCATCTGTTTATTTTCTATTAATGCCACTAATCCTTTGAAAACTTGCTCTCTGTTTGGCAGCCCATGTCATTTTATCTATGGCTATGCTGAATGACCTTGACTTCAAGTGTGTGTCCGTCTTAACAAAATTCTAAGGTCTTCTCTGCCAGCACCACTTTATAGACTTTCAGGCCAAGCCCCAATTCTACTTTTATTTTTTTTTAATTGAAGTATTAGTTGGTTTATGATGTGGTATTAGTTTCTGGTGTACAATAAAGTGATTCAGTTTTTTAATATATATATGTACATATCTATTATATATATACTTTAAATATATGTATTATATATATTATACAGTTATATATATATGAATGTGTGTTTATATATATATATAAAGTTATATATGTATTTATATATATGTTTGTGTGTGTGTGTGTGCGCACACACGCGCACACATGTGCACACTAAGTCGCTTCAGTCATGTCTGACTCTTTGCGACCCTATGGACTGTAGCTTGCCAGGCTCCTCTGTCCATGAGATTTCCCTGGAAAGAATACTGGAGTGGGTCACCTCCTCCAGGGGATCTTCCCGACCTAGGGATAGAACCCACATTTCTTATGTATTCTGCATTGGCAGGTGGGTTCTTTACCACTAGTGCCACCTGGGAAACCTATATATATATATAGGCTTATATGTAGGCTATATAAGCTTATATATAGGCTTCTATATATGTGTGTATACACACACACACACACACACACACACATATACTTTTAGATTCTTTTCCATTATAGGGTAATACAAGATATTGAATATTGTTCCCTGTGCTATACAGAAGGTCATTATAGGTCATTATTGTTTATATATTTTATATACAGCAGTGTGTATCTTATCAATTCTATCTTTAAAAGTAACTTGGTCTATTGTGTACAACTTTTCTACAATTTTTTTCATGGTGATAAATTATCAAAGGCCTAGATTTTATCATGGATTTTTTTTTTTAACCTCTCATAGTCTCTTAGTCCTTTTCTTTAAAAATTATGAGAAATTCTTTCATTGTGTCTATTGAAAATGTTGTTTGCAGCCCAAGATACAATTGGTAGATAATGAGAATAAATTATGGACAGAAATACACATTTGATTATTGTTACTGGTTGGAGCCTTTCCTTTGATGCCCAGTGACACAACATGCAGACAGGACATGTCTCCAAATTTATTTTATGACTGAATTTTTTTAAAAAGCATAAAATAAAAGTCTAGTGAAGCAAGCATTCTTCCTAGCTTTATATAGCAAAAGCAATGTGTTCACATCTTCATGAAGTATCCCATCTTTACCTTTCTATCTTGAAACTATGGATCCCTTTTAGCACTGGTACAGCACTGAAACAACGGACTTTTTGCTATGCTTGCTTGATCTTTTCCTTGCAATGGACTCACCAATAAAGGCAGACTCATCCCTAATGAACACATGAACCATTAATAGTTTCTCTTCTTGAATCAACATCAATTCTTTCAATGGCTTAAGAAAAGTGTTTTGAGGACCTATCACTTGCTAAGTCTCTTAGGTACAAAGATGATTAGAACATATAACCAATTGTTTCTCTGCTTTCAGGCTAAGTGAAGTGTTAGGTTTGAAGTTGGATATCTTATGATAAGCACTATGAGAGACGAGATACCCGAAGATTTGGTTCTACAAGCCAAAGACCTTAGGGGAATAAGGTGGCTCAGTGGTAAAGAATCTGCCTGCCAATGCAGGAGATACAGGAGCCGTAGGTTTGATCCCTGGGTTGGAAAGATCCCTGGAGTAGGAAATGGCCACCTGTTCCAGCATTCCTGCCTGGAAAATTCCATGGACAGAGGAGTCTGGTAGGCTACAGTCCATGCAGTCACAAAGAGTCAGACATGACTGAGCTGAGCATGAGCATGCATGAAAAAATAAGACAGTGTGTGACTGAGAGCTTCTTGCTTGGAACTGGTATAGAAGTCACTGAAGGTGTGGATAGAGCCAATGTTACATTTTGGATTTTGTTGAAGTGTCTTTCTCATTAACTGGGGGGAGGGATAAAGGGATGGAGCAAGAACCAGGGCCTCCCTTGGGTCTAATTGAGTGATGTCCTCTACTAGTAAAAGCTGGCTATGGAGCAGGGTAGAATTGAGATGTACAGTTTGTATTTTCTCTTTTCATAGAAGCTCTAACATCTCTCCCTAGAATTGAAGGATTTAGGTGGGTTCTAGAACTCCCTTCCAGGCCTCTGAATACAGAAGCCACAAAAAGAATAGAGGGTAGGCAAAAACAAATAAATTTACTCCTTTAAACCCCAGAGTTACACATGTAGAGAAATATGTAGAGTTATATCCTAACAATCAACCTCTTTGGGGGTGGGGAAAGTCACAAGTATGCTCATGCACTAACAAGTTGGTGATTCTTTTTCCATTAAAATTAAAATTAAATAGAATGCCATGGTAAATTACCCATTTTATTCCTCCTTCTATAAAAAAAAGGCACTTTGTCATTCTTTACTGTGGGTGCACGTCAGCTTCAACACATGCATTTATGTCTAGTAGGTCATTTATATCGTTGCCTGCTGGAGTTTTTCTTCTTTCAACTTAGTAGGGAATATTTGTGATCTTTATTACCCCCAATAAATCTACTAAATGCCTTTTGCTCGAGGCTTTTTATTTTAATTTCATATAAATAAATCACATTAGGTTCCTGGCTGTCATATTAAGATAAGCATGGATCTAAAAATAACAAATGTGTTTTTAAGTCAAATGTTTTCAGATTACATAGTGGTAAATTTCTCTGGGTCACCCCTGAATCTTATTGATGTTGAAATATTTTTTGGCACTTTAAGAGTGTTTCTTGAAGAGCATAAACCTATTTAAACTAGAAGTAGAATAATTTTCAGATCCTTTTCAGACCTACTTGTACAATATTATTCAACTCAAGCTTCCCATGGCTGCAATAAATCCATCTTTAATGTGGGGATGTGTCCCCAGTTAAGCAGAGGGCAGTTTTATGTCTTTGTAGGTTAATCGAATGCCTCTACCTATATTGTGTTTTACGTATTAACTATAAAGAGCTCTAGACCTGAATCCCTCATCAAAGATCTTATATATAGTTATACTCAAAGATCTTAGGGGCAGCCCAAATTCAACTAGTCAATAACCAACTCTTCATCTGTCCTCATGCTACCAGACCTGCTCCTACTCAGGACTCAGATCAAACCATCAGCTCCTTGGGGAAACGTTTGGTCTTTTGAAGGATTGTTTCATATAAAGTGTTTTACAGAGTCCTCCACTTAGCCTGGGGTGGAACAGTCTTGATAAATGGATGTGAATTTTTCTTTCAAACAAGATTTGTAGTGAACAGGCAAAGATAAAACCCATAAGGTTTTAAATAGTTTATTTTATACATTTATTCAGCTGAGACCTAAATATATTCTCTGATGGATTAGCACAGCCCTTTTAAGGGTGGACAGCTTTAATAAGTAAATCATGTATATATAAAGTTGGTGTAGAGTTTCACTCTGGCATTTTTGGTAATCTCTTTGCCTTGGATAACTTGGATTCAAATACTAGGCAAGGCTCAAAGTAGACAAACATGCAGACCATACACTGGCCACCTAAATCAACAATAATGTTGATCAAACCTAAAGTAAAGGTCAAATATGAACCTGGGTGGGCTTCCTTGGGGACTTATGGGGTAAAGAATCAGGCCTGCAATGCAAGTGACCCAGGCTCAATCCCTAGGTTGGTAAGATGCCTTGGAGAAGGGAATGGCTACCCACTTCAGTATTCTTGCCTTGAGATTCCCATGAACAGAGGAACCTGGTGTGCTGCAGTCCACGGGGTTGCAAAGAAACAGACACAACTGAGGAGCAAAGCATGAAGCATGATGAACCTGGGCGATCTTCCAGTCAATCGGATACCTTTCTGGATTTAGTTCTATTAGCCCCTTCTGTTACTGAACAAAAGTCACCTTAAAGATAAAGCTGTTAGTTCAGCCAGAGTCTCAGAGCTCTGAGAAGAAACCTACATGCTCCCTTGTTTACCTAAAGCAGCACCATCAGTCTATAATAAGAGTCCTTGGGGATACATCTCTGCCCACAGCCTTCCCCACCACTGTCCGTGGATGACATAACCATTGAAGCATGTGACAGTACCCAATTTCCTGATTATTCTCCCTTGTGCTGGGCAGAGGGCATGACTTAAAGGCAAGACTCTTATCTTGGCAGGGGTCTGAGACTGTCTGCATCTCTGGAACAACCCCTGGTGGGTAATTGAGAAGTGACATTGATGGGTTCCCAGGGTGGCCTGATGCTTGCACTTGCCCCGAGGATGCAGATATATACTAGAAATCCAGCCCAAGGGCAGAGAGGAGGGGAAGAAACTGTAAAGCTTGCTAGTCCTGGTCTCCTTTGACCTCAGCAGAGAGAAAGATGCAGAGCTGGGAAAGCGTACACTATTATTCTATGGGCTTAGCATGAGCTTTTGCTTTTATTGCTAGCAGAGAGCGCTGAGTTCTTTGTTTGCTACACAGTCTATCCCCCAGAGGTAGTCTCCTTTTCTCTTGAAGGGATTTTAAAAAACAAATCACAGTTCTTATTTTATTTGGTGTCCACCATTAAGAATTCATGCAGAGCAATTTTACTTGTTGCCAATTAAGCTCTCCCAGTGGAAGTCTATGATTATACCAAAGGCAACCTGTGTAATACTTGGAATCACTTTGGTCTACATAAATTAACCCCTTGAGGATAGAAACGTGCTAATTCTTAAGATGCCTGGATAATTCGATTCTAAGAACCAAAATACACAGAAGGCAAATTTCCAAGAAGTTCTGGGCTTGACTTTTCTCAGGCTGTGTGTGCTTTTGCCTCTTAACTCTATTTTACAGCTACAAGACAATTTCTGTATAACATGTTAGCAAAGGATGATCTTTTCCTAGAGATAGAATGATAGCATGTAGCCTCTCAGTAAGCGATGTTAGTCACATTTTACAGAAACAGGGGTTACTGCTAAAGGAAACTTTAGGCACTGGGGCCAATTACCTTCACCCCAAAATGTATAAATACATCAAAATTATGGAGAACGTGAAGACTATTTGGGATGTGCATCATGTCATGGCAGTCTTCACTCTGCTTAGGTAGGCAGCATGTTGAATCATGGTGGGAATGAAAACAAAGCTCTTGCCCAGTATTTTTTCTATCTCTTCTCTTATATTAAGAATCACAAATAAGGCAGAATGCAAAAGTCTACTTTAAAGATTTCTGGATACACAGAAACTATCATTTTATTGTTGGAAGGATGGATCCTAGGGACTCTTATTGCACCCAGAGATCTCTACATGCTTTTCAGGGAAGTGTTTTCTTCCTCTTGGTGATGTAGGCAACCAACATTTATTCCTCCGGGGAAATACAGATTCTGTGCTTTACGAGAGCAAACATTGCTAGTGATCAATGGTTCTTCAGATTCTTGGAATCTGGTAGTATTGATACTTTGCCCCTCAGAACTTGGGGTTGACTTTCCTCTTTTATCAACAACCCAGACTCCTCACACTATTTGCTTCTCTTTTACAAACTTCCCATCTCTTTTACAAACTACCCATACCATTTGCTTCTTTTTACAAACTATCATTCACAGGTACCCATCCCATACCTGTGAAGTAAGGGGAGAAAGATGAAGAAAGAGATACAACTATGTTTTTGTATATTTGGCTACCAAACTAGATAAGTCATCATTTCCCAATATATATTCCTTAGACCTTTAGTCAGAGTAGATGCTCCAAGAAAAATAGGATTGGGGAATATTTTTTAAGAAGTCAAAATTATATTTTATAGTGTATATTTGATATGCATAACACATTAGCAATATAAATGGCTCTGAGGAGTTCTGCAATTAAAGCAAAATCTTTTCTTTATTTTCTATTTTTTGTCTATACCATGCAGCATGACAGATCTCAGGCCCCTGACCAGGGATTGAGACTGTGCCCCCTGTAGTGGCGTGCCTTGTCCACAAATGTCAAGAGTGCCTTAACTGAGAAACTCTAGCCTAAATACAGCTTGTTCCAATGAGACTTCACTTTGGCATCTGTCGGTTGGAAACTGGCACTGTGCATTCACCAGATCTTGTCATTTAATTTTGGCCTTAAAACCTACTTATTCTTCACTTACTTACAGGCTATTGATAACTCTGTCTCTAACTCAAACTCTGAAAATCTGAAAGAATACTTTGACATTATCTGGTTCAGTCACTGGCAAGCTGTTGTTGTTTAGTCACTAAGTCATGTCTGACTCTTTTGCAACCCAGAACCATAGCCCACCAGGCTCCTCTGTCCATGGATTTCCCAGGCAAGAATACTGGAGTGGGTTGCCTTTTTCCTTCTCCGGGGATCTTCTGGACCCAGGATCAAACCAACATCTCCTGCACTGCAGGTGGATTCTTTACCACTGAGCCACCTGGGAAGCCCTACAAGTCATTAGGGATCTATTATATTAGGCATTTCTATAGATTCTTCAAAGCCTTTTATGACATGTATTAAATTCTACATGATCCAGCTGTATAAGTGTTAGAGAAAAAAGATTATACATATCAGTACATGTTATTTATAAGTAATGCTATTTGAGATATTATATGCTTCATACAATCTCAGTGCTCAGTTATCTTAAATACTAGCTATATCGATACCTTCTTTTAATACCTAAGGAAAATCTTTCTCAGAGATGTTACCCAATAATCACTTTGGACAGACCAGGACCAGAGTCTATGTCTCTAAAACCTCCAATCCAGTCTTATTTCCATTTCTAGAGTGTTATGCTGCCTCTATTTGTCATACATAATTTCACATATGTGACATGAAAGAGTAATTAACACCATAAATATTCATGAATCCCATTTGTATTTTCCAACTGTTTGTGTTTGTTCTAAACTCTTAATCTAAGGCTGCAAATGGATAAAAATTTCTGTCAAATATCAGGAGAGAGTCTCAGCAGTTGTTTTCTCACACTCCTTCTTGTCAGTCACAGATATATTTAGTCAAATCAGAAATAGTAACAGATGATATAAAAATCATTAAGTACAAAAGAGCCTTTTTCTCCTAATCTTAACTTTCCTCATTAAAACAAATAAATGTACAAAAATATATGATCACATTTCAACATCAACTTATAAATAAGTTGTTGCTGGGTATGTTTATTTTTTCTTATCAGGCAGGGAGAGGCAGAGCAATTGAAATTCACCCAGATTTTACTCAAGTCTTAGACTAGGTTCTAGATCCCAAATCCACCCTCTTCTTCAGATAAATTCACAGAAGTTTTCTTCTGCTGGTATCAAAACATTCATTGAGCTAAATGCTCTTTGCCAGACAGCTATAGTCGAACTCCACAAATTCCTTAACAATTTGAAAACCTAGAGTAGATTATAGGTCTATTTCAGCACAATACTAAACAAGACCCCAAAATAACCAGTTATCTTGAGAGTATGATTACAACAATATATTTGTGTCACAGCACATGGTTATGCTATAAAAAATGGCTAAAGCCTGTTAAAGACTATGAGATTCCTTCACAAAAATAAGACTTTTCATTCTTATATCCAATCTTCTACCATTTGTCCAATTCTTTTATCATTAAGCAAGAGGCAATAACAGTATGACGTATATCTTCTATGCTTTTGATCAGTCCTCAAACACTGTGACCATAAATTAATGCTGACTACTATTATTGGTGGAAGATCAAAATACTCAAAGTTGGTACTTCCCTGGTGGTCCAGTGGTTAAGACATCCCCTTCCTGTGTAGGGGGTGTGGGTTTGATCCCTAGTCAGGGGGCTAAAATTTCACATGCATTTTAGCCAAAAAAAAAAACATTTTTTAAAGCAACATTGTAACTAATTCAATAAAGACTTTAGAAATAGTTCACATCAAAATAATCTTTTAAAAATATTCAGAATTTTTAAGTTATAGGTTAAGTATAAATGGAAGACCATTAGTTAATATCAACATCAACAAAAGTTGTAACAGCTACACGAAAGTTATAATAGCTACAAATCAAATGCACAATAAAAATCAGAAAACATATATATTGAATTATGGGAATGTTTGTTTGACTTCACTTTAGCTGTGCTTGTGTTTGTGGTATGCCATGGGCCTTGGCATATCATAGAGTCTACCTTAACTCAAGAAAGCATTTTAAATATTCAATCATAAAGAGAAAAAAAGTCCCCCACTGCTCACTGTCACTCATAAATCTTTCACCATAAACTATTTGGCGTAGTTGAAGTTGTGATATTGTAACAAGCATCAGAAAGCCCATCACTATACATCAGTCAGGATCTGTTTACAAATATAATCAAGTATAATTTCATGATTCAATAAATAGTATGTAAATCTACTATTATTGGTTTTCATTTTCATTTCAATACTACCATTTCCATTTCCTCATTGTTATTCTGACTATTCAAATATCATTATTGCCCTTTATTATTATTCAAATAAAGCTTTTCTATTAGATCTTATGACTATATGTAAGCCTTTGCTTCTTTATTAGTAATAATTCTGTTTCTGAAGGAAAATAGATGTGGTTGCTCACAAAAATCTGAGCTCTTACTTTAGGTTAGGTGATGTCTGTGCCTGAAATGAGATTTTAATTTAATCATATCAGAGAAAACCAAAGGTTTTTACTAACTACCTTAAAAAGGCAGGAAAATATCCTTTTCCATGCAGGTTTTTTTGATTCAAAAATGTGTGAAACTATTATTCCTCTTCAAAAATGTATATGAAACACACTGACCAAATTATAAATAAAGTATAATTTATTCATCAGATGGTATTCATCATTCATATATTTTTCTTTGGAAAGATGGGGGAAGTCATTTTATACAAATATTTTAAAGAAAATGTTACAACAGTTAAATATACTTTGTAGTACATCTATGGAAAATATAATTTAAAAGGCATATAGCCATAAATATATTGCTATTGCTATACCCTGGTTCTCAAAAGAAAACTGTATCACCAAGTTATAGACCTCAAAATCAAATCTAACGAATATTGCATCAAGTTATATAAAGTTAACTAATGTGTCTTTTAGTGACAAGCGGACTTAAAAATTGTGCAGTTTTGTTGTATCCTATTAGCAGTTTTCTTCTAGGTAGAAAAACAGAATATTGTCTATTACTATAACCACAGATACGTTTTCTAGTTTCACAATGAGTTGGACATGACTTAGAGACTGAACAACATGTTTCCTAGTAGGAAAACTAACATCAGAGCAGAACAAATGAGTAAAATGGTTTGGATGAGGTTGGGCAAGAAAGCCATATGGTTAAGTCATACTTACCTCCCTAATAGCTTTGTGTACAGAGGGAGGCTTCCCTGGTGGCTCAGAGGGTAAAGTGTCTGCCTGCAATGCGGGAGACCTGGGTCCAGTCCCTGGGTTGGAAAGATCCCCTGGAGAAGGAAATGGCACCCCACTCCAGTACTCTTGCTTGGAAAATTCCATGGACAGAGGGGCCTTGTAAGCTACAGTCCATGGGGTCGCAAAGAGTCGGACATGACTGAGCGACTTCACCTCACTTCTTCACAGAGGGGACTGACCTCCATGCCATGAGGAGATAAGACATAAAGGACTTTAGGGGCTTATTGACCCCTTAGAGAGGAAGCTAATTATATTCAATAATTCTGATGCAGTGTAAGGTATCATGTAATTGAGCACTAGCATATTTATTCCAGATAACAAGAGCTATAGGAATTTAGCAAGTGGAATTCAGAGTCCATACTAGCACTGGCAAAAATATGGCCACATGGACTTTAAAGATCTAGATAATCCTATCACAATAATCTCCATTCCCTAGAAGCCTCAAGGAATGAGTTACTTGGGAAAACTTATATAATACTCTCCTCTTTTTCCAATTTACCTGCAGATGTTTTCACACATAGAGTTAGAATCCATCACATAAAAACCAAACCAAACATAGGGGACCTATATAACAGCATTCTTGAAATATGTATTTTTTTTTTAAAAATATAAAGAGAAGCAGAAATTTTAAGCAGAAGTGTTCTCAGCCTTTCAATTATAGAAAAACATAAATAATATTTAGGCAGGCATAGGCCAGAGGCTTTGGGTTCTAGTTTCTACAAGAATACAAATATTCTTGCCTGGAAAATCCCATGGACTGAGGAGCCTGGTAGGCTACAGTCCATGGGGTCGCAAAGAGTCAGACACGACTGAGCGACTTCACTTTCACTTTCTTTTCTACAATAAAAGTTTGTTGCATGGCCATGGACAAATGCATTCCTTGACCTTGGCAAGTGTATGATTTCTACCATCCTCCAAGCTCTGAGCAGGTCCTTCACTCAAGGACAACTTTTGACACTCCTGTTTTACTTTAATTAAAGGAATGGAACTCTTTAGGTAGCCTCTGCTGATTTTTGCCCCCAAAGGTGCTTTTAGCCACCAAGTAGAAGAAGAGACATTTTGCCAACTCCATGCTTCCGTGATCAAGATTAAAGCTACAGATGTACCTATTAAATTAAGAAGTAGATTTAACTCACCTCCAGAGACTTCTGTGTTGCTCCTCAAGTTGATTTAACAGATGTTCAATGTATTTGTTGGAGTCCATGTATTCCTGTACATAGAAAAATAAAACTGCATTACACAAAAGACAAAGGCAAAGACAAAACCTCTTTACCATAGGCATCAGGATTCTAAGACCATTTTTATCCCTACAGGACAATTTCAACAAGATCATTCCCTTGATCCCTCTCATTTGTAGGAATAGATGCTTCTATGACTTATATGCATTTTCATTTGGGGACAAATAAATTTTTCCCCATATCCTATGATGGTTCCATGAATGAAAAAATGGAAGAGAACTGGAGATCTATCAAGTCAGCATAAAAATCCTCTTAATCACAGAGAAAAGCCAAATTTCATAATCATTTACACTATATTTTCTGTGTATGTGTGCTGTGTGCTCAGTTGCTCAATTGTGTCTGACTCTTTAAGACTCCATGAACTATAGCCCACCAAGCTCCCATGTCCATGATATTTTCCAGGTGAGAATATTGGAGCAGGTTGTCATTTTCTACTCCAGGGGATCTTCCTGACCCAGGGATGGAATCCATATCTTTTCCATCTCCTGCACTAGCAGGAATATTCTTTACCACTGCACCCCTGGGAAGCCATGTTTTATATGTTTTCCCATATAAAAATGTGGGGTTGTGGGGGGATGGGAATTGAGCCAACCTTAGAAAAGGAGGAGTAAAGTAGATAGTGCAGGTCTTGATTATACTGATTTTACACAAATCACTTTCTAGCAAAAACACTATTTTTGACTACATAGAAACTACATATTCATTGCCCTCCTTCACTGGGCATATCGTTTATACTGATGAATCACATGTTTATTTTTCCTTCATTTCCTTATATGAACAATGCCATCTGTTCTTGGTTTTCCTTTTTTTTTCATCTTATTTATTTCCTTAGAGAACCAATCTTTAGCTTCTAAGAAGATATAAAGGCAAGCTTTATCTTGCTTAGAAATACTCATAAATTTGTGTAAATCAAATTAGGTTTTCAAGAAACATCTCCAAAAAATGAGGGATTCCTTCATTACATGAGAACTGCTCATAGAATCCATAGGTTATTGAACCTAATTATTTTAAAATTTGTGATTCCTGAATATGAGGTTCACATACAATCATTTTAATTGCTAACTATGTAGAAAAATACAACAACAACAATAATGAAAACTTGTATAATTTATTTCATCCTGAACCTAATACTTCTTTCCCTTTCTCTTTGAGGCGCGCACAGGCCTCTGTGTCTACATCACAGCAGCCTTAGACAGAAGATTGTGCAGTGATTTCTGTGTTAAGGTACCAATGAAAGTTACCATTTTATATCTTATGGATTTAAGATAAACTAGGAACTCAGATTAATATTGATACCTTTTTAAAACTTATTTTGATGGAATACTATATAAAATCAGTTGTTTCTATAAAAATATTGACTATAATGGGTGGGGGAGTAGAAGACACACAGTAAGAGCTGACCTTATGTAACAGGAAGGGCTCTGTTCAAGTTTCTGGACCTACGTAGCCTTGGAGAAGACTTTTCACCTTTCTACAATATTTCAGTTAGACTGGAAGGCATCCCAAGTCCTTATCTAGCAAAACTATTCTAATAGTTTTCCATAATTCTATTGCAGAAAATTAGCTGAAGAGTTTTATTCTTCTTAATATGCATGTTCAGGTGAGTTATTTAAACAAGACCATTGACAGGAAAAGCAAAGCAGAAATCTGTTGCTTCAGGAAGTTGCAATGGTTTGTGGTAATGCTATTAAGTATCTTGATCAGGTTTAAACATGATAGGAATTCATGTTCCTCAAAATTCTTAAAGATATTTTCAAATACATCCTTTGAAAAAATTTTAAAGACAGTGTTTCTAAGTAGAGGCAAATATATAAACTTCAAGGTCACCCATCCAGTCTTCGTTCAAATTTTTTCAGCACTTATTATATGTCATGTGCTGTTCTAACTTCATAGACATAGTAGACATAGACATAGAGGGAAAAAAAATCCTGCCCTCAGAGAGCTTACATTCTGTAGAGAGATACATAACAAGGAAGCGATCAGATTGATTTCAGGTTGGTTACCTGCTAGGAAGGAAATAACAGATAATAGGAAGGACTTTAAGTGGGGAGGGCACCTCCTTTATACACCATGGCTGGAAGAGGATTCTGAGCAAATGAATTCTGGGTCTAGGGCCTGGTAGAGAAATAGGCAAGCATATAGAGAAAGGAAGGGGGGGAAGAACACCACAGGCAAAGGAAACAGCATCAGCAAAGACCCTTAAATGTGGTATTTAAAACAGAAAGGAAGCCAGTGGGGCCAGGGAACAGAGCCTGAGGTGTGTAGTCTAAAAAGAAGTTGGACAAGAAGTGAGTATTAGGCACTCAGTCATGTCAGACTCTTTGTGACCCCATGGACTGTAACCCATTAGGCTCCTCTGTCCTTAGAATTCTCAAGAATACTGGAGTGGGTAGCCATTCCCTTCTCCAGGGGATCTTCCTGACCCAGGGATAGAATCCAGGTCACCTGAATTGCAGGCAGATTCTTTACCATCTGAGCCACCAGGGAAGCCCTCCCTGGACAGGAAGGCAGGGGCCAAACCATGTGCAAGCTCTAGTAACCAAGAGATCTGTGTTCTGCTTATTCTGCTTAGCTCAAGTCAGAGGTGGACTCTAAAGGTTATTACAAATATAATCTTTGGATCAAAGAGATTTAGTTTCAAATCCTGGTTTTGGTACTTACTCACTGTGCCCCCTCAGGCAAGTCATTTAATCTCTCTAAACCTTACTTTTTTTCATAGAGATAATAATTGAAGAGGTATAAGCTAAGCTAAGCTAAGTCACTTCAGTCATGTCTGACTCTGTTCAACCCCATAGACGGCAGCTCATCAGACTCCCCCGTCCCTGGGATTCTCCAGGCAAGAACACTGGAGTGGGTTGCCATTTCCTTCTCCAATGCATGAAAGGGAAAGTGAAAGTGAAGTCGCTCAGTCATATCCGACTCTTAGCGACCCATGGACTGCAGCCTACCAGGCTCCTCCATCCATGGGATTTTCCAGGCAAGAGTACTGGAGTGGGGTGCCATTGCCTTCTCCGAAGAGGTATAGTAAGGATTAAATAAAACAGTTTAAGCATGTAACATAAGGCAAGGAGTGAACAGAGCCATTTCCATAGGATCAAACCTCTTCTCAAAAGGCAAACCACTTTACAAGGTGAAGGTTATATGCATTTTCTCTTCTCTTACTCAACTTCAAGGTTTGTAAGTTAATGCTTCTTCAATTATAGTTGGATTTTAGAACAGATAGTTAGAGATTAACAGTAATAATACAGCTATTAATTAGGTATATCTGGATTATGATTTACACTATAAATGCTATTTCAAATAACAAATGCAGACAGAGTGCTTCCATTTAAGGTATTTTTACCCAATTGTCCATAAAAATAGCTATAATATAATGACATCTTAAACCACAAACAATGGAAAACTAAAACTATGAATTCTTCATCCTTCTTTTCAGCTTAATTTTTCTCCATGGCATGCTTACTTCTAATATACAGTTTATGTTACTTGCATATTTATCGGGTATTGCCTATACCCCACCCCTATGTATACACACACATAGATACACACACACACACACACACACACACACAAAGATACACTAACTTAAATGAATTGAAAGAAGACAAGATGATGCTTACATGTGCTTTCTGTTAAATGAAATGTTTTCCCCTGCCCAAGAGAATTTAGGCAGCACCTCCTACATTTATCAGTTCTGGCTCCTGAATTGGAAAGATTTGTTAACTAATAATAAACAGCTATCATTCTTAAGAATAAAATAGAATTATTCTACTGGGAATCATTTCCATTTGGAGATTAATTCCCAGGAAACAGTGGAGGAGCATCACAGCGGAGCTGGTAGTGGTACACACTGGAATCACAGTCACAGCCAGTGCAGTGCTGGAGCAATGGTGCGTATGGTGCCAGCCTGAATATAAAGCACATCCTGAATGTTCTTAACACAAGCTCCAATAGTCCAGAGTATCAAAGCCACAGGCAAAAAGAAGGGGAATGGCAAAAGTCTACCTCAGTATAAAACAGCTCTCCAATGTACCTGAGAGACTGGACATTGGGAGACCTTGGAGAAAGATTTCTGAAGCAACTTAGCACACGTGCATGCAAGCTAGAAGAAAAAACATAAACCATATTCCCATTGTCCTTGGTGTCAATATTCATTGTAACATTATCCATGAAAAATGCCAGTTTCATCAGGCTTGCTTTGCCTAGAAGGTACTTCTCATGTCACTCAGCATAAAAACTATATTCTAATGTAGTTATTAACATGATGAACATTGTATTCTACTCATTTTCCTTATGACAAACCCACATTAGATTTTACAGTAGAAGTGACAATAAAAACACTTACACAGTCCTGTGAAGGATAATCTAGATAAATAAAGGATAAAGATGAAAATGAATAGAGACAGGGTGGATATTAGGTCAGAAAATGTAGGTGTGTCTGTTAATTATATCATTTGAGTATTTGGCAAGATTTGTAAGGTAAACAATGATCAAAGGGATAATTAAAGAGACCTTTCAGCATAAAATTGAGAAAAAGAAAAACACTTGATTTTACACATCAAAAAGTTTACTCACACTCCAGGTAGATTTTACAGAAAATTATCCACACTTCGACCCACATAAGGGCTGGAAAAAAAATGTGTGTATGTTTGGGGTGAGGGCTGGAAGACTGCATGTACCCAAACAGACAGATAGGTCTCCTACCAAGGATTTTAAAAAGGGTAACTGCATAGCTTCTGGCAACTCCAGATGTCCATTGCAACCTTTGATCTTAATCCATAAACAATCCAAATAAAGTAGATTCTTTGTAACAAAGCAACAGAAAGACATTCGCACGTTTACATGAATTGAGAAAGTAAAGCACCTCCCTTAATTAAAAATATATGTGCATGGCAGGGGTGGGGGTGGGTGGGGCAGGGAGAGGTGTTCCAAGGTGGAAACTCGGGAAGATCAAGAACTCATCTTGCCCCATGGACACACCAACTCTACAGCAACATATGGGGACAATATTCTTCAAAAAAAGAACTGAAAATTGGCTGAACTGCTCCTCCACAACACATGATGAAAGGACCACGTTGAGACTGGTAGAAAATGCAGATGCAAGCTCACCAAAAATTCCATCCCTGGTGCAGAGTCCCACAACAGGGCGGGATCTCACAAACAGAGAGCTTCTCCCCAGGATGACGAATTTGTTCCCCACATCAGCCAGCCCAGCCCTGGAACCTATGACAAAGAAATGAGCCCCCAAAACGTCTGGCTTAGAAACCAGCAAAGCTTATGTTCAAGGAATCCAAAAGTCTGTGTGAACTAAAAATGCCACCTGCCACATAAGTAAACAAAGTATGTTGCTGACATCAAGCCATCACATTACAGCTGCATGGTGAGCCCTGAGAGAACTCAGGATGGAGGCAGGATCTGTCCCACATGTATCAGCCAGCTGCTTACAGCCACCTCTGATGGTACTTCCTGAGGAGACTAGGATAAGAAGCACAGGACACTGACCTGAGGTGCATATCAAAGGAATGATTTCAATGAGCCCAGACTTTGCATCTTCGCATATATAGAAAAGTGCCAGATTCCTTAACTTGAAATATCTGGTTTTCCTTCATTAACAGTAATCTTTTGAGGTTCTGACTACCTGGCCTTTGTTGCAAAAATTCCTATATAGCCTGGCTCCCTCCCTTGCCTCTTGGGAGCAGTCTTTCAGAGTTTTCTGAATGCTGTGTCTCAGCCTTAAGTCCCAGTGTTGTCCACTGACTAAAACATAACTCTCAACTTTTAGGGTGTGCATTTGTTTTAGTCAACAGTTGAGGTGACTTGAGATTCTCCTTTTAAAAGGCTTGCATGAGGTCTCATTTGCCCTAGAAACAAGTGAAAGTGTTAGTCACTCAGTTGTCCAACTCTTTGGAAGCCCATAGAATGTAACCTGCCAGACTTCTCTGTCAGTGGAATTCTCCAGGCAAGAATACTGGAGTGGGTAGCCATTCCTTTGTCCAGGATATCTTCCTGACCCTGGGATCAAACCCAGGTCTCCTGCACTGCAGGCAGATTCTTTACCATCTGAGTCAACAGGGAAGCCTCATTGGCCCTAGAACCCACTGCAAAGCCAGCAGTTTGAAAAGTGCCTGGAACGTGAAGTAGGTTCATATGCTAATCTTCAAGCATCTGCTGGGGGAGGTCAGGATGGTTGGAGCTCTTTCTGGAGACTGGAGTGCTGGCAGATGCCATTTTGCACCCTCCTCCCTTGTTAGTACAGGCAGGTATGCAGATAAGGGACTCTCCCACTGTCTTGGTAAGGCAGGCAGGGATGAGTGGGTATGGCATTCCCTCACTCCCTGGCTGGTACCAGCTAGTGTGAAATTATGACACTCTCCCACTCCCTTGCTGAAGTTGGCAGGGGCACACAGACAGGGATTTTTCCTGATGTCATGTTGAAGCCAAGGAGCATGTCCCACCCCCATGCATTCCAGATGCCTTTCTAGACTGCACTGCAGGCAGATTCTTTACCATCTGAGTCAACAGGGAAGCCTCATTGGCCCTAGAACCCACTGCAAAGCCAGCAGTTTGAAAAGTGCCTGGAACGTGAAGTAGGTTCATATGCTAATCTTCAAGCATCTGCTGGGGGAGGTCAGGATGGTTGGAGCTCTTTCTGGAGACTGGAGTGCTGGCAGATGCCATTTTGCACTCTCCTCCCTTGTTAGTACAGGCAGGTATGCAGATAAGGGACTCTCCCACTGTCTTGGTAAGGCAGGCAGGGATGAGTGGGTATGGCATTCCCTCACTCCCTGGCTGGTACCAGCTAGTGTGAAATTATGACACTCTCCCACTCCCTTGCTGAAGTTGGCAGGGGCACACAGACAGGGATTTTTCCTGATGTCATGTTGAAGCCAAGGAGCATGTCCCACCCCCATGCATTCCAGATGCCTTTCTAGAGCCAGCAAGCTCAAGCAACCCAGACAGACAGAATATGCCCCCCTGATCATCTGGCCCTGGTGGGCAAGGGGATTTGCATTCCTGGGCCCCATGGAACTATAACAATTGGAAAGATAGTTCCTGACAGGATGCCACATCCAGGGCACTGTACAGGTAGCAGACTGAAACACACCTCCAATCTTGTTGAAAAGGACACTTGTCCTGGAGATTCAGCTTGAGGGACAGGCTTCAGGTGTGCACACATCTAGAGAGTACAGGGGCATTCTTGGGAAATGTAAGACACCACTGTCGCATACTCCCTTGACCTCCCTGAGCCCACTGACACCTCCCAGAAAGGAGCCTATACCCTTGTCTAGAGGTCTGATTTATGGAAACGCTACCCAAGGGTCACCTCCAGATTTCCTGGTCTGAAGGCCAGCAGGGCTTATGAACATGGTCCACAGGACTATATATTTGCATACTTCAAAACTTGCTCCCCAAGTATCTGGCTTTCTAATAGCCTAAAGCTAAGTACAAAGTGAGATCCTTCCCCTTGCAATACGGAAAAGTCTTGATACACCTTCACAACAACAGGAACCTGTCAAGAATAAATCAGGCTGTAGGACAATCACAAAGGTTCAAAAGACAACCAACCACCAGGGCAAGGTTGAATCATCAAGTTCCTCACGTACACAAAGCCAGTACTTCAAGACACAGAAAGGTCACCATCTCACCTAATACATAGGAACAGAGTATCAAACAGAATGACAAAACAGAAATATGTGCCAAAAGAAAGAACAAGACAAGCCTTCAGAAAGAGCCCTTAATGAAATGGGGATAAGCAATCTACCTGATAAAGAATTAAAAGCAATAGTCATAAAACTGCTCACTGAACACAGATGAATATATGAACACAGTGAGACCTTCAGCAAAGAGACAGAAAATATAATGAAGAACACACAGCTGAGAACACAATAACTGAACTAAAAAAATGCACTAAAAGAATTCATTAGTAGACTAGATAAAGTGGTAGAAAGAACCGATGATTTAAAAGACAAAGCAAGGAAACTCATCTAAACTAAGCAGCAACAACAACAATAAAAATACAAGTAAAATTAAAGTGAAGAGATATTAGGGGATCTGTGGGAAAACATCAAGAGGACTAACATTCATGTTTTGATGGTCTCAGGAGAAGAAAAAAAGAAAGAGGAAGAACTTATTTGAAGAAATAATGGCTGAAAATTTCCCTAACCTAGGAAAGGAAACAGGCATCCAGGTCTCAGAAGCCCAGAGAACTCCAAATAAGAGGATATTCAGACAGAAACTCATAAGAAAACATTGGCCTTAGTGACAACTTACATCTACTTAATAGAATCTATAGAATATACTGGGTGAAAGAATATTCCGGGTGAAAGAATATTCCCACTTCCCAGGTGGCACTAGTGGTAAAGAACCTGTCTGCCAGTGCAAGAGACATAAGAGATTCAGGTTCAGTCCTGGGTTGGGAAGATCCCCTGGGGCAGGCATGGCAACCCATTCCAGTATTCTTGCTTGGAGGATCCCATGGACAGAGGAGCCTGGTGGTCTACAGTCCATAGGGTCACAAACAGACAGAACTAAAGTGACATAGCATGCACAAAATATTCCATCCAAAAGCTGCAGGACATATTCTTTTCAAGTGCACATGGAACACTCTCTAGGACAGATCATACATTAAGCCATAAAACAAATTTCAGTTTTAAGGAGACTGAAATCATATCAAGCATTTCTTCAAACCACAATGGCATGAAACTTGAAATCAATTACTAGAAGAAAACTGTAAAAATCACAAATATGTGAATATTTAACAACAGACTACTGAACAACCACTGGGTCAATGAAAAATCTCAATAGAGAAATAAAAACATACTTTGAGACAAATGAAATACAATATACCAAAACCTATGGAGCAAAAGTGGTTCTAAAAGGGAAGTTCGAAGAAATATAATCCTACTTCAAGAAACAAAAACAATTTCAAAAAAACAATTTAAGTTTACATCTAAAGCTAGAAAACAAAGATGAAACAAAGTAGAAGTCAGCAAAAGAAAGTAAATAATAAAAATTAGATGGAAGTAAAATAGAGACTAAAGGGACAATAGAAAAGATCAGTAAAACTAAGAGCTGATTCTTTGAAAAGATAAACAAAATCGATGAATCCTTAGCCAGGCTAATCAAGTAAAAAAAAAGAAGCCTGAAATAAATAAAATCAGAAATTGAAGAAGAGATGTTATAACCGATACTACAGAAATACAAAGGATCTTAAAGTAAGTAAGTGAAAGTTAGTCGTGTCCAACTCTTTGTGACCATATGAACTATACAGTCCATGGAATTCTCCAGGTCAGAACACTGGAGTGGGTAGCCTTTCCCTTCTCCAGGGGATTTTCCCAACCCAGGGATCAAACCCAGGTCTCTTGCATTGCAGGCAGATTCTTTACCAGCTGAGCCACAAGGAAAGACCAAGAATACTGGAGTGGGTAGTCATCCCTTCTCCAGGGGATCTTCCTGATCCAGGAATCGAACCAGGGTCTCCTGCACTGCAGATGGTTTCTTTACCAACTGAGGTATCAGGGAAGCAAAGATCTTAAAAGACTATCCTAAACAATTACTTGCCAACTCATTGGGCTACATAGTAGTAATGAATACATTCTTAGAATCACTGAATCTTTAAAGACTGAATTAGGAAGAAACAGAAAATCTGAACAGATCAAAACACATAAAGAGATTGTGGGAGGCTTTTGATTACTGATCAAACACAAGTTTGGGACCAGATGCCTTTTCTAGTGAATTTTATTAAACATTTAAAGAAGAGTTAATACCTATCCTTCTAAAACTCTTTCAAAAGTTGAACAGGAGGAAATTCTTTGAAACTCATTTGATGAGGCTAGCATTATTGTGATACCAAAAATCAGACAAACACAAAAACCAAAAACATCACACAAAATTAAAATTACAGGCCAATGTCCCTGATGAACACAGATGCAAGAATCCTCAACAAAATATTAGAAGATCAAATTCAACAATACGTTAAAAGAATCATATACTATGATCAAGTGGGATTTACTCAAGGGATGTAAGGATGGTTCAACATCAACATCTGCAAAGTAATATGATATACTACATTAACCAAATGAAGAATACAAGTCATTTGATCATCTCAATAAATGTATAAAAACACTTCTGACAAAATTCAGTATCCATTTATACCAAACTTTCAACAATGTGGGTACAGAGGGAATATACCTCATCATAATAAAGGTCATATATGAGAAGCACACAGCTAACATTATACTCACAGTGAAAAGCTAGAAATGTTTCCTCTAAGATGAAGAATAAGACAAGAATGTCCATTCTCCCCACTTTTATTCAGCATAATATTGGAAATCCTTGCCAAAGAAATCATTCAAGAAAAATAAGAGGCATCCAAGTTGGAAAAAAAGAAAAAGTAAAACTGTCACTATAAACAGATGAAATTATTTTATATGTAGAAAACCCTAAATTTTTCCCAAAAAAGATTGTTAGAACTAATAACCAAATTCAGTGAAATGGCAAGGCATAAAATCAATATACAGAAATTAGTTGCATGTCTATATACTAGGAGAAATTAAGAAAACAGTCCCATTTACAATTGCATCAAAAAGAAGAAAATACCTAAAATAAATTTTACCAAGAAGTTGAAAAACCTGTACTCAGAAAACTCTAAGACACTGATAAAAGAAATTGACGACACAAAGAAATGGAAAGATAGTTCATGCTTATGGACTGCAATAGTTAATATTGTTAAAATGTCCATGTTACTCAAAGCAATCTATAGATTCAATGCAATACCTATCAAACTCCAACATTATTTCACAGAAACAGAACAAATGATTCTAATAGTTGCATGGAAACACAAAAGACTGTAAAGCAACCTTGAGAAAGACAAACAAAGCATCATGCTCCTCAATTTCAAAGCTAGAGTAATCAAAACAATGTGGCATTGACACGAAAACAGAAACACAAACCAATGGAACAGAGCAAAGAATACAAAATAAATCCATATTTATTATATGGTCAGTTAATTAGTGACAAAAGAGTCAAGAATATGCAATTTATAAAGGATTGTCTCTTTAATAAATGGTGTTGGGAAAACTGGACAGCCACGTGCAAAAGAATGAAACTAGACCACTGTCTTACACCATATGCCCAAATTAACTCTAAATGGATTAAAGACTTGAGTTTAAGACCTGAATTTGAAATTCTTAAAAGGCAAAATAGATGGCAAACTCCTTGACATGAGTGTTCTGTAATGAATTCTTAAATCTGATTCCAAAAACAAAGACTAAAAATGCAAAAATAACAAAGTGGGACTACATTAAACAAAAACAAAAATTTATGCATAGCAAAGTTGTTGTTTGGTCACCTAGTTATGTCTGACTCTTTGCAGTCTCATTGACTGCAGCATGCCAGACCTCCCTGTCCCTTACCATTTCCTGAAGTTTCCCCAAGTTCAGGTCCATTGCCTCAGTGATGCCATCCTGCCATCTTTCCTCTGATGCAAAGTAACCATCAACAAAAGGTAGAGACAACCTTCTGAATAGAGAGAATATATTTGTAAATCATAACCCTGATAATGGGTTAATATTTGAAATATAAAACTCATACTACTCAGTGGCAAAAAATCCAAACAATCTGATTTTTTAATGAGCAGACATTTTTCTAAAGATGCAAATGAATAGTCTATAGATACATGAAAAGATGTTCAATATCACTAATCATCAGGGAAATGTGAATCAAAACTACAATTAAAAAAATGCCTCACACCTGTTAGAATAGCTATTATGAAAAACGACATATCTTGACAAGGATGTGGAGAAACGGGCATTCCCATGCACTGTAGGTGGGAATGTAAATTGGTGCAGCCAATTTGGAAAACAGCATGGAGCTCCCCCAAAATTAAAATGGAACTACTATATGATCTAGTAATTCCACTTTTCTGGTATATGCATGCTAAATTGATTCAGTCATGTCTGACTCTGTGCAATTCTATGGACTGTAGCCCACCAGGCTCCTCTGTCCTTGGGATTCTCCAAGCAAGAATACTGAAGTAGGCTGCCAGGCCCTCCTCCAGAGGAATCTCCCTGACCCATACATAAAACTGTATAATGTTAAGTGAAAGAACTATGATGTAAAACTGCATAATCTTATAAATATGTATATATACACATATATGTGTACATACACACGCATATTTGTATTCATTCCCTGGTGGCTCAGTGGTAAAGAATCCACCTACAATGCAGGAGATATGGGTTTGATCCCTGGATTTGGAAGATCCCATGGAAAAGGAAATGGCAATCCATTCCAGTATTCTTGTCTGGGAAATCCCAGGGACTGAGAAGCCTGGCGGGCTGGTCCATGGAGTCACAAAAGAGTAGGACATGACTTAGTGACTAAACAAACACACACAAAAATATACAAATATCAAAGAGATGAGTAAAAAGTATATACCAGATATGTATATGTATATATGCCTATATGTGCATGTGTGTATATACACATACATTATATACTGAACCGTAAGTGAAAAATATGGAATTCACAATATAAAAGGAAGATTCAAAATAATTCAAACAGATTTTAATGTCTAAAAATTCAACTACATATATAAAATTAAACATCCTAGAAAGAAGATGTAGGATGTAAATTATGCATCTTTGTGGTAGACAGAGGGAGGAGGAAGAGAAAGGGGGAAGCAGGAAGATGCAAAAACACACACAAAAATATACAAATATCAAAGAGATGAGTAAAAAGTATATACCAGATATGTATATGTATATATGCCCATATGTGCATGTGTGTATATACACATACATTATATACTGAACCGTAAGTGAAAAATATGGAATTCACAATATAAAAGGAAGATTCAAAATAATTCAAACAGATTTTAATGTCTAAAAATTCAACTACTATATAAAATTAAACATCCTAGAAAGAAGATGTAGGATGTAAATTATGCATCTTTGTGGTAGACAGAGGGAGGAGGAAGAGAAAGGGGGAAGCAGGAAGATGCAAAGACCTCTCCGTACATAGAGACAGGGCTTCCCTATCTCTGTGGTGGCCCTAGTGGCAAAGAATCCACCTTCTAGTGCAGGAGATCTAAGAGAAATAGGTTTGATCCCTGGGTCGGGAAAATTCCCTCGAGGAGGAAATGGCACCCCACTCCAGTATTCTTGCCAGGAGAATCTCATGGACAGAGGAGCCTGGTGGGCTACAGTCCATGGGGTCACAAACACTCAGACACAACTGAGCATCTGAGGACACAGATATAAAGTTATTGTTCTATCTGACTTGAAAATCAGAAAAGCTTACGTACAAGGCTGTGCTTTGCCTATTTATTTAACAGTTGGGAAAAGCAACTTAGTAATACGTCATGAAAATTAAAACATTCATGTTCATTTGATCCAGAAATTTCATGTCTAGGAATCTCCCTGAGTAAAAAATCAAAATAAATGATGTTCAAAGTATTATTTATAGAAATATAAAAAATTTGATGTATTAGGTTCCAAAAATAAAGGGTTAACACACTTTATCCATTTAAAGAATTATACAGTTTCTTAAATTTGTAAAGAACATATAATAAAATTGATAACAGTATAATATTAGGTGAAAGAAGTATGATATAAAACTGTAGAATCTGATATAGCACAGTTTTGAAAATATATAAAAGGTCAAAAGAGGATAAAGCAAATAATACATGGTAATATTATGGACTAAATTAATTTCTTCACTATATAAATATTAAAAGTGATGAATATTATTTAGAAAAATACAGGCCAAGAAAATAATGTCCAAAAATTTAATTATAATTAAATTTTAGAAAGCTAGATCTAAAATACCACAATAAAACAAAATAGTTTATATTATCCGAGAGCTAAGCTAGTATTTGAAACAATGAAGCCTTTCTTCACTTGTTCTTATCAGTGTTCTGCAAAAGCATTTCACCCAAGTGAAGACAGGTGAGGAACACCAAGTTATACCATGACATAGCTGTATGATATGTTTTAAAAATTTTACAAAGGTATAGCATCTGTTCCTTGTGCAAACAGATCTAACTTATGCAAATTACAATCATTTTGGAGCGCTATTTCAGGGAATTTGCCTTTTACTTCTTTAATGAACATGCTTCAGGACAGTAAGTATGAAACATTTAAAGTAATTAGGTTTATAGATACACAGAACACTGCATATCTGTGTAGTATAAGCCCACTTAATGTGAGCCTGGTATTGTCTGATCTGTGTCGGTTCTGAGCAAAGCCCATTATAAATGAATTCCAATGATGAGAGGATCTTATTTTCCATTCACTTCAAGTGGAGTTTAAAATATAATACTATTTCAAAGCTTACAGAGATCCAAAATCCCTCAAAATAATCGTTATGTTATAATCACCATAATTTATGTCAGAGCTTGTGAAATCCTGTCAGCAGTTTTATACTACTTATGTAGGATTCCAAATCCACCTGCAGGCAAAGCTGTATGAGCTAGGCCAGCTGTTCAAATCAACCGATCTAGCATTAGTTACAGGATTTTTCACACCTAGGAAATGACTAACTACTATAACAAGTGATGCTGTCCTCAAAAGTTATTTTGTCACCTTAACAGAAAGGTACACCTACTCAGTAAATATAAAACACTAAAACATACTCACTTTGGAAATGACATAGCAAGGTAACAGACAAGAAGGGTGCCTCATACTTGATTAGCATCTGTGCCAACATAAGTTCTTCCAATAAAATGTTTTTAAATGTTAAACAACACAAGCAAATCAATTCAGAGATACTAGCTGTGACAGATTCATCTCACTGCAATTCTCTCTCCACTCGCCACCTCTAATTTTTCTTTTCTGATCATTCTTTAAACCTCACTTCTACTGCAAATTCTTCAGTGGAACTGCTCCACTAGAGCCGCTGATGGCCTCCACAGGAGGAATCTCAGAGTATTGCCTGGATCCTTATTGTATGAATGGTTCCTATAGCACGACATGTGAAATCATACTTTCTCCCTCTTTGGTATTCTATGAAAGTGTTTCCTGCATGCTATCACTCTGAGATCTTTGGTTTTTTTCCCCTTCCTTCTTCTTCCTCTTCCAGCCCCTTATGTATTAAAAGTAAGGTTCATTCATAGGCCCCTTTTCTCCTGGAAAATCCTATAGACTACTAGGTCTTCAAATATCATCCCAAATCCAGAAATTCCCAAATATTTATCTGTATGCTAGATCACCCTTTTGGGCTTCTCAGGTGGCTCAGAGTTAAAGACTCCACCTGCCAATACAGGAGACATGGGTTCAATCCCTGGGTCAGGAAGATTCCCTGGAGGAGTAAATGGCAACCCACTCCAGTATCCTTGCCTGGAAATTCCACAGACAGAGGAGCCTGGTGGGCTGCAGTCCATGGGGTTGCAAAGAGTTGAACACGACTCAGTAAGTGAACATGCAGATCACTCTTTTGAGGTCCAACTTGTGTATCTGGCCATTTATCAAACAGGTCCCTTTGAATGTGCCACAGATCTTCAAAGCACCTATTCCTTCATTTTTGTATCCTCCAATACTTAGCCGAGCACTTGGAACATCACAGATGTGTGATAAATAAATGAATCAGTAAATTAGATAATCAGCTAGATGTAGTCAATCTAATAAAAGAGAACCTGAAATTATACATGTATTAGTTTGACCTCACAGGGCTATTTTTAACTGAAAAAGGTTACAGTGGTCATAGAGACATTAAGCCAGGTTTCCAAAACCACTGTATGCTCACTTTTACTCTATTAGTACAAACCAGAAATGGAATCTGAAAAATAACCTATGGACAGTTTTCTAAAGTCACTGTGTTCCGCTGATCTCCTAATCCTTCCTCCTGAGGAAGATTTAGCTACACTGCTTATCTATGCTATGTAAGTCCTACAGGCTGTCAAAGATTTCAACACAATACAAAAAGTCACAGCCAACGTTTGTTGTCAAATAGAAGGATAATGGATAGCAAAATGAATAGTAAACCCCACAGGGTGAAAACATCTCTTAATCTCTGTCACATATGAGAATTTCATTAACATAAATTAATAGTGACAGAGTACAGACAAATAGTACATGTGGTCCTCAAAAAGTTTCATTGCCTGCTATTTGGTACCAAGGCAATGCAATTAATGTAAATCAAACTATGAATACAGTTAAACAGGACACTGTAGGACAATATGTATCAATTTGTTGGAGACCACTAAATTGTCCCCCATTGTATATTTATTTTAAAGGGAACTGACAAAAAATAAGGCAACTATATTCAATATACTGAGATAAACCATAAAGGAAAATAATATGAAAAAGAACATATATATATATACACACATACACACATGTATGCACATACATATATGTCTGAATCACTTTGCTATACATAGGAATATTAATTTATACATTATAAATCACTATACTTCAATAAAAAAATAAAGATAACTCCACTCCTCCCCAGTTTCAGCTGAGCACTTGGTTCCTGAGCTGGAGTTTCTATTTCCCAGCATGTTAGGTGTGAACATGTGACTGAGTTCAAGTCAATAAGATGGAGCAAAAATGATACTTGCAGTATCCAAGGAATCTTCAACCTAAAGACAAGTTGCTTGGGACTTCCCTGGCAGCCTAGTGATTAAAAGTTAGTGCTCCCAATATAGGGGGCACAGATTCAATACCCAATCAGGTATCAGGGAACCAAGATCCCACATGCCACACAGCATGGCCTTAAAAAAATTCCTAACAAACTACTTTCAAATTCTGTTTTTTAAAAAATGACAGGTTGCTTGCCCATTACACATTCTTCCCCTGGGAGGGAACAGTAACAACCTTGGACTCAAAAACAGAAGGGCAAAACTGATTGATTTTAAAGCAGCTGTCTGCCCACCTTGTGAAAAAGAAGTAAGTTTCTATCTTAGATGAAACACATTTTGGGATCTCTTTGTCATGCAACTTGGCCTATACCATAAGTAATAGAATAAATTCTCTGTTCAAAAGACAATTCTTTCAAAATTAACATGGCAAACAGACAAAGTGAAATATGGTACTAAACAACCAACTTAACATCTCCATATTTCTTGATTGATTGATACATTTTGTTGTCATTTTCCAAAGCACTTTGGCAACCATTCTCATTTAATCCTCACAACACCTTTAAGTCATGGTCACCATTTCAATTTAGAAGACTATGGCTCAGATTATGGTTAAATGATTTATTTGGGGTCAAACAGTGACAGACTTAAGACAATCACTCAGTCTAGCACATTTCTCATTGCCCCAGGCTAAACTGAAGTAGGAGAATGTCCTTCCCTGTGGGCTCAGTTCAGTTCAGTTCAGTTCAGTCGCTCAGTCATGTTCGACTCTTTGCGACCCCATGAATCGCAGCACCCCAGTGCTGAAAGGGAAAGTAGAGGGACAATGACTCCGCCAGTCCCTCACTTAGGGGGATCTGGAGAGATGCAGTCATAAACAAAGTCAGGAATAAACCTCCAAATTCATACTAATGGTACATGCTGTGTAAGTTTGACTTTGGTTTTGCTTTGATAAGGCACAGGGCAGAAGTTAAACTAGTAGTCTCATATTTAGCACTCTAAGAAATGGAATGAATTCAAACACAATACATTTTAATCACATTTGACAAAAGATGCTATTACTGATACCTAGATATTCTCTGAGGAAAAGACATAAGAGTTATACTTGGTTTTAAGTGAAAAAGAGAAGTGTTACTGTATTTCTAAGTTGCTTATATTATTTTCATACTTATTGTTTTATAGCAATTTGGGAGATAAGTATATATTGGTCAAATAAATGGGAAAATAACTTACTTTTAATTTTTCTTTTTATTTTTTCCTGAAGTGGAAATGAAAAATAATTCAATCGATCCTAAGACTGTGCGAGTCAGTAACATATCATTTGTCAGCAAGGCAGTAGATGATATATATATATATGATTATATATACACATATATATAGCTCAACAAAAAAATTGGTCACCGTAAAAATATAAATGACATAGTTAACAGAGTCCTCATTTCAACCTTGATTCCTGTTTTGATGGAGAGATGCTGACAGAGCCTTACATAAGTAGAAAGCCTCAGTGAGGTCACTAGCTACTGTAGTAGAAGAGTTTGGCCACAGAAAGTTCAAGGACTATCCCAAATTCCAGTATCACATCAAAACACATCAGGAATTGACTGATGGATCCATTACATTAATATACTGAACTTTTCACATTTCCTTCCACTTAAATATCAGATCACAGAATACTATTGCACTGATTACAGTGTGTGAGCCTTCTACTATCAACACTATTCAAAATCTGGCTAGTTATATCCTAATTTTATCTATTATTCCCCCAAAGCTGTCCTGGGATTTGTGTTTCCAGGCTCCTCACTTTTCCTGAAAAAATAATATACAAGATATAAGCTCTCTGTGATTCCAGCACCTAGCGCAGGACTGCAGAAAGGTAGATGCCAAGTTAAGTTTCACGAGTGTTATTCACAATTAGGCTTTTTAAGAGACCAGTATAGCAGCAGTAGTGTTAGTCATTCAGGCATGTTTGGCTGTTTGTGACCCCAAGGACTGTAGCCAACCAGGCTTCTCTGTCTACTGGAGTGGGTTGCCATTCTCTTATTCAGGGGATCTTGAATAAACTATCCTCCTCTGGACAGGTGAGTATAAGATGCCTATTGGACGTGGGAGAGGAGATACTGACAAGGACACAGATAACATTTCGAGCCGCAAGACAGAAGTGAGGTTACCTGTGGAAGGAAAAACACTGAAGGTGAAAGGATCCCATAGTCAAAGGTTGGGAAAAGGAAAATAAGCCAATAGTGAAGGAGAAGTCGGTGAGAGAGAAAGCGGGATGAATTTCCCAAAGTGTTTCAAAAAGAGAAGGTCAAATACAACCAAGGATCACATAAGACAGGCCCCAAAGTTGAGCTTGGCCTTTGCCAGTATGGAGCCCTCAGTGGTCTGATGGAAGCAGTTTTCGTGGATCGGGCTCTCCAGAGTCCTCGCTGGGGAGATTCAAGGAAAGTTTGACGCCAGGTTGGAGAAAAAGTGTGAACACAGCTTTCTAGAAAATATCATGTGTCTTAAAGGTCAATGCTGAGAGAAAAATAGCAGATTCCAGGTCCAAACCAAAGATTCTGGTTCTGTAAATCTGGGAGTCAGGGAAGCCCCAGAGATCTAATTTTAACAGGAATAGAGAAGAAAATATTGTCAGTTTTCTGGAGGCACTTTTGGAGAATGGTTGGCTACATGGAGGTTTCAGTCATTTTTGAGGGTCTAATGTATCAAACTGAACCAACCAATCACCAACAAGCAATCAACTAACTGAACCTTTTGCTGACCCACTCACAACATTTGTTCTGTCTCCATGAGTCAGGGTATTGGGGTCAATTGACATTCCCATATTTTTAAAGAAAACTTGGAACACAAAGATGTTTGAGAAAAGCAGTATATCATTCTATCCATGTTGGAACCAGGAACTCTTCTAGGAAAGCTTGGGTTGCCTATCCTAGGAAAATGCCCTTGTCACTCAAAAAAAGCTGTAAAAATATTTTAAAATGTTTTTTGTTTTATATTCATGCTTGGTAAGATATATTCTCTAAGAAATGGGTTACTTCCTACTGGGTTATAAGATGATGCATTTATGTATTAACACAGAAACCCTGTTTGGATTTTATTTTCTGAGCCTGAAAGCATTTGTGGATTCAAGGATTTGAGAACATTGCCTGTTAAACTGCATTTCTCACTTGTGGGCACTGTACATCAATCATGCTGGAGAAAAACATTCCTCCTGGAGCGAGAGGTTTCAAAGACTTCCTCTCTATTGCCTCTGGGTCCGGGTGGGTGGTGTACAATCAGGTCTCATTGATGTCTATATTTTCACCATAAAAATAAAAAAAATGAAGGTAATAGACCCAAGCTCGAGTTTTTCTCACTCTCCTGTGGCTGGAGGCTATTTTAAGTATTTAAACATTCAGACTTGTTTGGGTGAAAAGAAACACTAACTCTCTCTTGTATTTCCTAAGATAAGAAAAGGCAGAACATCTGAATGACCACCATTGACCATGTATGAGAACATTGCCTGTTAAACTGCATTTCTCACTTGTGGGCACTGTACATCAATCATGCTGGAGAAAAACATTCCTCCTGGAGCGAGAGGTTTCAAAGACTTCCTCTCTATTGCCTCTGGGTCCGGGTGGGTGGTGTACAATCAGGTCTCATTGATGTCTATATTTTCACCATAAAAATAAAAAAAATGAAGGTAATAGACCCAAGCTCGAGTTTTTCTCACTCTCCTGTGGCTGGAGGCTATTTTAAGTATTTAAACATTCAGACTTGTTTGGGTGAAAAGAAACACTAACTCTCTCTTGTATTTCCTAAGATAAGAAAAGGCAGAACATCTGAATGACTACCATTGACCATGTTCTTCCTCTTACCCTTCAATCTGGTGTCCATATTATATCAAATGATGTATAATGGGAGATCACAGGTGCTCCCCTAACATACATCTTGGGAAATAAAGGATGGTGGCACTGAAGAGAGATGCCATCTCTCAACTGCCTTCTCTGATATAATATTCTGCAGGGCATACATGTGTGTGCGTGCACACACACATAGTATAAATCTGTATTATCAATGCAAAATAGGAAAGAGGGCTAAAAAGTTATCAAAAATTTTAATGTAACTGACAAAAGCTACAAGGGCACAGTCCAAAATAAGAACAAACAATCATGAATAGTTTCTGGCTGCACCAGAAAACTCCAAGCTTGGATAGAACAGAAAAAGAGTAGAAAGGGTCTCCTACATAATAGTCTGTGTGATTTATTCAAATGAACTATTCTGTGGCCATCTCCCTTCTTGCACACACCAAAGGGAAGCAAGGAAGTTTGATCTCAGGATTGAAAAGAACTGTCCTCACAGAGACTAGACTGGCGGTTTCCAAGAGGAAGGGGGTAGGAGAGGGATGGGTTGGGAGTTTGGGGTTAGTAGATACAAACTATTATATATAGGATGGATAAACAATAAGGTCCTGCTGTATAGCACAGGGAACTATGTTCAATATCCTGTAACAATCCATAATGGAAAAGAATATGAAAAAGAATGTATAGTAGTGCTAGTGGTAAAGAATCCGCCTGCTAATGTAGGAGACATAAGAGACACAGGTTTGATCCCTGGGTCAGGAAGATCCCCTGGGGGAGGGCACGAGAAGCCACTCCAGTACTCTTGCCTAGAAAATCCCATGGACAGAGGGGTCTGGCGGGCTGCAGTCCATAGGGTCACACAGAGTTAGACACAACTGGAGTGATTTAGTAGGCACATTCACACATATGTATAACTGAGTCACTTTGTTGTACAGCAGTAATTAACACAACATTGTAAATCAACTCTACTTCAGTTTTTAAGCAAAGAAAGAAAAAAGAATTGTCCTCTACTGAGGATTAATTTCATCCTTGGACAGACAGGGCCAGGGTGTTAGGGTGGCGTTTGAATATTGGATTCTGTGTGGGTGAGGGGCCTAAGAAAGGAAAAAAAAGGAGTTGGTATCCACTGGTGCCTCTGCAAGAGTTACTAGTAGAACCCCGCCAGTCAGAGCTGTCAGCCTGCAAGACCTCAATGAATCATAGAGAGCTCTAGGTTGCTTCTTTAGCTGTGGCTATCTAATTGTAGAGACTCTTGAACTTGTCCAACATCCTCCAGGAAGAGGCCAACTCTACAGAAAGAAACTTAGCTCCTTGAAGGCCAGTTCAATGGTATTTCAGTATGGTTCCCTAAGCCAGGATCATTACTGATATAATAGGCATGAAGGAAAAGCAGGACATGTCTGGCTGCCACTCTTCATTTTCAGATCTTTAAATATGACCAGGAAAATATCAAGTGGGAACTAAAAGGTAGGAGGTTGAAAATGAGGACTCCCTTCTGCCAATGGATCCCTGCCTCCTGAAGACAAACAGACTGCATCCAGGGGCTGTCTACATTTTCATGAGGCAGCCCCTCTTTCTAGTTTGCAACTCTGCCAAGGCAGAAAAAGGGCACAGTGGGGGACTTCCCTGGTGGTCCAGTGGTTAAGAATCCATCTTGCAATGCAGGGGAATGGGTTCCATCCCTGGTCAAGGAACTAAGATCCCACGTGCTGCAGATCAACTAAGCAGGTAAGTTGCAACTACTGGAGCCTGTGTGCTCTGGAGCCTGCATGATGCAACTGCTGAGCCCACATGCTGCAGCCAGGGAGTCCATGCGCTGCAATGAAAGATCCTGAGAGCTGTAAGACCCAACACAGCCAAATAAAGAAAAGCAAATATTTTTTTTTAAAGAGAAAGAGCACAGTGGGAAAACATGCCCTCCTCTGAAATGACAGAACAATTTTCTTCTTCAACTTTGCCCCAGAGACCCTGAGCTTCCAGTCTAGAGGATTCTTTAATACCAAGATAAACAGTTTCCCCCAGAATCAGGCCCATGGCATTACTGCCAATCACTACGAAGATTTTAGCATAGTGTTGGAAGATGCAGAGAAAGGATTTAGGAAGTAGAAGATAAAAATAAATAAAACCCAATAACAACTCAGTAGTGAACTTTTCCATTTTTCTCAAAGTGAAGTGAAAGTCACTCAGTCGTGACTGACTTTTTGCGACCCCAGGGACTATACAGTCATGGAATTCTCCAGGCCAGAATACTGGAGTGGGTAGCCTTTCCCTTCTCCAGGGGATCTTCCCAACCCAGGGATGGAGCCCAGGTCTGCCTCATTGCAGGCAGCTTCTGTACCAACTGAGCCACCAGAGAAGCCCTTTCTCAAAAAGACTGGATTAAATACCATTGTTTCCACTCTCAATGCTATAGTGTGATATATAGGAAGAAATCTGAGTTTATTCTCCAAAGTGCCCCAAATGTCTTATAGTATAACATGACTACCACTCTGGTTAAAAAGTACTCTTATTAGAGGTAATTAGAGGGCTGATACAGCTGAAGGAAATGGCACTGTCTCTTGTTGGTAAGGTAATTAGAAAACCATTTTGTCCTGACAATGGAAACTCTCTCTGATTCAGGAGAAATTTCTTTCTCTTGAAGGGCAAGGCAAATTAAGTAGGTGTTAGAATGTGGTTATAGGAGCCTTGAATGCTTTCATTGGTAAATCTAAAGAGAAATGTTGTAACACACAGCACCTCTTAATTTAGAGAGAGACTTTGTACTCAGGGTCACCATTTCTGGGCACCCATTCATGGAGACCCGGGTTTGATCCCTGGGTCGGGAAGATCCCCTGGAGAAGGAAATGGCAACCCACTCCAGTATTCTTGCCTGGAGAATCTCATGGAGGGAGGAGCCTGGTAGGCTACAGTCCATGGGGTCGCAAAGAGTCGGACACGACTGAGCCACTTCACTTCACTTCATTCATCACTGGAAGAGAAGCAGGATCAGAACATAGCATCTCATGACTTCACATCACCTGAGCCCTGCTCACATTCATTGTCCTCTCAGCTCTGACCAGTTTTGGCCAGGTCTGACCAAAATGGTCCTTTAGCTTTAGCTGAATACCTATTATGGGGCTTCCCAGGTGGCAATAGTGGTAAAGAACCTGCCTACTAATGCAGGAGACATAAGAGACACAGGTTCAACCCCCTGGAGAAGCGCATGGCAACCCATTCCAGTAGTCTTGCCTGGAGATTCCCATGGACAGAGAAGCCTGGTGGGCTACAGTCCATAGGGCCACAAAGAGCCAGACACAACTGAAGCAACTTAGTACACAGCACAAATACCTGTTATACTTCACAAAAGTACATTCTTCTTAAAATTAGGATCTAATTCAGCTTTTATCCCTGTGTGGTCTCCTGACCAGCAGTAGCTTCACCTCCAAACTTGGTAGAAATGCAGATTCTTGGGTCTTTCCTGAAACCAACTGAAGCAGAACTCTATAGGCAGGGCCCACCAATCTGATTTTACCAAGACACCCAGGTGCTTCTGATCTCACTTTACTTTGAGAACCATCCCCAATAAATGGCTAATAAGTTAATCAGCCCATCCTTTTTACATTCATTAACCACATGTGTCCCACTCCTAGAATATTCAAACTTAACTAATCTCAAAAGTCCATAATTAGTTTGAGTTGCTCTCAGCATTGAGTAAAGATTCCAAATTTTTTCTTTTCTTTTTTTTAAATCTCATTTTGAGGGTAGGGGACTAGAGAATCATTAAGGGACTTGCTTCATCGCATCTGGTGAAAACTCCGTTTATTTAAAACAGTGCAAAATAGCTGTGCTGCTGTGAAGCCAGCTTTCATACTATTGATGAAGGTGCCATTTAAAAAATCAGCATGAGGTCAGTAACCATGATAAGTAGAATGGTAGGAGGTATACCTGTGCTGTTACTCTAATTTTTTTTTTTTTAAGTATTTCTTCTGAAAGCCTTAAGTAGTAAGACCATTCAGTGAATGGACTGGGCAACATTTGAGACTTGAAGAGTCATGAGCTCTTTGTACCAGGACAATCACCCAAGACAAGAACTCCATTAAAACAAATACACATCTGGGGTTGAGACAGATAGGTCACTTACCAGTGGATAGTAATTTAGCTATCCTAATCCTTATTTTTGATGAAAATAAGTCACATTTAGACAAGGCAGATGTGTTAAGTCAATTTAGAAAGGCAATTTACTATGATGAAGTTGTTAATGAGTCAAAAAGAACATCAGGAAATTTATGCAAATATTTTTGGGAATTTGTCCTGAGTATGCAAATGCCACATAATTAGTTATTCTGCTTTTCATGCAAAATTAAATTTGCTATAATAACGAATCACAGTCAAGAATAAGACTAGTTAACATGAGAGGGACCCTCATTTTTATGACTGAAAGGCTGCAAATTGAGAGTAAACTGCAGGTGAATCTCATTGCAGTCTCCAGTAATGTTATTCACTCAAATCAAACAAAACCAACTGGAGTGAGAGGTGGGAGGATTCTGCTGACTCTGGCACCACTTGTCTGGATACAAGAATCAAAAGCAGTGGAAGCAATGTGTCTTTTAGCCTCTAATTATTTTGGAAGGACTCAGCATAATCATTTAATAATATCAGAAAAACAAAAACAAACTTCTATTTTGGAATCTCTCTAAAATCTAAGTACTGCTCCATTCTTTCCTGCCCTAGGCTGATAGGCTGGAGAGAATTTAGCCTTCTAGCATATTGATTCTCCCTTCCTCACTCTGTAAAGTGAAGTCGCTCAGTCGTGTCCGACTCTTTGTGACCCTATAGACTGTAGCCCACCAGGCTCCTCCATCCACGGGATTCTCCAGGCAAGAATACTGGAGTGGGGTGCCAACACTCCCACTAACAAGTGGGCTCTGGACCTCCTTTCTGTGTCTTATGACCTTGCTGGAAAATATGGAAATTGGGCTTTACGTGCCTCCTGGCCTGGCACTAGTGGTAAAGAGCTCACCTGTCATGCAGGAGACATAAGAGATGTGGGTTCAATCCCTGAGTTGGGAAAATCCCCTGGAGAAGGGCATGGCAACTCACTCCAGTATACTTGCCTGGAGAATCCCATGGACAGAGGAGACTGGTGGACCACAGTCCCTAGGATTGCAAAGAGTCAGACACGATTGAAGTAACTTAACACATGCACACACACACACACACACACACACACACACACAGCTTCTGGCCACTTGAGTTATAGGTCATCCGCATTTGCACAGGACTGAGGCTTCTCAGGGTATGAGACTTTCAGGGCTAACACCAGGGAAGACTTGGAAAAACTGGGTCAAGGTGGTCACTCTGCCGTAATCACAACTCTTAACTCTCTGCCTTTTTGCCTGTTCTATAACCAAGCGGGACCCCCAGGGGTCTTCCCAGGACACACCTTCTTTCAGGTCCTCCACCTGCCTCTTATTCATAGAAAAACGTTAGCCTCCTAGGCCTTCTCTGAGTTCCAAAGTGTAAATTTAACCAGAGAAGTGAGAAAATGCTGAAAGAAAGGAAAACAGTCAAGCAAGACAAAATATAAGAGTCAACTCTGGACCTCCTTTCTGTGTCTTATGACCTTGCTGGAAAATATGGAAATTAGGCTTTACGTGCCTCCTGGCCTGGCACTAGTGGTAAAGAGCTCACCTGTCAATGCAGGAAACATAAGAGATGTGGGTTCAATCCCTGAGTTGGGAAAATCCCCTGGAGAAGGGCATGGCAACTCACTCCAGTATACTTGCCTGGAGAATCCCATGGACAGAGGAGACTGGTGGACCACAGTCCCTAGGATTGCAAAGAGTCAGACACGATTGAAGTAACTTAACACATGCACACACACACACACACACACACACACACACACGGCTTCTGGCCACTTGAGTTATAGGTCATCCGCATTTGCACAGGACTGAGGCTTCTCAGGGTATGAGACTTTCAGGGCTAACACCAGGGAAGACTTGGAAAAACTGGGTCAAGGTGGTCACTCTGCCGTAATCACAACTCTTAACTCTCTGCCTTTTTGCCTGTTCTATAACCAAGCGGGACCCCCAGGGGTCTTCCCAGGACACACCTTCTTCCAGGTCCTCACTTCTCAGGGTATGAGACTTTCAGGGCTAACACCAGGGAAGACTTGGAAAAACTGGGTCAAGGTGGTCACTCTACCGTAATCACAACTCTTAACTCTCTGCCTTTTTGCCTGTTCTATAACCAAGCGGGACCCCCAGGGGTCTTCCCAGGACACACCTTCTTTCAGGTCCTCCACCTGCCTCTTATTCATAGAAAAACGTTAGCCTCCTAGGCCTTCTCTGAGTTCCAAAGTGTAAATTTAACCAGAGAAGTGAGAAAATGCTGAAAGAAAGGAAAACAGTCAAGCAAGACAAAATATAAGAGTCATTAAACAAAGTCAAGGATCTTTATTTTCTCTTCAAGGGCTATAGATAATATTCTGAGCCATATCCTTTAAGCTGTTTTGTGGACACGGAGACCCCCACCAGGTGGAAAAAGTTGATGTGTGTTGCCTACAAGCATGTAGCCCCCAGACCTGCTGGAACCAGAAGGTTGATGATGTCGACTCCTGTTTACCTCATCATCAACCAATCAGAAGAACGTCCATGAGCTGATTACACACTCTGCAACCCTTTCCCTCACCCTGTCTTTAAAAACTTTTCTCTTAAAGCCTTTTAGAGTTCAGGACTTTTGAGCACCATTCACCTGGACGCCTTGCTTTGGTATCCTGCAATGACACCTGCCTCTTATTCATAGAAAAACGTTAGCCTCCTAGGCCTTCTCTGAGTTCCAAAGTGTAAATTTAACCAGAGAAGAGAGAAAATGCTGAAAGAAAGGAAAACAGTCAAGCAAGACAAATAATAGTTTAGTCATTAAACAAAGTCAAGGATCTTTATTTCCTCTTCAAGGGCTATAGATAATATTCTGAGCCATATCCTTTAAGCTGTTTTGTGGATACGGAGACCCCCACCAGGTGGAAAAAGTTAATGTGTGTTGCCTACAAGCATGTAGCCCCCAGACCTGCTGGAACCAGAAGGTTGATGATATCGACTCCTGTTTACCTCATCATCAACCAATCAGAAGAACGTCCATGAGCTGACTCTGCAACCCTTTCCCTCACCCTGTCTTTAAAAACTTTTCTCTTAAAGCCTTTCAGAGTTCAGGACTTTTGAGCACCATTCACCTGGACGCCTTGCTTTGGTATCCTGCAATAAACACTGCCCTTTCCTTCACCACAACCTGCTGTCAGTAGACGGGCATTACTGTGAATGAGCAAAGGAACCCGAGTTTGATTTGGTAAGAATTTCTCATTACTGGGCTTCAGTTTTTCTAAAAAAGGCTCTAAGTTCCTTTCTGGAAATGGATTCATCCCTAAACTTTATTACAACTGACCTGACTTAACTCTAGGGGGTGCTTTTTCTCCTCCACCATCTACTAAAGAGGTGGAGAGTGATGAGTCCAGTCACTGTCCCAGGTCTTGCATTAGCCCACGTGGACTGCTCTGGAATCAAAGGCTTGCTCTCTTAGGGAGCTCACTCTCAGAGGGCCCATGCCCTCAACATCACCCCCAGGTTAAAGCCCCCCAGATAGATCAGTTTGCATCACAGCCATGCCTCCACCCTAGACACTGCGTGTGACATCTATTACTACTCAGGACACTACTCAGTTTTACTTCTTAAAATATACTTTTCTGTCTCCTATCAGAAGTGAATACTGTACTTCTTGAACATTCATGTTGTCTTTCCTCAAAGGATCATATTTCCACAATAGCACTGGGCATAATACTGTTGCTCTGTTTAATATAGTGCTTTACTGTATTAGTATTGGGTTATACTTCATTTTATTGTTCTTCACTTTATTGTGCTTTGCAGAGACATTTTTTTACAAATTGAAGGTTTATGGCAACACTGCCTCGGGCAAGTCTACTGGCACCATTTTTCCAACTCATGTTGGAAACATGAGTTTGTGTCCTTGTGTCACAAGGACATTTGCTCACTTCACGTCCTTGTGTCACATTTTGGTAATTCCTGCACTATTTCAAACTATTTCCTTGTTATCATTTTATTTGTTATGGTGATCTCCAGTCATGATCTTTGATGTTACATTAGGACCCACTGAAGGTTCAAATCATAGTTAGCATTTTTTTTAGTATTTTTTTACTTTATTTTATAAAGTATTTTTTTACTTTATTTTATTAAAAAAGTATTTTATTTTATAAAGCATTTTTTAATTAAAGGATGCACATTTTTTTAACATAATGCTACTGTACACAAAATAGGCTACCATATAGTATAGATATGCACATTGAAACCAAAAAATTCTTATGACTTGCTCTATTGCAATATCTGCTTTATGGCAGTGATCTGGAACTGAGCCCACAATATCTCCAAGGTTGGCTTGTATAATGAGAGAAACAGATTTTAGTAGCATGTTTTTGGCTAAAAGTAGAAGCCAAAGCTGTACTAAATTTAGAAAGAAACTCCAGAATTTGAAAGCTGCAGCCATTCCTTAGATTTGATAAAAGATGGACATGGTAGAGATAATTTGTAAAAACAAAAGGGGGAAATGAATGATAAAAGGACTTTGCCTGGCCGCTGACACATGGAGACATCCAGCTTCCTATTGAGCCTGACTGTTAAAAAAGCACTTGACTTTTTTGGTTTCAAGAGCTTGCTATCTACCTCCTTGCTACACCCCAAGCTTGAAATGAAATAGTCCCTATCCACATACAATGTGTTTGACTCTTTTATCCTCTATTCCACTTCACCTTAAAAAAAAAAAAAAAAAAACCGGGACAATACCCAGATTAAGCCCAACTCCAGAGCAATAGTTATTTAATTCACTCCAATTTAAGCTAAAAGCCTTCTCAACTTTAACTATGCCTCGTCTTAGCTTGCTTTTAAACTTAATTAGCTAAATTTTATATTATGCCTGTGCATTTACTTTACCCAAAAGTATGTTTCTGTAAGAATTGTATGTGGACCTAATTTTCATACATTGAATCATTTTATAAAGTATCATCCCTCAATTCATCATGCTTGTAAAGTGTATTTTATATATACTAGCATTGCTTAGCAGAAAATCAGATTTGATTAAACATAAATATTAAAATATCAGTAGTTAAATCAGCAAATAAATATTTTAGTACTCACTAGGCAAATTCTGTTCTGCTACAGACAAGACCATTAGCCTCTGAGAATGTAACATTGCATAGATGTAGGAAAGTTACATATACTTAATCATATGGACATATTTTACATAAAAAGGGTACCATTCTAACTATGATTGAGATCCAGCAGCATGTAAGATCAAGGCTTGTGGGAGCTTGCAGGGAAATAATTTATGTATAAAAATCACATTTTACATAACGCCTTATGTTTAATACAGTGTCATACAATTTGTCACTGTTTATTCAAAATATTCTTCTAAAAACTGCATATCAGAATCTGCCCTGGATCAGATGAAAGATACTTACAAGCCATATAGACTGATACCTCTGCTTCTCTGCAGCCTTACTTATAAGGAGGTTGGGCCAGATCAGTAGTTGGCAAACTTCACAAGGCATCAGAATAAACTGAAGAGCTTGTCAAAACAAAGATAGCAGGAGCAAGACCTGAGAATCTGTATTTCTAATAAGTTTCTAGGTGATGCTGATGCTGCTGGACTTGGAGAACCACTGAACTATATCTCAGATCAAGGCACTAAGGCTGCTGTGGGTTTGAGTATGAAAAAACTTAAATAATGGTCTTACATCTGGACCAGCTGAGAGTTATGTCTTCATATATCCAGCATCATCCATCCATCATTCAAAAACATTTGTTGAATGTTTATTACCAGTACGTTTTCCATTTGTCCCCAGTTTGGATAAAAGTAGGGAAGATGATTTAGTAAATAGATAATAAAACACAGGGACTTCTCTGGTGGTCCAATGGTTAAGATCTGCCTCCCAATGCAGGAAATGAGGATTCCATCACTGGCTGGGGAACTAAGATTCTTCAGACAGTAAAGAATCTGCTTGCAATGCAGGAAACCTGGGTTTGATCCCTGGGTAGGGAAATTCCCCTGGAGAAGGAAATGACAACCCACTCCAGTGTTCTTGCCTGGAGAATTCCATGGACAGAGGAGCCTGGTGGGATACAGTCCAAGAGTTCCCACAGAATTGGACACAACTGAGTGATTAACACTTCCCTGGCAGTTCAGTGGTTAAAGGATCCCTTCCAAAGTAGGGAATGGGTGTTCCATCCCTGGCAAGGGAACAAAGATCCCACAAGCTGTTGGGCAAGGGCAACTAAGCCTCCACACCACAGTGAAGGATCGCACACTATAACTGCAAGCATCTCTCTCCTATTTCAGCATTTTTGAGTTTTCCTCCCTGTCCTTCGCTGGAGAAGCTTAGGAAAGCAAAGACCACATGGAGACCAGGCTGAGAAAGGGAGAATTGGGATTAAAGAGAAGGGAGGACAATTACATGCAAAGTGTATAATTGACTCCTAACACAGTGCATTACCTGATGGAGACCAAAATCCCTTGTCTGCACAGTGTGAATCAGCTCTCATTAGTGCCAACTGTGCCACTAATGAGGATATGCATTTCCTGAAATTTACCTCACTTCCTAGCATATACTTTGGGGAGTACAGGGTTGGCAGCAAAATAAATGAGCAGCCTTAGCACAATTGTCTGAGAAATCTGACAGAGAGGTAAATTTGATATAATTACTGTCCCAGCCTGAAGCACATTTTTATGGGACTAAAGTTCTATAGACACAGGTTTAGAAATAATCATAACAACAGTAACAACAACAAACATGCCCAATACTTTTCTCTAGACAGAAACCTTCAGTCAACCTCAGCTCCTCACTGCGATGACAGTTGGTCCTATGCAGGACCTGGCATCAACAATTTGAAATGATGCCCAAAGAAACTCCCAGAGATTTTTCTGGAAGTGGCACTAAATCACCCTCACTGTGTGAGATAGATCCTGAGCTCCAGACAGAAGTCTTTATTTACAGATTTGGCTTCTAAAAATACCTGCCTTTGTGTATATCTTTTGACCTTCCTTCCCCACCCCTGTCCATTAGATTTCCAAGGCCTAAGTAAGGTTTGAAGCCTGGATGGTATTAAGTTTAACTTGCCCATCCCTCTTCCCAGAGGGTACTAAAGGTAAAGAACCTGCCTGTGAATGCAGGAGACATGGGAGACACAGGTTTGATCCCTGGGTCGGGAAGATTCCCTAGAGGAGGGCATGGCCACCCACTCCGGTATTCTTGCCTGGATAATCCAATGGATAAAGGAACCTGGCAGCTCACATACAGTTGGACAAGACGGAAGTGGCTTAGCAATCATGCACACTTATCCCTATACAAAGAAGTGGGAGAGGAATCAACCCTGCCTTCTGGGTCAACAGATTAATCTACCTCCAGGGATGGTTCAGGGGAACAAGAGACTCTGTATTTTGAGAGTATAGAGGCCTGAATGGCATTTCGGTTTCTCTGAGCTTATTTGTGACAGCAAAACTGACTCACTGAGAAAATCTCTGAAAAACATTTACTTGGAATGACACTAAAAGATATTTTAAAGGATTTTGTCAGAAGTAGGAAGTCTGTTTCATAGATGGCTGAGTCAGACTGCTGCTGCTAAGTCACTTCAGTTGTGTCTGACTCTGTGCAACCCTATAGATGGCAACCCACCGGGCTCCCCCGTCCCTGGGATTCTCCAGGCGAGAACACTGGAGTGGGTTGCCATTTCCTCCTTCAATGCATGAAAGTGAAAAGTGAAAGTGAAGTCGCTCAGTCGTGTCTGATCCTCAGCGACCCCACGGACTGCAGCCTTCCAGGCTCCTCCATCCATGGATTTTCCAGGCAAGAGTACTGGAGTGGGGTGCCATTGCCTTCTCCATGAGTCAGACTAAACTGCCCGAAAAACTGGAAACTTTCAGCTATGCTGTACCTTCTTGGTTGCAAGGCCTGGAGATGTGCTTCTAAAAACAAGACACAAAGAGAAAGTCCCAGAACGTCTTTAAAGAGTTCACTTGGATGAATTGGGAGATTCTGACTGACATATTATATTACTTATACTATGTATAAGTGGAGAAGGAAATGGCAATCCACTCCAGTATTCTTGCCTGGAAAATCCCATGCACAGAGGAGCCTGGCAGGCTACAGTCCATTGGATCGCAAGAGTTAGACATGCCTCAGAGACTAGACCACCATCACCATCAGTATGTGTAAAATAGATGATTAATGAGAATCTACTGTATAGCATAGAGAACTCTGCTCAATGCTCTGTGGTGACCTGAATGGGAAGGAAAGCGGGGATATACATAAACGTACTGGCTTCCCTGGTGGCTCGGTGGTAAAGGAACAGCCTGTTAATGCAGGAGATGTCAAGAGATGTGGGGTTCAACCCCTGGGTCAGGAAGACCCCCTGGAGGAGGAAATGGAAACCCACTCCAGTATTCTTGTCTGGGAAATCCCATGGATAGAGGAGCCCGGCGGGCTACAATCCATGCGATCGCAGAATCAGACATGACTTAGTGACTAAACAACGAAAGTGTATACGTATGGGTGACCAATTTTTGCTGTACGGCAGAAACTAACACAACATTGTAAAGCAACTATACTCCAATAAGAATTTTTTACAAAGAAAGAAGAAAATACCTGGCACATAGAAGATCCTAAAAACAAGAAAAATTTTCACTTAGCCTTCACAAAGGCGGCCTGCTTTTAGCCAAATAGAAGAAATCTGTTGTAGAAGCATACCTAAGCATCAGTTATAATCAAGTAAGAACATAATAAATATTTTAAAGCACCTTCTATAGGCCAAGTACTTTTAAAATCCTTTATTTATTTATTCACTCAACAAACTTTGCTATATCTGCTATATGTAGTGCTAGGAGCTGTTGGGTACAATGGTGATAAAAAATAAAGTCCCCTGTATCAATGCCATATATAATCTTTACAACTATCTAGGAGGGAGGAAGCAAGAGAGGAACGAGGCAGTGGTATCTCACTTTATAAAAGAAGCCCTATAGCTCTCCCACATTAAGTCCCTTTCCCAACTATTCCCAGCGAGTGAGGGAGCATCAGGGGAATCGTAGCCAGGATTTTGTGTCTCCAAAGGATGTGCTCTGACCTTTGGGAAGGGATGGGTCCAAATACTGTATGAAAACCAGATCACTGCATCTTGCAAACATCACATTTATTCAACCCTCTGTCCACATAAGCCTAACAATAGGGGACACTTCTACCAGCTACTCTTTTTAGTACGGGGCCTTTGGGGATGATGTTTCCTGAGGGATTTGCATGCACTGTGACTCATTTTTATGACTTCAGTCCCAGCTCTCCCTAAGTGCTCACATCCTTAGTTTCCACAGCACCACTCTCTATGGGGCATTGCATTTCTCAGCTATTGGTGGGTGCACAGAGCAGACTTTGGAGAGCATGAAACCCTCTTCTTTGGGGGACTCCCTTCTCTTTTACCCAGTGGCTCTCTATCCCTGATCCCAGGGTGGACCCTGTGACCTGAATGAAAAGCAAACAGCAATCACATTCCCCAGAGATGCTGACTGGTTCACAGATAGGCACTGGACCCAAGCAGAGCCAATGAGGTTTTGCTGGAACTAAAGCATGAATGGCATCTCCTTTTCCCTTCCAGTCTTGAGACTACCAGCTTCTGCATTGGTTGGAGCCATCACCATCCCCTGGGCCCAATACATGTGACCTTTTGGCTACCTTTTCCCTCTTCAATATAGCTGAAATGTTCACTTTTACCCAATTTCTTCAATAAAAAGCTGCTGATGGTGTGTATGCTCGAATCAGTTAAAGGGGATCCAAAGGATGTCATTAAGGTCCACTAACAATGCCGCCTTCTAGTAGTTACAAGGAATAGATTACCATATAAGCATGCAGAGTCGGACATGACTGAAACAACTCAGCATGCATGCATGCGTTGGAGAAGGAAATGGCAATCCACTCCAGTATTCTTGCCTGGAGAATTCCATGCACAGAAGAGCCTGTTGGGCTGCCATCTATGGGGTTTCAGAGAGTCAGGACGATATGCTCAGCATTTCTGGCACACAGAGGGCTGTAACTTAGGATACCACTGATGATAGTACAGGATTGGCAATCCACTCCAGTATCCTTGCCTGGAGAATTCCATGCACAGAAGAGCCTGTTGGGCTGCCATCTATGGGGTTTCAGAGAGTCAGGACGATATGCTCAGCATTTCTGGCACACAGAGGGCTGTAACTTAGGATACCACTGATGATAGTACAGGAAAAGTTACCATGAGACTTGTAAAATGGGACACTGAAGGAGGGGTCCTGAAATAGCACATAGCAGTTCCACCTTCCCTTGGAGACATTTTCCATCTCTTTATCTGAAAAAACTTTACAGAAACCTGGAATTCTGAGCACTCTGTTCATTAACATGGAAAATCTTATCATTCTACACTCCCATCTCCAGGGACCTCTCCCCCATCTCTGATGACCTGTGAGATCTGTCATCACCCACAGAGTGGGACTTAGTGATGACTTATTTTTCTTCCTACTTCCTACTTAAAAGTTTCCAGGATCCTTTCTACTTAAAGTGAAGTGCACTAACCTGAAGCCTCAGCATCTCTTTAGTGCTGGTTAGGCATGCAGAATCCTGGGCCCCACCTCAGACCTGTGGGCTGTGAATCCGAGCTCTCAAGTTGCTGCTGCTGCTGCTTGTCCGGGGATGCTCTTGCTGGCCTGGGGTTGCAGCTGCTGGCCCAGGGATGCTGCTGCTGCTGGCCTGTGGACCACATTCTGAGCAGCAAGGGTTTAGACCTCAGTGTTTTCTAATCCTACTTGATCATAAAATTCACACAGGGAGCTTCCTAAAAATACAGTTTCTGGGCATAACCTCAAACCTTCAGATTCAGAATCTCCAGAAAAGAAACTTGGATATTTACCAGGCAACCCAGGTGATTTTCTGAAGGAGACAAAAATGGGAATTGAGTTTCGAGTTCCAGGCTGTGCCTTCAGCTCCTAGCTCTGGTTCTGCCTAAATTTGGGGGTCAGCAGTTGGAAACACACTAGTGCTCCCCATTGAGCTATTTCTTTTTTCTTTTTTTTTTCCTGAAGGCTTGCTACCAAATGCTGCATCTTTAGCATCTGAATTGTTTTTTTTACCTTTACTCTATATCATTAAGTGAGAAAAGACCTCTCAAGCATTTACATCCCAATCCTAGGCAAGAGATGTTAATAGTTATGACCCAGTGGCACTGTTTAATGTTCTTAGTGTTTCAAAAACAAAATGTAGATTCTTGACTCGCATTGTTCTGCAGGTTGTAGACATGGTACATTGACTGGTCTGAGTAACTGGTTTATTTGCAGGACTCACAAAATGCAAGAACAGTTGTTATCATGGAAAAAAAAATGGATAGAAATGATAACCCTCTGTCTAGGATCTAGAAAAACACTGTGTGTTATGGTTTTCTAGATCTTTTTAAAACTGGCAAATATATTTAATACAATTGCCTCAAATTCTTAGGGTCTTTGAAAAGCCCTTAAATATTTTCCCTTCTATAGCTTCGGATTTTTAATAAGACTCTAGGGATATGCACACCCAAAGGGCTCCTGTGAGTATGCGAGGCCCACAGGTGAATGTGCAGACCTAGACTTCTCACCAGGGGGCGACTTTGTACCCAAGGAAACATTTCTGGTCTCAGACCTGGGAAAGGAGGGGTGGCAGCTGGTGAGCAAAATTCAGGGAAACGTCCAAGCAACCTCATTGTTCAGAGAAGCTCCTACAATCAAGAATTAGCCAAAGTGTCAATAGGGTTGAGGCTGAGAAATTCTGATGTAGATCAAACCAGAGACTGTCCACATCCTCAGGGCTCCATTAATGACAATGAACCTGCTCTCTACCTGCCACCATTTGGCGCAAGGGTACCTACTCAGTAGAACCAAGATTTGAACCAATGTCTCTTACCTCTACAGCTGTGTCCTTCCCATTCCAACATGCTGCCTCCCCTTTCTGGGCAGACTACCTTAATCTTCCTTTGTTGATTTATAGGAGGTCCTGCAAACTGCAAATTCTATACTGATTTTCAAATTCACTGAACATTCGCTCTCATTATATAAGTTTCAGGTAGGAGATAAAGAGTCATGGAAGAATGGAGTTAACACAATATAGTACTTGGATGTAGATGAAGATTTTTCTCTATCTTGTTTTAAACTGAGCTCTTACATGAATCAAGATATTTAAAACAATCTATTTAAAGAGAGAAAAAAAACTGAGACTCAACAACAGAGACAGAATGACAAGTAGGTTGAAAGTAATTAATACTTTCTGACTTCTTCTGCCACCCCGTACAGCTCCTGGAGTCTCAGTGGCCTTGACATTCTTTGACAGCCAATGTTTTAAATATTTAAGAGCATTAAATGATGAACACATAATAGAAATAAGGTTAAAAGTCAGACACTATGAACTCCATTATGATGCGCTGGTAATAAGGATTGAAAGCAACCAGCCCATCCAGTAAGGTCTATAGATATATCTACAAATGGAAAAATATATACAAGTTATATTTGAAGAATAGACTAGATGCATGCCTGTTTAATTTAAAATGAACTTGCATTTTCAAGCTCATATAAGCACTACTGAAATATCATTAAATGCTGGGAACTTTCCTGAAAGTAAAAATTTACAGCAATCAAAATATTAGAATTTTATTCCTCTCAGGTGTTTATAATCCTAGGACAAATGATTAAGCACATCCCTTTATGTGGAAATGCCCTGTAGTAACTATGAACATTGTACTATAAAGAAAAGTAAGACAATAAAAAGGAATTAGTATTAAGGAAGCATTTAGAGTTTCATTCTTTCCTTTACTCAATATAGTGGCCTACATATATATTAAATTTTCTCTTATTTATTTCTTTTTTTAACTGAAGTATACTTGATGAAAGTATACGTTTTGTTAATTTCTGCTGTAGAGCAAAGTGATCTAGTTGTACATATATATATTCTTTTTAAAAAATCATTTTATTATTATGGTTTATCATAGGATATAGAATATAGTCCTCTGTGCTCTGCAGTAGGGCCTTATTGTTTATCCATTCTAAATATAAAAGCTTACATCTGCTAACTCCAACCTCCCTCTCCATCCTTCTTCCAACACCCTTCCCCCAGCCCCACTATAGTAAACACTAGTCTACTTCTATGTCCATGATTTTATCAGTGGCATCATATGATATTTATCTTTCTCTGTCTGACTTCAATTAATATAATAATCTCTAGCTGCATCCATGCAATGGCATTATTTCCAATCCAATGTAAATAGAATTATTTCATTCCTTTTTATGGCTGAGTAGATGCCATTATATACATGTACCATGTGTTTTAATTTTCTCTTTTAAACTTTCTGAAAGTGGAATCAAGCTTTCTGCCAAGTTATTGAAGAAACAGGAGAAGGGAAACACTTGCACCATCAGGACTGGTTCCACCTCCCTATCTTGCCTCATTAGCTATTCCCACTGTGCAGTCTATAGGCCAATGAGGGAATACAGAGCAAGCAAGGGGAGGGAGCCAAGTGGCCATTGGGAAAGGGAGCAGGAGGCTGGAGATGGCACATAAAAAGAAGAGGGTGTACCAGATATGACTTCCATAAACTTCACAGTTTTCCAGTTGCCTTAGAAAAAGGGGGAAATAACAGAGAAGCAAGCAGAGGAGCTTGAGGTAGGATTTACCTACCCAAAACATCTTTGCATTGATTGCTGAGGAAGGCTTTCTTATCTCTTCTTTCCTTCTACTAACCCTGGGGTTCTTCATTTCTTCTTTTTCTAGTTGCTTTAGGTGTAGAGTTAGGTTATTTATTTGACTTTTTCCTTGTTTCTTGAGGTATGCTTGTATTGATATGAACTTTTCCCTTAGCACTGTTTTACAGTGTCCCACATGTTTTGGGTTGTTGTGTTTTCATTTTCATTCGTTTCTATGCATATTTTGATTTCTTTTGATTTCTTCTGTGATTTGTTGGTTATTCAGCAGCGTGTTGTTCAGCTTCCATATGTTGGAATTTTTAATAGTTTTTCTCCTGTAATTGAGATCTAATCTTACTGCATTGTGGTCAGAAAAGATGCTTGGAATGATTTCATCTTTTTTTTGAATTTACCAAGGCTAGATTTATGGCCCAGAATATGATCCATCTTGGAGAAAGTTCCGAGTGTGCTTGAGAAAAAGGTGAAATTCATTGTTTTGGGTGAAATATTTTATAGATATCAGTTAGGTCTAACTGGTCTATTGTATCATTTAAAGTTTGTGTTTCCTTGTTAATTTTCTGTTTAGTTGATCTATCCATAGCTGTGAGTGGGGTATTAAAGTTTCCCACTATTATTGTGTTATTGTTAATGTCCTCTTTCATACTTGTTAGCATTTGTCATACATATTGTGGTGCTCCTATGTTGGGTGCATATATATTTATAATTGTTATATCTTCTTCTTGGACTGATCCTTTGATCATTATGTAGTGTCCTTCTTTGTCTCTTTTCACAGCCTTTGTTTTAAAGTCTATTTTATCTGATATGAGTATTGCTACTCCTGCTTTCTTTTGGTCTCTGTTTGCATGGAATATCTTTTTCCAGCCCTTCCTTTTCAGTCTGTATGTGTCCCCTGTTTTGAGGTGGGTCTCTTGAAGACAACATATTTAGGGGTCTTGTTTTTGTATCCATTCATCCAGTCTTTGTCTTTTGGTTGGGGCACTCAACCCATTTATGTTTAAGGTAATTATTGATAAGTATGATCCCATTGCTATTTACTTTATTGTTTTGGGTTCGAGTTTATACACCCTTTTTGTGTTTCCTGTCTAGAGAATATCTTTTAACATTTATTGGAGAGCTGCTTTGGTGGCACTGAATTCTCTCAGCTGTTGCTTGTCTGTAAAGCTTTTGATTTCTCCTTCACATTTGAATGAGATCCTTGCTGGGTACTGTAATCTGAGCTGTAGGTTATTTTCTTTCATCACTTTAAGTATGTCTTGCCATTCCCTCCTGGCCTGAAGAGTTTCTATTGAAAGATCAGCTGTTAGTTGTTGTTTTTCCCTTGCTGCTTTTAATATTTGTTCTTTGTGTTTGATCTTTGTTAATTTGATTAATATGTGCCTTGGAGTGTTTCTCCTTGGGTTTATCCTGTTTGGGACTCTCTGGTTTTCTTGGACTTGCGTGATTATTTTCTTCCCCATTTTAGGGAAGTTTTCAACTATTATCTCCTCAAGTATTTTCTCATGATCTTTCTTTTTGTCTTCTTCTGGGACGCCTATGATTCAAATGTTGGAGCGTTTCATATTGTCCTGGAGGTCTCTGAGATTGTCCTCATTTCTTTTAATTCGTTTTTCTTTTTTCCTCTCTGTTTCATTTATTTCTACCATTCTATCTTCTACTCACCAATCTTATCTTCTGCCTCTGTTATTCTACTATTTGTGGCCTCCAGAGTGTTTTTGATCTCATTTATTGCATTATTCATTATATATTGACTCTTTTTTATTTCTTCTGGGTCCTTGTTAAACTTTGTTGCATCTTTTCAATCCTTGTCTCCAGGTTATTTATCTGTGATTCCATTTTCTTTTCAAGATTTTGGATCATTTTCACTATCATTATTCAGAATTCATTATCATGTAGCTTCCCTATCTCTTCCTCTTTTGTTTGGTTTGGTGGGCATTTATCCTGTTCGTTTACCTGCTGGGTATTCCTCTGTCTCTTCATCTTGTTTATATTGCTGAGTTTGGGTGGTCTTTCTGTATTCTGGCAGTTTGGGGAGTTCTCTTTATTGTGGAGTTTCCTCGCTGTGGGTGGGGTTGTACGTGTGGCTTGTCAAGGTTTCTTGGTTAGGGAAGCTTGTGTCAGTGTTCTGGTGGGTGGAGCTGGATTTCTTCTCTCTGGAGTGCAATGAAATATCCAATAATGAGTTATGAGATGTCAATGGTTTTGGAGTAGCCTTGGGCAGCCTGTATATTGAATCTCAGGGCTGTATTCCTGTGTTGTTGGAGAATTTGTGTGGTATGTCTTGCTCTGGAACTTGTTGGCCCTTGGGTGGTGCTTGGTTTCAGTGTAGGTACGGAGGCGTTCGATGAGCTCCTGTTGATTAATGTTCCCTGGAGTCAGGAATTCTCTGGTGTTCTCAGGATTTGGACTTAAGCCTCCTGCTTCTGGTTTTCAGTCTTACTTTTACAGTAGTCTCAAGATTTCTCCTTCTGTACAGCACCATTGATAAAACATCTAGGTTAAAGATGAAAAGTTTCTCCACAGTGAGGGACACCCAGAGAGGTTCACAGAGTTGCATGGAGAAGATAAGAGGGAGGAGGGAGTTAGAGGTGACCCGAATGAGATGAGGTGGGATCAAAAGAGGAGAGAGCAGGGTAGCCAGTAATCCCCTCCTTATGTGCGCTTCACAGTCTGGACCACTCAAAGATGTTCACAGAGTTATACACAGAAGAGAAGAGGGAGGAAGGAGACAGAGGTGGCCAGGAGGATAAAAAGGGGGGAATCAAAAAGAGAGAGACAGATCCAGCCAGTAGGGACACCCAGAGAGGTTCACAGAGTTGCATGGAGAAGATAAGAGGGAGGAGGGAGTTAGAGGTGACCCGAATGAGATGAGGTGGGATCAAAAGAGGAGAGAGCAGGGTAGCCAGTAATCCCCTCCTTATGTGCGCTTCACAGTCTGGACCACTCAAAGATGTTCACAGAGTTATACACAGAAGAGAAGAGGGAGGAAGGAGACAGAGGTGGCCAGGAGGATAAAAAGGGGGGAATCAAAAAGAGAGAGACAGATCCAGCCAGGAATCAGTTCCCTAAGTGTTCTCCACCGTCTGGAACACACTGGTGATTCACAGAGTTGGATAGAAAAGAGAAGGGGGAGGGAGAAGACAGAGGTGATGTGGTGGAGATAAAGGAGAGTCCAGAGGGGGAGAGAGCAGTCAAGCCAGTAATCTCGCTCCCAAGTAAAAATGGGTACTGAAGACTGGGTTCTTAAAGGTACAAAATTGATAACAAATACCAAAAAGCAAAGATTAAAAATCTAGAGTAGAGGTTGGATTTTCAAAAATACAATATTAGAGAAAAGAAGAGGGAAAAAAACAAAACAAGACAAAGTCACAAAAATTATATATAAAAAAAAAATATATATATATATATATATATATATGAAGTTTGCTTTAAAAAAATAGGGCCTTTTTTTTTGGAAAGTAATAGTAGGTTATAAAAATGAAAATTAAAGGAGTAATAGAGCATTTAAAAATTAAAAAAAGGAATGATCATAAAAATAGTAAAACTATATCTAGGACTTTTTCTGGTGGTGTTGTGGGCAGTGTGGGGTCAGTTAATTTTCAGGTAGTTCCTTGGTCCAGCTTATATTTCTCAATATCTATATGCCCCTTCCTATGTAGTTGGTACTATCTACAGGGTTTTAATCTATTGCACCTGTCACTTCCAAGATGGTTCCCTCTGTTTTAGCTTCTTCTGTTTGCTGGTCTCTTCAGTGTCTGATTTCTGCTCTAACACAAGGGGGGTGGTGGTGGACACTTTTTCTTAGGCTCACTTGTTCAGTTGTGCTGTGAGGAGGGAGGGATGCTGCAAACAAATAACACTTGGGTGTGCTCGTAGTGTCTCAGCCACAGTGGGCCTGCCCCCGCTCACGGCGGGTGTGCTCTCCCTGCCCACACTGCTCAGGCTGTAGGTTGCTCTGCTGAGAACTGTCTGAGGCCGGCCCTGGGCTGCATGCACCTCCCAGGTCTAAGCTGCTCAGCTTCAGGCACTCGGGTAGTCCTCAGAGGCGCAGAGTTGGTTGGGCCTGCATTTTGTGCCCTTCCCAGATCCAAGCAGCTCAGGTGATGAGGTATCTAGCGACTTATCGCCTCCCTCGTCCCTGCAGCTCGGTTTTCTGGGTATACAGCTGGCACACCTTCTCAGGCAGATGTTGACCGTCCGGGACTCCAAGAAGTCTTAGTTAGCAAAGAAGCCTGCTTGCAGTTTGGTATATAGTGTCTCTCTGGGGCTGTGATTACCCCTTTCCAGCTCTGGCTGCATGTCACCAGAGGGGGATGGTCTGCAACCGGCTAGTTCTGTTCAGTCCTTTGTTCTGTGCGTGGGCCTGGCGGTGTCTTAGGTTAGAACTTTTCGCATGGTAGCTATCCCACAGTCTGGTTTGCTAGCCCAAGCTAGTTTGCTCAGATTGCCCTCGGGGCATTCAGGCCCGTCCTTACTCTAAGCATTGCAGCCCGCGCCTCCTTGCCCCACCCCCGCTTGCTCCTGGTGGGTACAGGTGTCTGCGCTGCTTCTCTGCTGGAGGAGTTACTGTTGGACACGTAATCTGTGGGTTTTAATTATTTATTTATTTTTCCTCCCGGTTATGTTGCCCTCTGTGATTCCAAGGCTTGCCACAGACTCAGCAGTGAAAGTGTTTCCTAGTGTTTGGAAACTTCTCTCTTTTTAAGCTCCCTTCCCAGGATGGAGCTCCATCCCTACCTCTTTTGTCTCTTTTTTGGTCTTTTATATTTTTTCCTACCTCCTTTCAAAGACAATGGGCTGCTTTTCTGGGTGCCTGATGTCCTCTGCCGGCATTCAGAAGTTGTTTTGTGGACTTTATTCAGCGTTTAAATGTTCTTTTGATGAATTTGTGGGGGAGAAAGTGGTCTCCCCATCCTACTTCTCCGCCATCTTAGCACCGCCTCTGCTGAGTTTCTTTGAGAAAGATATGGTGGGATGCCCATAGCCATTACCATTACCATATTTGAGACTTCTTTTATATCAAGTATGTTGTATTCATCACGTCACTAAATGTCCAAAATATTTTATATGTGGGGGTTATTACATTCCATCTTTTTTCTTTGGAAGAAATTGAGATTGCAAATGGCTTATCCAAGATTACTTCAACAGAACCAATATTTAAATCTAGGTCTTTGCCATGGTATTTACATGGTCTCATGATAAGATGATACTTACAAAAATGCTTTAAAAAAATACAGTGTCATTCCAATGCCAGGGATTACAGTCATACCATAACATGAACAGCTGATTGTTGCCTCTTCCTTGTTTCCTTTTCCCAATGCTTGGTGAAAGAATCCCTCTAACAAAGATGAAGACCATGTGATAAACCCTCAGGGAAAAGTTGCTGAAAAATTTCTCCAAGGAACAAACACACTTACATCCTGTCCCAGAATACTGCTGATGACCAGAAATCCCCTTCTCAGCTCCTGAGGAAATACATGGATGTGAGAGTGTTGAGAGGATGGTGTTCTTCCCTAGAACTGCGATTCTTCTGGACTTTTAGGGTAGGTTGTTGGAGCTGCGGCTCCTTCAGGAGGCAGAAACACTGGGGAACAAGGATTCCATTCCCAGAGGAGAAGACACTCTCACCCTTAACTCTTGGTCTGTGATGACTGGGCCCAGCACTGACCAGGTGGCAGGTAAATGTCCATATCTGTGCCAAAGATGTATCACTAGCTTGAGAGAAACTTAATTTCTGAACTAAGTGAATCCCTCAGTTATAGATGAAGGGTGAGGAATGCCTGATTCAAAAATAAAGCCAACTACAAATCGAGTTTGAAAACCAGGCAGATGAAGTTCAGACTCTGAAGATCCAAGAATGATACCAGTAAAAATTTACCGAGCCCCTATTGCATGTGATGCCATAAAAGTCTAACACTATATTTATTGTTTATTGATTTGAAAGAAGATCTTGACTCTTCTTCAAGAAGAGCAATAGTCAAAGAGTAAATACTTGTCAAGTGGAAGGGCCACCTGTGTGGTTTTGATGGGAGTCTTGAGTTTAGGGGATGTAGCCTGGGGTAACCTAGGCATGCCACCTGGGGAAGGAGGTGCTCAGGCTGCTCCTTGAAGAAGAGCCTGGAGAGCTGCTCACATGAAGGCACTAGGACTTCCCTAGTGGTCCAGGGGTGAAGATTCTACACTTCCAATAAAGGAAGGCAGGTTTCCATTCTTAGTCAGAAAAGTAAAATCCCATATGCCAGGCAGCCCAGAAAAAAATTAAAAATTAAATCAGGCACCAGTCTGAGCAGCGACTGTGAGGTAGGACAGTTGGGAAGTGATTTCAGGGGACATGGGACACACAGAGGGAGGCAATACTCTGGGAATCAGGGGTCAACATGGCAGTCAGATCTGTCCTAACCTCTCTCCCATGCCCCTGTGGTTGGCCTACATCAGCAACATCAACATTGGAACACCCTCTCAGGAGTTCCAGGTCATATTCAACACAGGCTCATCTGACTGTGGGTACCCTGCATCTACTGCCTAAGTCTTGAGTGCTGAGAGTGCCAGCCCTCTTGCCCATCTTTTATTTTCCCTCCCATACCCTTTTCCATCCTTGGCACCTGGCCAACAGTGTTCTTTTGTGTCTGCAGATGAACACAGTAGCTTCGACTCTCACTCGTCCACTACCTTTATATGCATGGGTCAGCCCTTCAGTGTCAACTACAGGACTTGGTCGATCAAGAAATTTCTTGGCTGTGGCATTGCTCAGGTAATGTAGAAACCAGAAGCTGAATCAGGGCTGGCCATGGAGTGACCACTGCTTACTAAACAGATGCTGGACCAGGTGGCAGAGCCCATCGCTCTCAAAATTCCCTAGTGATTAGCCATCTGCCCGTTAGGGCCCCCTGGGGAGACAGAGCCCCTGCTGTCTTCTCAGCTCCTGAGGAAATACATGGATGTGAGAGTGTTGAGAGGATGGTGTTCTTCCCTAGAACTGCGATTCTTCTGGACTTTTAGGGTAGGTTGTTGGAGCTGCGGCTCCTTCAGGAGGCAGAAACACTGGGGAACAAGGATTCCATTCCCAGAGGAGAAGACACTCTCACCCTTAATTCTTGGTCTGTGATGACTGGGCCCAGCACTGACCAGGTGGCAGGTAAATGTCCATATCTGTGCCAAAGATGTATCACTAGCTTGAGAGAAACTGTAATTTCTGAACTAAGTGAATCCCTCAGTTATAGATGAAGGGTGAGGAATGCCTGATTCAAAAATAAAGCCAACTACAAATCGAGTTTGAAAACCAGGCAGATGAAGTTCAGACTCTGAAGATCCAAGAATGATACCAGTAAAAATTTACCGAGCCCCTATTGCATGTGATGCCATAAAAGTCTAACACTATATTTATTGTTTATTGATTTGAAAGAAGATCTTGACTCTTCTTCAAGAAGAGCAATAGTCAAAGAGTAAATACTTGTCAAGTGGAAGGGCCACCTGTGTGGTTTTGATGGGAGTCTTGAGTTTAGGGGATGTAGCCTGGGGTAACCTAGGCATGCCACCTGGGGAAGGAGGTGCTCAGGCTGCTCCTTGAAGAAGAGCCTGGAGAGCTGCTCACATGAAGGCACTAGGATTTCCCTAGTGGTCCAGGGGTGAAGATTCTACACTTCCAATAAAGGAAGGCAGGTTTCCATTCTTAGTCAGAAAAGTAAAATCCCATATGCCAGGCAGCCCAGAAAAAAAATTAAAAATTAAATCAGGCACCAGTCTGAGCAGCGACTGTGAGGTAGGACAGTTGGGAAGTGATTTCAGGGGACATGGGACACACAGAGGGAGGCAATACTCTGGGAATCAGGGGTCAACATGGCAGTCAGATCTGTCCTAACCTCTCTCCCATGCCCCTGTGGTTGGCCTACATCAGCAACATCAACATTGGAACACCCTCTCAGGAGTTCCAGGTCATATTCAACACAGGCTCATCTGACTGTGGGTACCCTGCATCTACTGCCTAAGTCTTGAGTGCTGAGAGTGCCAGCCCTCTTGCCCATCTTTTATTTTCCCTCCCATACCCTTTTCCATCCTTGGCACCTGGCCAACAGTGTTCTTTTGTGTCTGCAGATGAACACAGTAGCTTCGACTCTCACTCGTCCACTACCTTTATATGCATGGGTCAGCCCTTCAGTGTCAACTACAGGACTTGGTCGATCAAGAAATTTCTTGGCTGTGGCATTGCTCAGGTAATGTAGAAACCAGAAGCTGAATCAGGGCTGGCCATGGAGTGACCACTGCTTACTAAACAGATGCTGGACCAGGTGGCAGAGCCCATCGCTCTCAAAATTCCCTAGTGATTAGCCATCTGCCCGTTAGGGCCCCCTGGGGAGACAGAGCCCCTGCTGACACACGAACCCCCAGAACAGCTAATCCAGAGAGAGGCTGGGAGTGTGGACTTGCTGCTCCTTTGTCTGTGAACAGCTCAAGGTTCATTTTTCTGGGACAGGGATGGGGGAAAGGGCACCCACTTTTATAGTCTCAGAAAGCTCCAGGCTCTTTCATGACAATAACTTGTTTAATTCAGCAACAAATCCATGCAGTATGTACAATGATTAGCTCCATAATAGCTAATCATAGCTCCACAGACAATGAAACTGAGGTGTAGAGAGCAAGGGCCTTGCCAAGGTCACATATCTGGTAAGTGATGGACCTAGGCTGGCCAGTTAGGGCTCCAAGTAGATGGACAGGGTATTGACCTCAGATAGTTAGGTTATTTGGGGAGAGGATAAAACTGATCTGGGGTCCTTGAGGGGCAGCCAAGGGCTTCAGGTATCCAGGCAGGGAAAGAGGGGGCACAGATGTGGGAGGGGCCTGACAAATGTGTTATCACTAAGGGACCTTTAAGAATCTAATACAAACCATGGCCTGCCATCCCAGAGTGCCTTAGTATTTTCTGTCCCCCTCACCCTCTCTTTTTCTCTCTCTCTTTCTCAAACACACACACACACACCCAAAAGCATGTTTCTCAGACAGAACTTTCTTAAGAACCTTGCTGGTGACATTGTAGGATTCTGTCTTCCTGGGCAGATGCAGAATTCACAGTGCATTGCCTTGATTTCCATCCATTTCTGTCAATAGATCATAGTGATGCCAAAAAGAAGACTACTCTGCTCACTATACATTTTGTCCTCAGGTGGGAACCATTTGGTCCTGTCCTGATTCTCGGTTGCTGCACCCATACAGAAGGCATGAGCCAATCTGACTCACTCAGATGGTGTTTGTCAGAGAGCAGGTGTTAAAATACATAGTCCCACACAAATGGAACCCAAATTCCAATCCCAGCTTGGTCTAACTATCTGAGGTCAATGCAGGGCATGGATAGGCCTCAGTTATTCTCTGCAGTGGTCATGACAGCTGCACTCCAGCCCAGTCCCAGCCCCACTTCCTAAACCTTTCTGGGGGAACACTCTACTCTCCCACAGATCGAGTACCTTGTTGGTGTGACCCAGCCACTTGGCCTAAGGTATGAAGAGCACAGATTCAAAAATGTACCCTTTGATAGCACCCTGGGCTTGGGCCACCCAAACCTGTCTGTTGGAGGGACCACTCCCATCTCTGACAACCTGAAGAAACAAGGAGTCCTTTCTCAGCCTGTCTTTGCCTTCTACTTTAGCAGGAAAGTCTGAGCTGGACCAGCCCTTGCTCCAAATCAGCTGTACAATGCTGAAAAATTATAAGAAAAATTATAAACCACCTGATCCAGAAGTTTCCTTTATTCTAGCCCAGGGTAACTGTGGCACCAGGGCCCCACTCAACACCGCCACTGGTTTTTTATAAGTAAAGTTTTATTGGAACCTCGCTCATGGGCTCAAGGGATTGGCTTGGTCAGGAAGGAGGAAAGAAGATGTCAGGTAACAGGTTGGAAGAAAAAGCAACAGGATTTGCTGATAGATTTGATATGGAAGAAAGGACAGGGATGTTGGGACTATTTCCTTCCTCTCTGACATTTTACCAGGAGACCAAGACCAGCTGAACAATTTGCATAAGCCAGTGAAAAATGAAACCATGGGACATTTTGTTCAACAAGCGTTGAAAATTTCAAGACAGGGATGGTAGAGGCATGGGACCCTGTTAAGTATGGACCCCATGGAAAGCATAGGTACAGGCCCGTGAAGCCAAACCTGGGTGAGCTTGAATCCATGCCCATAATGCCCTTGGGCCAGGGCTTTTTGGAAAAATGATAGTCTAGACAAAGGGGAAGCCAGACCCCTCCAGCACGGTGACCTCTGAGGATATCTCTAAGTACTCAGGTCACTGGAAAGAACCAGATCCTCTCACACAGCTGGGTGGTCAGAGTCTGGCCAGGCTGCCTAGTTTCAAACTTCTTCTCTGCCACTAATTAGCTGGCGAGTGACCTGGGTCATGTACTGAACCCTCCAGTTCCTCAATTTCCACATCTATAAAATGGGGAGAGTAGTAGTGCCTTTGATGGGAGAATAAACACAGCTCTCAGACATTGCCTGACATTATTCTCCTCCAACAAACCCCCTCTTCCTTTTCTTGTCAGCTGGGGGTAGAATGGCAGCCTGGTGATGTTTGGCAGGGTGAACCACACCTATCACAAAGGGGACCCTAACTGGGTACCAGTATTTTGAACCCACCACTGGCAGATCGCCATGGGCCAGTAAGCCACTCCCTCTGAGGGCCATCCCAAGTGATGCTCCCACCAGGGCACATGGACACATGCAGCTACACACAAATGCAAGCCTAGATACCCAGTCACACACATGCTCCACCCACAAGACACAGGTAAAAAGACAAACACACACTCACACAAATACCCGCACAAACAAACGCACAGACACAGAGAGAGACTGGCAGACACTCAGACACACATAAAAAGACACATACAAATACAAGCAGTCAGAGCCATAAGCACACAGATACACATACCACCCATGGGTTCATAATCGCCCCAGGCTTCCTGAGGAGGTCTCTGACCAGGGTCCTGAGAGGTCTGTGCAGCTAGGGGAGGGCTGCCCCACTGAGTGTGAGGTGGGAGCACGCACACTAACCTCTAGTGTGAGGTTAGAGGACCCTACAGTGTGGTGAACAGAGGATCAGGGAGAATTTCACCAGCCTGAACAGTTATGATAAGATGACCAACAGTCCAGGGCTACCAGGGAAGAAGGGGGTTCTCGGTACACAGAAGAGCCAGTTCAAACACAGAGAAAGTTCTGAACAAACTGGTAAAACTGGTCTCTTGGTTTCCTTAAGGAGAAGCCACCCAGCAATGGAGAGAGGGTAGCTGCAGTCTTGAGATCTGAAGACAGCTCATACAAAGAGATATTTGCCCTACCCACAGCCACCTACCTATAGGGGGACACAGTGGATCAGGAGCTGTGACAGAGAGAATCAAGAAGATGGAATCCAGGAGTGGCTTGATAATAGGGTCAATATTTGATTGGATTCTGTGTGGTACCCTCAGAAAAAAAAGCTCACCTCTCCTTAGGAGTCCCCTGGGCTAGGTTGGGCATCCCCTGGCTGGGGGGCCTCAGTATCCAAGCCACGTGAGAGGACGGTGCTGGGAGACACTCTCTCCCGGGGCAGCCTGTGTCTCCCCCACCACCACTCTGAGCATCTACTGCCCCAGGGAACCTCCATCTTCACTGTGTGTGCTGACCCATTATTGGTCAGACACCAGATACAGGTATCTAGATGTTCTCCATTCATTTTTTCACTGATGGATTCATTCACTCACAAACATACATTGTGCATCTGCTGTGTGCTGGACACTTCAGGAAGACAGTGAGGATGCAACCTGCCCTCATATCTAGTAAGGCAGACATACATGAGACAACTCACACAGCCAGTGAATTACCACAGTAGTACATGCTAGACATGAGGAAGATTCTGTAGTGAGCAAGCGAGACAGGAGCTTGATCTAGTCTGGCAGGGGGGACGACTTCCCCGAAAATGTAACAATTAAACTGAGATCTGAAAGTTGAGGGGAAATTAACTAGGCAAAGAGGATGGGAGTCTTCCTTGGGCATCCAGCATGTGCCCAGGCCCTGAGGCATGAAAGAGTCTGGTGCATTCAAGAACTGAAAAGAAGTCAAGGAAGGTGACTTGAACAGAGCCAAGAAAAAGAGCTGAAGGGCTGTTCAACAGACAGTCAGGGAGGGGACAGTCATGGGGAGACTTCAGGGTGATCCTGCTGCCCATTCTGTCCATTTTCTCTCAGCATCTCCATGCATGCAATAGTTACTGCTTATAAACACGGCTGCCGGGCCCTTGTGGACACCGGGACCTTGCCTCTGTGTGGCCTGAGAAGTATGGTCACCAACATCCATAGTCTCATTGGAGCCAGTCTCTTGCAGGATGACAAGGTGTAGGGTCACTCCGGGGCTCTCCTCACAAGGATCACCTGGACCAACCTCTTCCCCTCTTTCTCTAACATCTTTGGTTCCATGTAAAGCCATCATGACCCTGCTTCCTCTCACCTTCACCATCAATGGCATCGACTGCCTTGTACCCACTCAAGCCTACTTCCAGAAGGTAAGGGGACAACCTTGGGGGCTGGTTCTCAAATCTAGGACTTGCAGGAACCCTTGGGCTACTGGTGGGTGGAGGGGTCCCCCGACAGGCCAGGCCACCCTGTTGCAGATGCTGCTGAGCCCCTGTGTCTGGGTCACTGCCTCCCACAAAACCAGCCACTTGAGTGTAAAGGACAGTCTGGATATCCATCATCCTGAAATAAATATAAAGACACCAGCCCAATATTGGCCTGGTGAGGGGCACAAGGAGATGTGAGCTCTAAGGGCCTCAGCCCTCAAAAAGCTTCAGTTCATCCAGAGCCCTCAGATGAATGAACATGGAAAGTCAGCTCTAGCAATCCCTGAGATACACCGAGTGACAAGCAGGATGGCTGGGGACGGTCCCAGTGTGCTGTGCCACCATAAACAATGAGTAGTCTCCCATCCCATCTCAAAAATGTCCAGGTTGTGATGATAAATTAAATGGTTGCCTTAGTCCAGGGCTGCAACTTCCCTTTGCTAAGCCCCAGTTCCTCCTCTGTGAGTTGGGGTTCTGACCCCTCTTTGGGGAGGCTGGATGCTAAGATTAATAAAGGGTGCACAGTGATTGCACAGCCCTGGCACAGGGTGGAGGCTCCATGTCAGCCTCCTATGGGAGCTCAGAGCAGGCTGATGGGCCAAAGAAGGCTTTGAGGAAGAGAGGGAATTGGAGTAATTCTAACCTCGCAGACTCATGGTGCCATGAGGAGGCCTGCTTGGGTCCAGGCAAATCTACACTGGATTCCATGAAATGGCACCCCCATGGCCTGTGCAGAGAAGTGCCTGGGGTAGATTAGGGGTGATGAGGTGAGGGCTTTAGGCTGAGGGTGGGGACAGGCACCAGGGTAAGTCAGGCAACTAGCCTGTAGTGGCCAGAGAGTGTGAGGGTAAGTCAGGAAGTATTCTTAGAGGGCTTGGCTGGAAGTCTTAAAGAAAAATGTAGAGGGAACAGGAAAAAGTGAAGGCATTCTCTGCAGAGAAAAGAGAGAGCTGAGATCAGAAGGCAAGGTACAGCAGGGTGTGATGGGAACTATAGACCATTATTGTTCATTTCTTTTTAAAAATATTTTGAAGTATAGTTGATTTACAAAGTGAAAAGTGAAATTCACTCACTTGTGTCTGACTCTTTGCGACACATGGACTATACGGTCCATGGAATTCTCCAGGCCAAAATACTGGAGTGGGTAGCTGTTTCCTTATCCAGGGGATCTCCCCAACCTAGGGATCAAACCCAGGTCTCCTGCATTGCAGGATTCTTTACCACCTGAGCCACAAGGGAAGCCCAAGAATACTGAAGTGGGTAGCCTATCCCTTCTCCAGCAGATCTTCCCAATCCAGGATCGAACCAGGGTCTCCTGCATTGCAGGTGGATTCTTTTACCAACCGAGCTACCAGGGAAACAATGTTGTGTTAAATTCTGCTGTTCAGCAAAGTGACTCAGTTACACACACACACACACATGCACGTATGCACACACACATACACACACACATGTGTATGTGTTTCATATTGTTTTTTCCATTACAGTTGATCATGGGATATTAAATATAATTTCCTGTATATATAGTAGGACTTTATATATCCTCTCTATATTAGTTTGTATCTGATAATCCCAAATACCCAATCCTTCTCTTCCCCAACTCCATCCGTCATAAGAACTACACATCTTGGCCCTTCCTGTTCTTGCATGGGCCCCCACATCCCTGATTTTTACCAAAGAACGGAAATAAAAAAAACAGACTGAGAAAAAAATAAACTGAGAACCTGTTAACTCTGGATAAGGAGGGAGAGGCAGGTAAGGTTCAGGCTGACTGGAGTGTATTCTGTTTTCCCTAGAGTTGGCAGGACTGTTGCTATAGCAGATTTCAAGTGAACACAGGCTCATGGATGAGCTGGAGACCTGGGTCCTGGGTGATGTCTTCCTGAGGTTGTATTTCTCAGTTTTTGATCAAGCAAATGACAGGATTGGCCTGGCTCCTGCAGTGTAAATGCTGAGTCTGCCTCAGGAATCAATCAGGCCCACACCAAATACACACTCACTCACACCAGGGGAACGCCCACCCAGGGATACTGTGAACTGTTTGGTTCTCTGGAAAGCCCTATTCTAGGTAAAGATTAAACAATTTCACTCTCAAAGGTACTAGCACAAATGAGCTTCTCTCTTTGGGTCTGGCAGATGGAGCAAAATTGGGAAGGATCTAGAATCAGTCAATCTGAACCACACTCAGAGAAGCCCAACTCCAACTGGTTTCAAGGAAAGGGGAGACTTATTGGAAGGATACTGGGAATCTGGCACACAGAAACGAGAACAGATCCAAAGATCTCAGGGATTGGACCTAAGAAATCAGAAGCTTTCAGCTCATTATTTCTCTCCCTTCCCCCTTTTCTTCAATCATCTTGGATTCTCTTAGTCTCACAGCTTTCTTCTCTTTTCCCTACTGAAGGATTCTGAAGCTGCCTGCCTCAGGGTTTTATATCTCTAAGGCATCTAACTAGGAAGGAAAAAACCTAAGAAAACATTAGGTTACTAGGGAGGGCTCTGATTGGTCCCACTCAGATCATCTTTCCAGCCCTGGACCAATCATCCTGGCAGGGGCATGGGCTCCTATGATTGACTTTACTGGTCATGTGGCCCTGGCCCCACAGCAAATGTGATTGACAATTTCTTCCAGAACTACATAACAGGAACTAAGGAAAGCAGTGCCAAGAAAGTGTCAGGAGGATGCTCTAGACCATGAAAAGTTTATGACTGCCTGCCCTCCCACCACATCCTCATTAATGCAGCACAGTTTGCAATAGCTAGGGCATGGAAACAACCTAGATGTCCATTGGCAGACAGACGGATAAGAAAGTTGTGGTACATATACACAATGGAATATTACTCAGCTATTAAAAAGAACACATTTGAATCAATTCTAATGAAGTGGATGAAACTGGAGCCTATAATAGAGAGTGATGTAAGTCAGAAAGAAAAACACCAAATACAGTATATTAATGCATATATATGGAATTTAGAAAGATGGTAACGATGACCCTACATGTGAAACAGCAAAAGAGACACAGATATGAAGAAGAGACTTTAGGACTCTGTGGGAGAAGGCGAGGGTGGAATGATTTGAGAGAACAGTATTGAAATATGTATATTTCCATATGTGAAATAGTTGACCAGTCCAAGTTCGGTGGGTGAAGCAGGACACTCAAAGCCGGTATACTGGGACAACCCAGAGGGATAGGATGGGATGGGGAGGGAGGTGGGAGCAGGGTTCGGGATGCGGGACACATATACACCCATGGCTGATTCATGTCAATGTATGGCAAATACCACCACAACATTGTAAAGTGATTAGCCTCCAATTAAAATAAATAATTACTTTAAAAAATATGTATTCTGTACTTTCCCATCTTAGAGGACCTTTGGCAGTGGCCTTCTGCTACAGGTGCTTCTGGGTAAGGCCATTGAAACCGTGTTGGTTCTGTTTTGTCCCCACATCTCAGTCACCAACACTGCCACTAACACCTGCAGTGTAGTTTCCAGTCCCACTTCCCAACTGTCAGGCCTCTGCGGATCCCTGACTCTCCCCCTCTGACAGGCCCCATTACAGACCTCCCTTGGCATCCAATGCTGCATGTAACCGGGGATCCAGGGTGCAAAGAGCCTTCAGCCTTTCTGGGCTTCCTCCTGGGGCAGAGCTACAAACCAGTTGGCTCCAGCTGCCATGGTTTCGCACTTTGGGAGTGAAAGCATCACTTCTTCCCAACTGGAGACTCTATGCAGAGGCCTAGGATGATATATCAGAGGTCAGAGTCAGAGAGAGACCCAGACAAGAGCCAATACAGAGAAGAATAAGTAAGGTGGAAAACACACCCCAACACCATGCATACTATGGGCCTTGCTCAGGCAAGACAATCATCAGGAAAAGCCATGTCTCCCTTCATTTCTTGCTCAACTTTCCATTCAGTGCAAATGTACTGAGCACCTACTATGTGCCAGGTGCTATGATGGACCCCAGGAATAGAGGGCTGGTTTAGGAACCCATCACCAAGTCATGAAGGCAGATGAAGAAACAACCCACAAAGGAGAGGGCCAGAGAGAGAAAACAGCAGAGGTGTGAGTGGCAGGCCAGATGAGTGAAGGGCTTCCTCTTCAGGGAGCCAGAGAAAGGCTGGTTAATAGTGGGAAGTCTTGCCACCCCACCCTGAAACACATCCCTAAACCCCACAGTGATCACATGCGTGCAGATTGGCCATATGTCCATGGTTACATGTGCTTGGCCCTTGGAGATGGCACTTGATTATAATCAGCTTGAAAGGAGTGAACGAGTACTGGCTGTGGAGCTGATAAGGTGGGGAAAGATGAGAACATAATTTTTTTTTTAAATAGTAAATATGAAGTGACCTAAATGGAGACTCAAGTGAACAGTTTATCAAACTCATTTTCCAAGTGGTCTTCATGGAACCATAAGTAATGTTCCTATTGGTGAGAAACCACCAATAAGAGTAAGAATAATAGCTTTGGTTAATTACATATGCTATCTCACTGCCTACCCATGATCCCTGGCAAGGCAGGACCCCCACTGTAGAGGTGAAAGAAGTCTTTTCTGATCTTCTGGCTCCAGCACTGATGACAGGTACATAGTAGGTCCTCATGAAATACATGGTGAATAAATGAATAGATGAATGAGGAGATGATTCCACTGGAATACACTGCTGCATCCATGTCAGGAGACACAAGCTGTCAGAAGAATCTGCAAACATGAATAAGCAAGGACGTAATCCTGAGTCTCTTACAAAAGGGAAAATCTGGGACATCCCAAGGCCCATTCAACTTAAAGTGTCCACAGACAGGCCAACATGCAACCAACTGCCTTAAAAATGCATTTAATGTTATCAGAAATCCTTCCAGTAGGACATGGGAGAAAAGAATAGAATGCAAAACAGCATGATCCCAGGCATGCAGAGCACATGGAAGACAGTGCAGTGTCTTGGCCAGGCATGTACACCCTGGAGCAGCTCTGCCTGGGTTCAGTCAAAGGACAGGAGTCAGAAAGTCGGGGGCAGGTGACAGCAAGGCCACCATGGGAGCCACTGCAGATGAGAGACAGGGTGGAGAGGGCTACGACGAGGGGAGACAGTGGCACAGCATCCACACACAGGTAGAGAGACAATAACTCTTTTCAGGAGGGTCGGTGATACCTCCCATTCTAAGGAGCTCAGACTACATAGAAAGTAGGAAAGGGGTAGGTGCTAATCTGTGTTCCCTCCTCCCGGAGGAGAAAATGTATCACTCTTTCCTCATTTGGGATTCAGTGGAAGATAATGAGGCCCATAGGCAATTATACTACCCGCAGTGGGTGGAGGCCAGACCAGTGCCTTTGGTCACCACTCCCCAAGGGGAGGCTGCAGAATGTTCCAGTGGGGAGGAGATGCTGGTGAGGGTTCAGCTCAGGGCAGTCCTCCAGATCTGACCTCCATGGTGGAAAAAGCAAGCTATTGACAGCTCTTGCTCAATGACGATCTATCCTGGGACTGTTCTGCCGAAAAACAAATACTTTCTACTGATATCAGATCCTGTAAAAAGTGAACCTGGGGGGAAAAGCAAAAGTAAAGACGGAAAGCAAAAGGCAGTATGTTCTAAGCATGAGGCTGCTCAGATCAGAGTAAGGTGTGCAGCCCTAGAGTTGGCTGGTGGAGCCTCTCCTGCCTTGCTTCTGCATAAACAATTAGTGCCAGCTCTCCCCGCTGGGAGCAGAGCAGAAACACAGAATTTGGGGACTGAGGTCTTGGGTTTGCACTGTGGATCCTAAGGTCTTTAGCTGTGTGACCTTGATTATGTCCCTTAACCTCAGTTTCCTCATCTGGAAAATGGATATCATGATGATAATCCTACCTTGGGGATCATGTGTGTGACTGGGATGAGCAAGCAGCCACGAGAGGTTTTGCAAGCTTCTGAACCTGAATAAATCTTAATTATTCTGTCTCCTGGTGGCAATCTGATGATTAGAGGTGAATTCTGATTTCCCCAACACTCAATATTGAATGAGGAAAATGACTGCTCTTTCTGAGCCATAACACAGAACTCTGACTGAGCCAATGCTTCTGTTTTCCTGGCTCCAATTACTCCCCTCCTCAGCTTTACCAGCCAACCTTTCCTTGCCAGCTCCTTCGAGCCTGAAAACACACTATGGAGAGAGTTGTAAAGGCCTTTGGTTTCTTCTCAGTTTTCCATATTTTCCTAGGGTAGCACAAGAAGCTGTTACCATGACAACTTGTGCAGTTCAATCTCTGCTTGTTATGTGGAAGTGGCTCCATTCTGCCCCTCATTTCGAAAACACCTGCAGTTGCCTTAGAAACCTTTTCAAAGCCTGCTGCTTAATGAGGATATGTGTGCTGAGCTGATGTAATTTTTAAACAGAGCACAGTCCTTAGCATGTTGGCCATAGCTGTGAACCATTATCCGCCGCCACCATCATCCCCTTCACCACATAACCAGTCAATGGTTACCAGGGGACTATTAGTGGTCCTGTTCAGCCATTGGTCGGAGCCACACTGGGCCCTTTCCTCAAGCATCCCACTGGCAGTGAGCCCATTCAGTAAAAGGTCCAGGGAGTGGTGGTCCTCAGTCAGACAGTGAGGTAGTAGGGGGATCCTGGCCTGCTCTCCGGGGACCTCCAGGCCACCTGCCCTCAGGCCAGCAGGTAATCTGGGGCGCCAGAGAACAGGCTGGGGGCTGTGTCCTGCAGGGCTCCAGAGCCCTCACCAAGGACACCCACAGGGCTTGGCCCAGGCCTTGAGGCAGTGGAGAACCTGTCCTCCATCACTGCCTCTGGAAATTAATGGCAATGGCAGTCTGCACAGAGAGCAGTCTGTGGGACCTGGTCCCTGTCATTTGGGCCACCTAAAGAGCCTGAGGGCCAAGTGGGTCTGGGATGCTGACCTAGAGGGGGCCGCCAACTGAGATTGCCTGTTCAGCCATGATCTTGACCTCGGAGTGGAATCACTGTGCTTTGAGACCTTGCCTTTTCTTGTTAGAATAGAGAATAACGTTTGCTTGGTGGGGATTTACAGGAACAATGGGAACATCATTACCTGACCATGACCTAACCTCAAGAACAAAGGATCTAACACCAAGACTTTTGCAACAGCTAACCATGCCCCTCCCTCACTCTTCCCAGAAAAGGGGCTTGTTGATAGATTTCAGGGAGCTGGGAGTGTTTCAGACACTAGCCATCTGTCTTCTTGCTGGACCCTGTAATAACCCTCTGCCAGCCTCGTCTGACCTTACAAACCTCTGGGTCCTGCAGATACAGGGTCCTGTGCAACAATGTGGCCACAGTTAAAGAGAAACCAGGGCAGTGCCTCCTCAAATGTACTCATGACTCAGGCAGGAGTCTACAGAAGCCATCACCACACAGGTGAGAGTGGGCAGAGCTGTATTCGCGCTGCAGTGAACTCTGGACTCTTTCCCTCATAGTGCAGAATGTCCACCAGGAGCTAGGCTCTCCAGCAGCTGCCCACCTGGTTTTAACTGACTTATCCTCTCAAGCTCTCTTCCACATTCCTGGTAATCTCCAGAGAACTTAGTCAATCAGAGCTCTTACACCCTGCTGAAAACTGGGAGAGGAGTTTAGAGAAGAATGGATACATGTATATGTATGAGAGTCTCTTAGCTGTCCGCCTGAAGCTATCACACATGGTTAATTGGCTACGGTTATGTGCTTAGTTGCTGAGTCCAGACTGACTCTTTGCGAGCCCATGGACTGTAGTCTGCCAGGCTCCGCTGACCAAGTAAGAACACTGGGGAGTGGGTTGCCATACCCTCCTCCAGGGGATCTTCCCAACCCAGGGATTGTCTCCCACATTGCAGGCAGATTCTTTACCATCTAAGCCATCAAGGAAGCCCAAGAATACTGGAGTGGGTAGTCTATCCCTTCTCTAGGGGAACTTCCTGACCCAGGAATTGAACCAGGTTCTCCTGCATTCAGGTGGATTCTTTACCAGCTGAGCTACTATACTCTAATACAAAATACAACTAAAAAAACAAACAAACAAAAAAATAAATGTGATGTTCAGTGCACTTTTGGGAACACAAGTTATTAAAATTTTGATGTCTCTGCATATATTCTTAGGGATAGGACTGCCAGGCTTAAAGAGATGGGAATACCAGACCACCTGGCCTGCCTCCTGAGAAATCTGCATGCAGGTCAAGAAGCAACAGTTAGAACTGGACATGGAACAACAGACTGGTTCCAAATCATGAAAGGAGTACATCAAGGCTGTATATTGTCACCCTGCTTATTTAACGTACACGCAGAGTATATTATATGAAATGTCAGAATGGATGGAGCACAAGCTGGAATCAAGATTGCTGGGAGAAATATCAATAACCTCAGATATGCAGATGACACCACCTTTATGGCAGAAAGCAAAGAAGAACTAAAGATTCTCTTGATGAAAGTGAAAGAAGAGAGTGAAAAAGTTGGCTTAAAACTCAACATTCAGAAAATGAAGATCATGACATCCAGTCCCATCACTTCATGACAAATAGATGGGGAAAAAATGTAAACAGTGACAGATTTTATTTGGGAGTGCTCCAAAATCATGGCAGATGATGACTGCAACCATGAAATTAAAAGATGCTTGCTCCTTGGAAGAAAGGTTATGAGCAACCTATGACAGCATATTAAAAAACAGAGACATTACTTTACCAACAAATGTCTGTCTAGCCAAAGCTATGATTTTTCCAGTAATCATGTATGGACGTGAGAGTTGGACTGCAAAGAAAGCTGAGTGGCGAACACTTGATGCTTTTGAACTGTGATGTTGGAGGAGACTCTTGAGAGTCCCTTGGACTGCAAGAAGATCCAACCAGTCCATTCTAAAGGAAATCAGTCCTGAGTATTCATTGGAAGGACTGATGCTGAAGCTGAAACTCCAGTACTCTGGCCACCTGATGCGAAGAACTGACTCATTTGAAAAGACCCTGGTGCTGGAAAGATTGAAGGCGGGAGGAGAAGGAGCCGACAGAGGATGAGCTGGTTGGATAGCATCACTGACTCGATTGACGTGAACTTGAGTAAACTCGGTGTTGGTGATAGACAGGGCGGCCTGGTGCTGCAGTCCGTGGGGTCGCAAAGAGTCAGACACAACTGAGCAACTGAACTGAACTGATCTGAGGACTGCCCGATCATGTGGCAGCTCTATTTTTAACTTTAAAAGTCACTTCCATATTGGTCCTTATAATGGCTGTTACCACTTACATATCACCAGTAGCAAATGATGGTCCTTTATTTTTCTTAATCCAGCTTCAGCATTTCTTGAATGTGAACTTTTTGATAGCAGTCTTTTTAGCTCATCCCACAAATGTTACTATCATGATTCAAAATGTTGTTTTGGATATTGAAAGACAATACCACAAACTTTTCAATATCTTCAAAAGTGTTTCATATTTGTTTTTTGAAAGTGAATTTTAATTATGAGAAATGCTTAAAAATAATTTCAAATCTGTTTTAGTAATGATGGGAATAAGCAAACTGATAAATAAACTTTTATTTCAAAATAGTTGTGACTGTGGAGTAGCAGTAAAGAATCCATCTGCCAATGTAGGAGACTCAAGGACATAACACGTCCATTCCCTGGGTCAGGAAGATCCTCTGGAGCAGGAAATGGCAACCCACTTCAGTATTTTTTCTTGGAAAAGTCTATGGACAAAGGAGCCTGGTGGGCTAGAGGACTTGGGGTCACAAAGAGTTGGGCATGACTGAGCACACACATGCACTAACACATAGACATACACTTGGAAAATGGTAATTCTATCCTTAATTTTTTGAGGAATAGTCATTCATACTGTTTTCCCTAGCAATTTTACACTTTACACTTCCACCAGTAATATAAATAAGGGCTCAAACTCCTTCACATCTTTGCCAATGATTCACATTTTTTTTTAAAACAATAGTTACTCTAGTGGATAGGAAGTGCTATCTCATTTAATTTTGATTCAGATTTCCCTAATGACTATTGATGTTGAGTGTCTTCATGTGCTTATTGGTGATTGGTGTATCTTCTTTAAAGAGATGTCTGCTCAGTCCTTTGCCCATTTTAATTGGGTTATCTTTTCACTGTTGAGTTATAGGAGTTCTTCAAGTATTCTGTATATCAATTCATTAGCACTAATTTTTTAAAGTTGGATTGGCTATGCAAGTATGAGACAGAATGGATTTCAGAGCAAAGTATCTTACTAGGGATTAAAAAGGTCATTTTATGATGTGCTGTGCTTAGTCACTCAGTCGTGTCCAACTCTTTGCAACTCTATGGTTCCTCTGTCCTTGGGGATTCTCCAGGCAAGAATATGAGAATAGGTAGCCATTCCCTTCTCCAGGGGACCTTCCCAATCCAGGGATTGCACTCAGGTCTCCCTCATTGCAGGTGGATTCTTTCCTGACTGAGGCACCAGGGGACCCCCACTTTATGACAAAGAGGTCAATTCATCAAAACATAACACCTGGAAATGTTTTATGGAACAGTAAATTTGAACAATTCAAGTCATTCAAAGGGCATTCTCTATTTACAATGAAATTAAATTGCAACTCAATGTTTACTGGACAGAAAAGAATAAAGTAGTAGCATAATGCTGATTTTAGTCTTTTATTACTTTATCTGCTTACTACTTTATCTGCTTAAGAGGGAGCACATAAAATAGCAGTACTTATGTGTCTTCATTGCTAGACATAGTTTACCTGGTTATTTGTTTGATTTTCATGGTTCAGCATCCCCTAACTTCTCCTATCTGGCCATCCTTAGCCAAAGGGTCTGCATTTATCAGTCCCAGATAAATCACTCCAAACAAGAAGTGTAAGTGCTGCTGCTGCCAAGTCGCTGTGTCAGACTCTGTGTGACCCCATAGATGGCAGCCCACCATGTAAGTGCTAAGTGTCCATTTTAAGTGCTAAGTCTTTAACATAAACCAGCAAAACTTTGTTTCTTAATAATTTCCACTACTGACTCTTCAGCTTCCTCTGGCTTCAGTTCTACTCTTTTGAATATCACTTGCACCTATGTTCCCAGAAATACAGTCCTCAATTATACCCAACATCATTCCTGTTCAGAGTGGCCCTGACACATGCATGGAGAGAGAAAGAGAATAGAGTTCCTTACTCTCTTTACATGTACATTCACTCCATGTACATACGCTGAATACCTGTACAGCAAGTTGGCTACATATAAACCTTGGCAGGTATGTTCTCCAGGCAAGGTCCAAGCAAGGTCAGAAGGTGGTCAGAGGCCTGCCCCCATACTCCTGAAATCTGAGCAAGACTACCTCCATTTTATTTTCCCTAACAATTGACTTTAGGTTTGCTTAGACTGAATAGCATAAGAATAAGAACAAAGAACACAAGCAGCCTTATGAATTCTATAAGTCAAATAACAATTCCAGATAGTCAATAGAAATAAAGTGATCAAAGAAACAAGTAACGGTTAAGCAATAGAAAAAATAATTTTTGAGCAGTACAGGATTAAGTAAAGAAAAAGTCCCATCATGAATGAGAATTGTGATTCTGTAAATCAAATATATCCATTAACTTATTGGCAGCAATAATAGTAACCATAGAATGTTCTATCAAGATATGATTACATTTATCAATGAAATTTTGTTAACTCTTGAAATAAAAGTGTTAGTAGCTCAGTTGTGTCCAGCTCTTGGTATCTCCATGGACTGTAGCCTGTCAGGCTCCTCTGACCTGAGGTGGACCAATCAGAGCTCTCCACTCTTCCCCAGGAGAATACTGGATACTTTCCAACTTGGAGGGCTCATCTTATGGTGTCATATCTTTTTACCTTTTCATACTGTTCATTGGGTTCTTGCAGAAAGAAAACTGGAATGGTTTTGTAATTTCTTCCTTCAGTGGACCACAATTTGTCAGAACTCTTCACTGTGACCCATATGGGTGACCTTGGCCAGCATGACTCATAGTGTCTTTGAGTTATTTATCTCCATGGACTGTAGCCTGTCAGGCTCCTCTGACCTGAGGTGGACCAATCAGAGCTCTCCACTCTTCCCCAGGAGAATACTGGATACTTTCCAACTTGGAGGGCTCATCTTATGGTGTCATATCTTTTTACCTTTTCATACTGTTCATTGGGTTCTTGCAGAAAGAAAACTGGAATGGTTTTGTAATTTCTTCCTTCAGTGGACCACAATTTGTCAGAACTCTTCACTGTGACCCATATGGGTGACCTTGGCCAGCATGACTCATAGTGTCTTTGAGTTATGTAAGCCCTGTCCCCATGACAATGCTGTGATCCATGAAGGGGAAGCAGTGACAGATTTTATTTTCTTGGGCTCCAAAATTGCTGTGGACTGGACTGTAGCCATGAAATTAAAAGACACATGCTCCTTGAAAGGAAAGCTGTGACAAAGTTGTGCTTGCATCCTAAGTCACTTCAGTCATTTTTGACCCTTTGTGACCCTATGGATTGTAGCCTGCCAGGCTCCTCTGTCCATGGAGATTCTCCAGACAAGACTGGGTACTGGTGTGGATTGCCATCCCTCCTCCAGGGGATATTCCCCACCCAGGGATCGAACCTGTGTCTCTTATGGCTCCTGTATTGGCAGACATTTTTTTTTTTTTTAACCACTAGCATGACCTGGAAAGCCCTGACAAACTTAAGCAGCATATTAAAAAGCAGACATCACTTTAATGACAAAGGTTCCTATAAGCAAGGCTATGGTCTTTCCACTACTCAGATATTTTTGTGAGAGTTGGACCTTAAAGAAGGCAGAGTGCCAAAGAATTGATGGTTTCAAACTGTGGTACTGGAGAAGACTCTTGAGGGTCCCTTGGATAGCAAGGAAATCAAACCAGTCAATCCTAAAGAAAATCAATCCTGAATACTCATTGGAAGTACTGATGCTGAGCTGAAGCTCCAATACTTTGGCCACCTGGTGTGAACAGCTGATTAAGTGCAAAAGACCCTGATGCTGGGAAAGACTGAAGGCAGGAGGAGAAAACGGCAACAGAGGATGTGATGATTGGATGGTATCACTGATGTGATGGACATGAACTTGGGCAAACTCCAAGAGATGGTGAAGGACAGGGAAGCCTGGCGTGCTGTAGTCCGCGGAGTCACAAAGACTTGAACACGACTTGGCAACTGAACTGTAATGACAACACATGTTGATCATTTGTATTAGAAGGGAACCACTGAAGTTCCAAAATCTAGGCTTTCTGTGCATCAATGCCAAAAAGGAATACAGACACACTGCTGGGAGAAATATCAACAACCTCAGATATAATGATGATACAACCTTTATGGCAGAAAGTGAAGAGGAAATAAAGAGCCTCTTAATGAGGGTAAAAGAGGAGTGTGAAAAAGCTGCCTTAGAACTCTAAGATCATGGCATCCAGTCCAATCACTTCATGGCAAATAGATGGGGAAAGTGGAAGCAGTGACAGATTTTATTTTCTTGGGCTCCAAAATCACTGCGGACAATGACTGCAGCCACAAAATTAACAGGTGCTTGCTTCTTGGAAGAAAAGCTATGATAAACATGGCAATGTATTAAAAAGCAGAGACACTATTTTGCCAACAAAGATCTGTAAAGTCAAAGCTATGGTTTTTCTAGTAGTTGTGTACAGATGTGAGAGTTGGGCCATAAAGAATGCTGAGCGCCAAGAATTGATGTTTACTTTTTGTGGTGCTAGAGAAAGCTCTTGGGAGTCCCTTGGACTGCCAAGGAGATCAGGCCAGTGGATCCTAAAGGAAATCAAAGCTGAATATTCATTGGAAGGACTGATACTGAAGCTGAAGCTCCAATACTTTGGCCACCTGATGCGAACAGCCAACTCATTGGAAAAGACTGATGCTGGGAAAGATTGAAGGCAGGATGAGAAGGGAACAACAGAGGATGAGATGGTTGGATGGCATCACTGACTCACGGAATGTGAGTTTGAGCAAACAAAGGGAGATAGTGAAGGACAGGAAAGCCTGGAGTTCTGCAGACCGTGGGGTCAAAAAAGAGTTGGACATCACTTAGCGACTGAACAACAACAAAGAGGCAAAGAAATTTCCAAAATTACAGGTGACTCAGTTATCTAAGGACCAATTATCCTCTTGCTGGAGGCCTTTAATGGGAATTTCAATTTTTTTCACCTAATTTTGCAACCCCATGTTTCCCAGGTTTGGAACAGTCCTTAATATACCATTTTCATTTTCTTAGGCCGGACTCCTCAGCATATTTAATCCTGTGGGTTTTCAGTGAACTTTGTACCTACTGCATGATTAGCACTTGGAGTCTCAATACTGCAGTAATATCTACAGTCATTTGTTTCCATATCAATCAAAGCCCCAATGACAAGTCAATAACTGTTTTTCAAATATAGTGTAGTTTCTCCTGGCCTCTAGAAATCTACTTTTGAAGCCCACAGTTATTCTTTTGACTTTCTGTTTTTGCTGTTAGCTTCAATAGGTATACAGTTCACTTACAGACAAATGCAATTCAGTGTCATTGGGTGGTACTGGCCATAAGTCTAAAGAATACTGTATTGTACATTTGGTGGCGTCAGAATCCTGTTACTGCTCATCAGCTCATTGAACTTTGTAGTTTGTTTCCTAGTTACTTTGTAGATTGGAACTCAATATTTGGTTCACATGTGAATTATGCTGTCACCAGAAACCAAATAGCCCTATAAATTTTTGATCCTCCCTCTTCGTTGGGGAGTTTTAAGTTCCATTATCTTTTGTGTAGCCTTAGGTAAAATGTATCTATGTCCTTTAGCCCATTACAGTCCCAAAACTTAAACTCTAAGCAGGCCTCTGAATTTTGGAGGGATTGTTTTGGTTTCAGTGTACCTCTGCTTTAGCTATTGACAGGTGAACTTTACCTTACAGAGTCACTTTACATATTTAGCTTGTGCAAACTTTACTATGGCTATTTCAGCTACAAATTGGGAAGTGGAGACTTGGCCAGGCTATTTCAGGTACGAACTGGAAAGTGGAGACTTGGCCAGCTAAAATATAATTTTGACATTGTAACGCAGATGATAGTTCTTGCAAATTGCTTAATTCTCTCTCTAATTTTGACCTCTCTTCAGTGAATCTTAATTTGGCTTCATGAACCTTATGGGACCAGCACTGCTTATTCTCATTCTTTCTCAATTGGAATGACCTACAAAAGCTCAGTAACTTCTAAAGTTTGCCCAGCTTTAATTTAGAGTCCCAATTCTCACACAATCCAGTGGATATGCCCCATTCAGTAGCTAATAAGAAGTAAGGCAAATCTTCCCATCAAGAAATAAAACCTTGATTAAAGAGTGGCATTTTTCATGAATTGGATCCTAGGGGCAAATGACGTTTTGCTGAAAGTTTTATTTCATTTTAGGTTCAAAGAATCTGATAACACAATAAACAACTCCTTACAAAGAATTTCAATTTTTAAAGATAATTATTTGACCTAATTTCAATATACAGTCTTTAAAGAAGAGAAATAGAAACAATAGAGAGAAGTAACAGCTTGTACATCACCAACTTGGGCTGCCAACCAGTCCAGAATTGAAGAGCCCTGGAAAGTTCCAGAAGAAGGCAATCTGGAATCCCAATTGGGAAAGAGTCCTAAGGTGGCCCTTGGACATCATGGGTGGGACTACAGATTGCAGTTTTGGGGCCCTCTGCTTATAATCCCAGGCTGCAAACTGATATCACCATCAATTTCCCTGTAAAAGTGCAGCTCTAGTTTGGCTTTAATTTTTTACAATGCTTTTTCTTTCACCTTGTGAATTACAAGATGCTCCAGACCCTGGGGGCTAGCCAGGCCTCAAGGGGCTCAGGAAATTCAAGACTCACTCCCTCTTCTTATCTAAGGTGCTAGCTGACATCACTGATAACAGTTGGTGTGCTTGCAGCAGGCATGTAATCCAGGCCGAGTCCAGGAAAAGTCAGAATTTGATCAGAGGCCTGCTTTCCTGCTTCTGAAGCCTGAAGAAGACTGCCTCAGTTTTCATTTCCCTAACACCATCACAGCTTCCCAAGTGGCACTAGTAAAGAACTCCTGCCAATGCAAGAGCCACGGGTTTGATACCTGGGTTGAGAAGGTCCTCTGGAGTAGATAATGGCAACCCACTCCGGTGTTCTTGCCTGGAGAATCCCATGGATGGAGGAGTCTGGCAGGTTATGGTCCATGGGATCGCAAAGAGTCAGACACAAAGAGCATCACATTTCTTCCAATACTGAAACTGCTCTTTTGTAATCCTGCTATAGAACATCCAACATCCGCTGGATCATCGAAAAAGCAAGAGAGTTCCAGAAAAACGTCTACTTCTGCCTTATTGACTATGCCAAAGCCTTTGACTGTGTGGATGACAATAAACTGTCGAAAATTCTAGAAGAGATGGGAATACCAGACCACCTGACCTGCCTCTTGAGAAACCTGTATACAGGTCAGGAAGCAACACTTAGAAGTGGACATGGAACAACAGATTGGTTCCAAATAGGAAAAGGAGTACATCAAGGCTGTATATTGTCACCCTGCTTATTTAACTTCTATGCAGAGTACATCATGAGAAATGCTGGGGTGAAAGAAGCACAAACTGGAATCAAGATTGCTGGGAGAAATATCAATAATCTCAGATATGCAGATGACACCACTCTTATGCCAGAAAGTGAAGAGGAACTAAAAACCCTGTTGATGAAAGTAAAAGAGGAGAGTGAAAAAGTTGGCTTAAAGCTCAACATTCAGAAAACTAACATCATGGCATCTGGTCCCATCACTTCATGGCAGATAGATGGGGAAACAGTGGAAACAGTGTCAGACTTTATTTTTTGGGCTCCAAAATCACTGCAGATGGTGATTGAAGCCATGAAATTAAAAGACACTTACTCGTTGGAAGGAAAGTTATGATCAACCTAGATAACATATTGAAAAGCAGAGAGATTACTTTGTCAACAAAGGTCCATCTAGTCAAGGCTATGGTTTTTCCAGTGGTCATGTATGGATGTGAGAGTTGGACTATGAAGAAAGCTGAGTGCCAAAGAATTGATGCTTTTGAACTATGGTGTTGGAGAAGACTCTTGAGAGTCCCTTGAACTGCAAGGAGATCCAGCCAGTCCATCCTAAAGGAGATCAGTCTAGTGTGTTCATTGGAAGGACTGATGATAAAGCTGAAACTCCAATACTTTGGCCACCTCATGTGAAGAGTTGACTCATTGGAAAAGACCCTGATGCTGGTAGGGATTGGAGGCAGGAGAAGAAGGGGACGAAAGAGGATGAGATGGCTGGATGGCATCACCGACTCGATGGACATAGGTTTAAGTGAATTGCGGGAGTTGGGAGTTGGTGATGGACAGGGAGGCCTGGCATGCTGCAATTCATAGGGTTGCAAAGAGTTGGACATGACTGAGCGACTGAACTGAACTGATAGAACTTCGATGCAGTTTGGTGTCAATGGTGTCTCTGATCTGTGCCATCTGTCCCACTACCTAAAGCCACTCATATATCACCGCACTGTGTTGTGTTGTGCAAGTCATTTCAGTCGTGTCCGACTCTGCCGTTTGAACTCTTTTCCTCCTAGCAGTCTCCTCTCCAACTGAGGATAGCAATGCACATCTCATGAAGTGGCCAGGAAGACCCCACGAGATCACAAATGTCTAACTGGCCTTTAACATTTACCTTTATCACTTTATTAGCAGTGTTTTACCTACAAGTTGGAACGAGTCTTCCCACTCTTAGATTGTGCAGTTCAGTTTGGTTTTTCACCCAAGAATGAAGGAAGAGATTACACTGGAATTTTCTTTATTATCAGAGTTTTCCCAGTCCACTCCTCACAGACACCAATGGAGGCAAAGATTTTATCTAGAGGTTCATATTTCTCATCAGACTCATGATGGCTTAAAGGAGAACATTAGAGCAGGTTAGAGCATATATAGCTAGGTAATCTTCACCGCCAGTGCATGCTCAGAACTCAGTCTGTCCTGAGCACTTCAGTCGAGGACAGAAGCATGAAGTGGCTTGGACTCCTCGGGCTGGTAGCTCTCTCAGAGTGCATGGTCATGTAAGTGTGGGGACTATAAGTGACATCATCCCTTTTTTTGTTTTTTCATTCTCATCCTCTTATTCTTCTACCTGTCAGGGTTAGAAGGGAATGTAATCACTTCCTGACAGTCTAAAGTCAACTCTCACTTGTCGATAAGTACTTTGCCACAGAGTCTGTGAGGCCCTAGGCTCTCCAGGCAAACCTGTAGGATGACACAACTCTTGGGGTCCAGCCACATCATGTCCTATGTAAAACTGCATTCCTTGAAGTTGTTCAGTGCACAACCTGTGCAACTGCAGGTGTGGTCTGAAGAAACAACATTTCTCCTGTATGTGGTTCTAGGTCTCCTCTCTGGCCTCTCTTCATTTCTGTGTGAATGTGTCTGTGTCTTCAACTCTATTTTATCTATCTCTTTGGATGTCTCTGTGCATGCAGAACTCAGATTTTTTCCTTTTTAAAAACTTTCTTCTTGGCTTCTCTTAACCTCCTTAATTTATTCCCCATCTCCTGGCCTCCTCTCTTCTGCTTGAGCCCAGAAGAAAGATCAGTAGTACTATTTCCGTGCTCTTTTAGCTCTAACAAGCAGTGTGACCTCAGCCAAGTCTCCAACTCCCAGCATTTCAAATTCCTCCCCTGTTTAAGAGGATGATGAATCCCTTCTACCTCCTTCCCGAGCTTCCTTGAGAAGGATACAGTGGGATGACCACAGCAATGGTAATGGCTGCATTGCTGAGACTTCCTGTATATCATGTGCATTATATCCATCATCTCACTTAATATCCAAGCTGTTCTATGTAGGAGGTGGTGGTGGTGGTGGGGATTTTTTTCTTCTACCTTTTTACCAACAGGGAAATTGAGGCTTCAATGGTCATATGCCTTACCCAAGACTACGCAGCAGAACCTATGTTCAGACCTGTCTTTGCCGTGGTCATTGCATGGCATCCTGATAATAAGGTGACACTCATAAAAATGCTTGGAAGATACACAGTGCCATTCCATCGTCAGGTATGACCGTCTCTATAACACAGACAGCTGATTGCTGCCCCTTCTTTGTTTTCTTTTCCTCATGGCCGGTGAAAGAATCCCTGTTGTGCAAATGAAGACCATGCGAGAAACCCTAAAGGAAATAAATTTGCTGACAAATTTCTCTGAGGAACACCCTTACAGCCTGTCCCAGAATGCCACTAATGACCAAAACATAATTTATCATCCCCTGAGGAGCTACAAGGATGTGAGTGTGTTGGGAGGATGGTGTTCCACAGCGCCCCTTGGTGCTCTGGCTTTGCTCTGGGGTTCAAGTGGAGATGCCAGTGGGGTTGTTGGGGCTGGGGCTCCTGCAGGAGGCAGAAACATGGGGGTATAGGGACCCATTCCCAGAGGAGAAGGCAGTCTTGTCCTCAACTCTTGGTCTGTGGTGACTGGGCCCAGCAATGACCGAGGGGCAGATAAACATCCATTTCTGTGCCAAAGACATATCATTAGTGAGGGAGATTGTTCTTTCTGAACTAAGTGAGCCACTCACTTACAGATGAAAGGTGAGCCATGCCAATCAAAAGATAAAGGTCACTGCAAATCAATTAAAAACCCCGGGCAGATGTATGTCAGCATCCACAGATGCATGGATACCAGTAGAAAAGATAATGAGCCCCTGAGTGAACTCCGGAGATGGTGATGGACAGGGAGGCCTGGTGTGCTGCAGTTCATGGGGTCACAAAGAGTCAGACATGACTGAGCGACTGAACTGAACTGAACTGAACTGATGGCATGTGAGCCCATATGAATCTAACACTATAGCATTGCTATTGATTTGAAAAAAATGTCTGATCTGTTCTTCATGAATGCACAGGCCATCCTGAGAGACAGACAGGGAGTAAATAGCTGTCAAATAAAATGGCCACCTGCCTATTGTTGAAAGGTCATGGTCTGAGTTTAGAAGAAGTGGCCTGGGGTGATCAAGGAGGGCCATCTGTAAGAGAAGGGGCTCAGTTTGGAAGAGGAGACTGGAGAGCTTCTCAAATGAAGGTGCCACGACTTCCCTCTTGTTTCAGTGGTTAAGAATCTGTGCTTCCATTGAAGGAGTGGCGGGTTCCGTCCTTAGTCAAGACAGTAAGATCCAGTATGCTATGCAGCCCTAACAGAAAGAAAAGGAATCATATCAGGCAGTGATCTGAGCAGAGGCTGTGTGACGTGGTTGGAGAGTGATTTCAGGAGACACGGGACACCTCAAGGGTGGCAGCAGTCTGCGAATCAAGGGTGGCCAGTGCAGCCAAGTCTGCCCTAATCACCCCACCTTGGCCTCTGTAGTTTTCCTACATCGGCACCATCAACATTGGAACACCCCCCCAGGAGTTCCAGGTCCTCTTTGACACCGGCTCATCTGGCTTGTGGGTGCCCTCCATATACTGCCAGAGTCCCAGCTGCTGTGAGTACCTGCTCCCCTCCCCACCTCGTCCATCTTGTGTTTCCCCTCCAACTCCCTTCTCCATCCTTGGCACCTGGGGGACACTCATCTCTTGTGTCTGCAGATAAACACAACAGCTTTGTCCCTTGTAACTCCTCCACCTTCAAGGCCACGAACAAGATCTTCAATACCAACTACAGCTCTGCGTCGATAAAGGGATATCTTGTCCATGACACTGTTCGGGTAATGTGGAAACAGAAGCTAAGTTGAGGCTGCCCTGGGAGAATCACTGCTTACAAAACAGATGCCAGACCAGCTGGCAGTCCCCTAGTGACTGGATGTCTGCCCCTCAGGATCCTGCCCCTGGGTATATAGCACCTCAGCTGACACACAAACTCCCAGAATAGCTAATTCAGACAGTGGCTTGGGGCAGGGACTTACAGCTCCTTTGCCCATGAGCAGCTCAAGATTCGTTTCCCTGGGAGCAGGGAGAGGGAGGAGAAAATACCACATTTATATTCTCAGACTATGCTGGCACTTTCATGGCAATAACTCATGCGACCCTGCAGCAATCACACGCAGCAGGTACTATGATTAGCTTCATGACACAGGTGAAGGAACTGAGGTGCAGAGAGCAAGGGCCTTGCCAGGGTCACACATCTAGTAAGTGGTGCAGCTGGGCTAGCCAATCAGGACTCAAGCTGGTGTGGGAATTTGGGAAGAGGATAAAACTGATCCAGGGTCCCTGGGGGCATCATAGAGCTTCAGGTATCCAGACAAGGAAAGCAGGGGGCCAAACACGTGGGAGGGGACTGATAAATAGGTTCTCACTCTAGGGGAATTTTGACAGTATAAAGAAACTATGGCCTGACTTCTCCAAAGTGCTTGACTATTTCTGCACCCACTGCATCCTATCTCTTTCTCTCTCGTTTTTTCCCTCTATATTTCCCGAACAAACACATGCACACACAAACACATCCCCAAATGCATGTTTCCGAGGCAGAATTTTCTGGAGGTCCTTGCAAGTGACATTAAATAATGGGGGTTCTGTCTCTCTGGGCAGACATAGAATTCACAAGCATTGCCTTGAATTCAGTTTGTTTCTGTCATCACATCATAGTGATGCTGAAGAGAAGGCTATTCCCCTCTCTACTCATTTTGCCCTCAGGGGCCACCATTGGGTCCTGTCCTGATTCTTGGTTGCCCAACCTGTACAGAAGGCATGATGGCCAATTTGTCTCACTCAGATGGTGTTTGCAGGAGGAGCAGGTGTTGTTAAAACCCACAGCCCTGCAAAAATGGAACACNCAGGGGGCACCATTGGGTCCTGTCCTGATTCTTGGTTGCCCAACCAGTACAGAAGGCATGACGGCCAATTTGTCTCACTCAGATGGTGTTTGCAGGAGGAGCAGGTGTTGTTAAAACCCACAGCCCTGCAAAAATGGAACACAAATTCCTGTCCCAGCTTGGTCTAACCATCTGAGATCAGTCCAGAATACAGCCAGGCCTCAGTTCTTCCCTGCAGTGCTAATGACATCTACACTCCAGCCCAGTCCCAGCCGCACTTCCCAATCCTTTATGTGGGAACACTCTCCTCTCTACAGATCGGGAACCTTGTTAGTGTGGCCCAGCCATTTGGCCTAAGCCTGAAGGAGTTTGGGCTTGAAGATGTACCCTTTGATGGCATCCTGGGACTAGGTTACCCCCGTCCCACTGTCACAGGGGCCAACCCGATCTTCGACAACCTGAGGAAACAAGGAGTAATTTCTGAGCCTGTCTTTGCCTTCTACTGGAGCAGGTAAGTCTGAGGTAGACCAGACCTCTCTAATTCAGCGGTAAGATGGTTTTAGTTGCATGAAAAATTATAGACCACATGATCCGGAAGTTTCCTGAGAGATAGTCTAGCCCAGGGTAACTATGGCCCCAGGGCCTTACCTAGCCCCACCACTGGTATTTGTAAATAAAAATTTACTGATCAAAACCATGATCATGGCCTCATGGGCAGGGACTTGGTCCAGTGGGTGGGGGAAGAGGGAAAACAATGGAAGGTGTCAGGAAACAGGATGAAGGAAAAAGCAATAGGATTTGCTGATGAATTTGATATGGAAGGGCTTCCCTGGTGACTCAGATATTAAAGAATGTGCCTGCAATGCAGGGGACTCAGGTTTGATCCTCAGATCAGGAAGCTCCCCTGGAGAAGGGAATGGCTATCTACTGCAGGATTTTTGCTTGGAGAATTCCGAGGACAGCGGAGCCTGGTGGGCTATTGTCCATGGGGTTGCAAAGAGTCAGACACAACTGTGTGACTAACAGACACGTACAAACACAGTTGATATGGAAAAAAGGAGAGGGGTGGCCTGAATGTTTCCTTCCATACTAACACTTCCCTAGGAGCCCAGGACCAGCTACACAGTCTGTGGGAGCCAGTGCAAAATAAAAATGTGGGACCCTTTGTTTAACAAGTATGGATTTCAAGACAGGGAGAGCCCCATGAACAGGCTCACAGGGCACAGGCTCGTGAAGCCATCCCTGGGGGAGACTGAACCCTCACCCTCATTGTCCTTGAGCCTGGGCTATTTTTGAAAAATGACAGGCTAGACAGGAAGAAGCCAGACTCCTTCAGCACAGTATCCTCTGAGGGTATTTCTCAGCACTTATGTTGCCATATAGGACCAGGTCCTCCTCAGAAAGTTGGGTGGTCAAAGCACAGCCTGGCTGCCTACCTTTGAACTTCTTCTGTGACACTCATCAGCTGTGACCAACCCAGGTCCACTCGATTTCTGCATCTGTAAAATGGATTCTGTAGTAGTGCCTCTGATGGGTGGATAAGCAAAATCCTCAGATAGCGTGTGGTGTTACTCTCCTCTAACAAGACCTTCTCTTCCTTCTCTCCACAGTCAGAAGGAGAACGGCAGCGTGGTAATGTTTGGAGGGGTGAACCCTGCCTACTATAAGGGAGAACTCAACTGGGTACCAGTGTCCCAAGTGGGCAACTGGCATATAAACATGGACAGGTAAGCCTCTCCCTCTGAGAGCCACCCCAAGTGAGGCTCCCACATGTGCACGTGGACACATGCAGACACACACGAATGCACCCCAGCTACACAGTCACACACACAAAGACTCCACCCAAAAAGACACACATAGAAACACACACAGCATCAGACTTATAAACACACCAAGGCACACAAATACCGACACAAAGACAGACACATAGAGAAACAGTGATATGCAGACACAGACACACACACACCCAATACACAAATAGACACATGCAACATACAAGCACATTGATACACACACCTCCCATGGATTGATAATCACCCCAGGCCTCCTGATCAGGAGAATGGGGTCCAGAGAGGCCTGTGCAGCTTGGGGAGGGCTCCACCCACCACACTGTGAGGTGGGGACCATGTTTGAGGATGCTAAAGTGTAGTGGAAAGAGGATCAGGGAGAATTTCACCAGCCTGAACATGGTTGTGATAAGATGACCAACTGTCCAGGGCTACCTGGGACTGAGAAAGTTCTCAGTTCACAGTACTGCCAGTTTAAAAGCAGGGCAAGGCCTTAATAAACCGGTAAAATTGATCTTCTTAAGGAGGAGCTACCCAGCAGTGGAGAGAGGTCGGTTGCAATCTTGAGATTTGAAAGCTAATCAAACAGAGAGATACCTTCCTAGCCATAGCTACCTGCTTTTCTTCCAAGGCACACAGTGGGGCAGAGGCTGTGACAGAAGGAATCAGGAAGCTGGGATTCAGGAGTGGCCTGAAAACAAGGGGCAATAATTGATGAGTATCTGTGTGATACCCTTAGATAAATGCTTTCCTGTGTTTCAGTGGCCCTCTGGGCTAGCTCAGGCATAGCTTGGCTGAGGGCCTCAGTGTCTGAGCCAGATGAAGGGGTGGGGTGCGGGAAGACAACCTTTCCCAGGGCAGCCTGGGTCTCCCTCCCATTAACACTCTGAGCACCTGTTGCCTCAGGGAACCTCCATATTCACTCTTATTATTGATCAGACACCAGATATAGGTATCTGGATGTTCCTCATTCATTTTTTTTCATGGATTCATTCATTCATTCACAAGCATACACTTGCATCCCTTGTGTGCTGGGCACTTGGGGAAGGCACCGAGGACGCAACTTGCCCTCCCATCTAGTGAGGCAGACACACCCAAAATGACTCACACATACTGAATTACCACCTTGGCACCTGCTAGACATGGGGAAGAGTCTACAGAGACTGAGCAAGACAGGAGTCTGATCTGGGTTAAGAGGAAGATTTCATTGACAAAGTGACATTTGAAACTAAAAGATGAGAAGAAATCATCTAGACCAAGGAGATAGGTGGTCTTCTAGGAAGGGTGATTAGCACATGCCAAGGCCCTGAGATATGAAAGAGCTGGTGCATTCAATAACTGAAGGGAAGTCAAAGAGGAGGAAATGACCAGAGCAAAGGAAAACAGTCAGGGCAAGGGCTGAAAGGCTGTTCAGGAGACAGTCACGCAGTCATGTTCCGGGGCAGTTGTGGGGGAGATTTCAGAGTGATGCTGGTGCCTGTTTTATCCCATTTTTTCTCAGCATCTCCATGAACGGGACAGTAGTTGCTTGTAAACGTGGCTGCCAGGCCCTCTTGGATACAGGGACCGGCTTTCTGCGTGGCCCAAGAGGACCGGTCAGCAAAATCCAGAAACTCATCCATGCCAGGCCAATCAGTCGTGAGGTGAAGGGTCACTCTACAGGGTCACTCCCAGGCTCTCCACACAAAAATCAGCAGAGCCAACCTCTTTCCCTCTTTCTGTTACAGCACGTGGTTTCCTGCCAAACCATCGGGACACTGCCTCCTGTTGTCTTCACTATCAATGGGATAGACTATCCAGTCCCCGCTGAAGCTTACATCCAAGTGAGGGGATAACCCTGGGGGCTGGTTCTCAAATCTGGGACTTGCAGGAATCTTTAAGCTGCTGCTGGGAGGAGGGTGCCCTCTGCAGGCTCAGCCACATCATTGGAGATGTGGCTGAGCCCGCGTGGCTGGGCCAGTGCCTCCCACGAAACTAACCACTTGAGAGTAAAGGACAGTCTGGGACATCCATCCTCCTGAAATAAGTGTGGAGTCACTACCCCATGCCAGCATGGTGGGAGTCACAAGGAGAGGGGACCATTAAGGGCCTTTGCCTTAAACAGCTTTAGTTCAACCACAGCCCTCAGATGCACGAACATGGAAAGTCAGCTCTAACAATCTGTGAAATAGCCAAGTGACAAGGAGGGTTGGCTGGGGACAGACCCAGGGTTCTCTCCCACTCTAGTGATTAACAATCTTCCTTCCCTCTTGAAAGTGTCCAGGTTGGGATCGTAAATTACATGGTTACCCTAGTCCTTGGCTGCAACTTCCCCTTGCTAAGCCCCAGTGCCCCATCTGTGAGTTGGGATACCTGGCGCTAATATGAGTAAAGGGTGCACAGAGACTGCACAACTCTTGCACATGGTTGAGGCTTAATGTCAGTTCTCTATGGGAGTTCAGAGCAGGCTAATGGGCTCAAAGGAGCTTTTGAGGAAGACAGGGAATTTCATTAATTCTAAAACCCTAAACTCATGGAGACCTGAGGAACACTTCTTGGTCAATGCAAATCTAAACTGGATTCCATGCAAATGGAACCCCTGGGGGCTGGGCAAAGGGGTTCTGGGGGCAGATTAGGGGTGATGAGGGCTGCAGACTTAGGGGCACCAGGGAAAATCACCAACCCAGCCTGGAGTGATCAGGGAGGGAGAGTGTGGGTCGAGGAAGGCTTTGTAGAGGGCTCAAGCACAGTTTTAAGGAAAAGGGTTTTGGGGAAGGAGAAGAAACAGCATTTTATGCAGAGAAAAGATGGAGCAAGGAACAGCAAGGATTTATGGGCCATTCTTGTTCTCTTTTTAAAAATTTTATTTAAGTATAATTGATTTACAATGATCTATTTATTCCTGCCATAAAGCAAAGAGACTCAATTATATGTGTGTGTGCGTATATATATATATATATATATTCATATTATTTTCCACTACTATTTATCCTGGGATGTTGAATATGGTTCCCTGTGTTATACAGTATGACTTTGTTGTTTATCCATCCTCTATATGTTTGCATCTTATAATCCCTGCTTGTCTGCCCCTTTTCCTCCCTAATGGCAACCACATGTCTTGGCCCTTTTAGTTGTTGGCATAGCCCCTCATTCCACCACTGCTGAGAGAGTCACTTGATTCTTGCCAAAGGAAGGAAGTAAAACCAGGAAACTTTCTAACTCTGGATATTGATAAGGGAGGCAGTTCAGGCTGACTACTATGTATTTTTGTTTCCCCAGCGTTCGCCGGGTACTGCTTCAGCAACTTTTTCGTGCGCCCACAGCGTGTGAACGAGTCGGAGACCTGGATCCTGGGTGAGGTCTTCCTGAAGCAATATTTCTCAGTTTTCGATCGAGGAAACAACAGGATTGGCCTGGCTCCCGCAGTGTAAATGCTGGGCTACTTCAGGAATCAATCAGGCCCACTCCAAACACACAGTCATGTGAGGGCACCCTGGGTGGGGCCAGGGATGCTGGTGAACTGTGTTTGTTGCTCTGCAAAGCCCTATTCTCTATAAAGAATGAAGGATTTCATCTTATGGTGGTCATATGAATGGGTGCCTCTCTTTGGGTCAGGGAGGTGCATCACATTTGGGAAGGATCTAGAATCAAGTCTGAAGCACAAGTGAGAGAAGCCCAACTCCAGCTGGCTTGGAGAAAAGGGGAGACTTATTGGAAGGATACTGGGGATCTGGACACATGAACCAGAGCAGAGCCAAAGATCTCTGTGACTGCACCGATTTCTCTTCTGAGAAATCAGAAGCCACTGGCTCACTTTTTGCCTCCTCTGCTCCTTCCCTTTATGCATCTTTGACTCTTTAAGCCTGAAAGTTTTCTTCCCTCAGGTTTCTACACTTAGTGAAGGACTCTGAAGTTGCCTGTCTCAAGGTTTTATATCCCTAAAGTATATAACCCAGAAGGAAAGAAGCTCAAAAAACATCACTTTACCAGGAAGGGATATAAAGGACTGGTCTACCTCAGATCATAAGTTTAGCCCTGGACCAACCATCCTGATGGGGGCAAGTGGTACTATGATTAGCTTTACTTAAGCGAGTGACCCTGCTCCCCAGCAAACATGACTGACAGCTTCCTCCAGAACCAGATGACTGGAGTTGGGGTGAGGCACCATCAAAGAAGTGTCAGGGGGATGTTCTAGACCATGAAAGTGTTTATGACTGCCAAAGCAACTCCACTCGCTCCTCATTTAGAAGAATGTCTGTTATTATTGTTCAATTGCTAAGTAGCGTCCGACTCTTTGTGACTTCATAGACTAAGCATGCCAGACCTTCCCATCCCTCCTTGTATCCTCGAGTTTGCCCAAGTTAATGTCCATCGAATCTATGATGCCCTCCTACCATCTCATATTCTGCTGCCCTCTTCTCCTTTGGCTTTCAATCTTTTCCAGTATCAGGGTCTCTTCCAATGAGTCGGCTCTTCACATCAGGTGGCCAAAGTATGGGAGCTTCAGATTCAGTAGCCATTCTTCCAATGAATATTCATAGCTGATTTCTCTTAGAATTGACTGGTTTGATCTCCTTGCTATCCAAAAAACTCCCAAGAGCCTTCTCCAGTACCACAATTCAAAAGCATCAATTCTATTTATTTATTTATTTTTTTACTTTACAATACTGTATTGGTTTTGCCATACATCAACATGAATCCGCCATGGGTGTACATAAGTTCCCTCTCCTGAACCCCCCTCCCACCTCCCTCCCCATACCATCCCTCTGGAATGGAGTATTACTCAGCCATCAAAAGCATCAATTCTTCAGCACTCAGCCTTCTCTATGATCCAACTCTCAGGTCCATACATGACTACTGGAAAGACCACATCTTTGACTATATGGACTTTTATTGGCAAAGTGACGTTTTTATTTTTTAATATGCTGTCTAGGTTTCTCATAGCCTTCCTTCCAAAGAGCAAGTGTCTTTCAATTCATGGCTGTACTCACAGTCCCAATGATTTTGGAGCCCAAGAAAATAAAGTCTGATACTGCTTCTACTTTTTCCCCTTCTGTTTGCCATGAAGTGATGGAACTGGATGCGTTGATCTGTTTTTTTTTTTTCACTTGATCTTAACCAAAAGGCTGAGAGGCAATGATCTTAGTTTTTTTAATGTTTAATTTTTTTTTTTTAAATTAATTTTTATTTTTTTAGTTTGTTTTGCTTTACAATACTGTATTCATTTTGCTATACATTGACATGAATCAGCCACGAGTATACATGATAATGTTGAGTTTTAAGCCAGCTTTTTCATGTTCCTCCTTCACTCTCATCAAGAGCTCTTTGGTTCCCTCTACTTTCTGCCATTAGAGTGGTATCATCTGCATATCTGAGGTTGTCGATATTTCTCCCGGCACACTTGATTCCAGCTTGTAACTCATCCAGCCTGGCATTTCACATGATGTGCTCTGCATATAAGTTAAATAAGCAAGGAGACAATATAAAGCCTTGTCATATGCTTTTCCCAGTTTTAAACCAGTCAGTTGTTCGTGTAAGGTTCTAACTGTTGCTTCTTGACCTGCTTACAGATTTCTCAGGAGACAGGAAGATGGTCTGGTTATCCTATCTCTTTTAAGAATTTTCCCCAGTTTGCTGTGATCCACACAGTCAAAGGCTTTCATGTAGTCAATGTAACAGAACTAGATGTTTTCCTGGAATTCCTTTGCTTTATCTATGATTCAACAGATGTTGGCAATTTGATCTCTGGTTCCTCTGACTTTTCTAAACCCAGTTTGTTCATCTGGAAGTTCTCAATCCAAGTACTGCTGACGCTTCGCTTGAAGGATTTTGAGCATAACTTTACTAGCATGAGAAGTGAGTGCAATTATCAGGTAGTTTGAACATTCTCTAGCACTGCCCTTCTTTGGAATTGGGATGAAAACTAACCTCTTTCAGTCCTGTGGCCACAGAAGGATGGTAAGGGGTGATAAAAATAGATTCTATTCTTCCCTTCTCAGAAGACCTTTGGCAGTGGCCTTCTTCTCCAGGGGTGATGGGGACAAGGCTCCTCAAGATGACATATTTCCCTTCTGTCCCCCCAACCCCAGTCACCAACTCACTGGCACCCCCACTGTTGTGTCCTTTCCAGTCCCACTTCCCAGGTGACAGGCCCATTTGGATCCCTGAGAGCCACCCGCCTCCTCCAGGGCTCAGCACTGCCCCTTCTCTTGACCTCTAGTACTGTTGGGGAGGATGCTAAGCATGTAATCAGGGACCTAGAGTACACAAGACCTTCTTTCTTTCTGAGCTTCCTCTAGGAGCAGAGCCACAAGTCCTTTGGTTGGAGCTGCCAGGGTTTGGGACTTTGGGAGTGGAGTATCAGTTCTCTCCATCTGGAGACTCTAGGCAGAGACCCAGGCTGGGGACAGCAAGGGTCAGAGCTGGAGAGAGACCCAGATGAGAGAAAAAAATGAAAGGAAGAAATAAGGTGGAAAACACAATGTTTAGTATGGGCAAGAGAAGCATCAGCAAAAGGAAGTCTGTCTCCCTTCCTCATCATTTCCTTCAGTACAAATTTACTAAGTACATGCTATGACCAGATGCAGTGGAGGACCCCAGGGATAGAGAGCTGGCTTAGAAATCCAGCACCAAGTCATGGAGACAGAGAAACAGTTCTTGAAGGGGAGGGCAGATGGAGAAAACAACAGAGATGTGGGTAGGAGGCCAGAGGAGCGAAGATCTTCCTTTGCAGAGAGACACGGAAAGGCTGGATAATAGTAGTAAGGGGGTCATGGATGTCAATCTTGCCATCCCAGCCTGAAACACACCCTTAAACCCTGCAGTTACCATCTGTGTGCAGTTCAGCCATATGTCCACCCTTTCGTGTGCCTGTCTCCATTGGGATGGCACTGGACTATAATTAGCTTGAGAGGAGTGAAAGGGCACTGGTTGCAGAGCTGATAAAGGGAGGAAAATAGAGAATAGAACTTGTTGTTTATCCTTTTAATGTAAAATATCATGAACTGGACTTAATGGAGATTTATTTATTTAATTAATGCAACTTTTAAGTTATGAAAATATGGTAACACATTTACAGGAGATTTGGAAAATGCAGAGCAAAAACAGATCATTCCACTATACATCACAATTTTTTCTTTTAATTAGATAGGCCTTACAAATAGCTGTGAAAAGAAGAGAAGCAAAAGCAAAGAAGAAAAAGAAAGATATACCCATTTGAATGCAGAGTTTCAAAGAACAGCAGGGAGAGATAAGAAAGCCTCCCTCAGTGATCAATGCAAAGAAATAGAGGAAAACAATAGAATGGGAAAGACTAGAGATCTCTTCAGGAAAATTAGAGATACAAAAGGAACATTTCATGCAAAGATGGGCTCAATAAGGACAGAAATGGTATAGATCTAACAGAAACAGAAGATATTAAGAAGAGGCGGCAAGAATACACAGATGAAATATACAAAAAAGATCTTCACGACCCAGATAATCATGATGGTATGATCACTCACCCAGAGACATCCTGGAATGTGAAGTCAAGTGGGCCTTAGGAAGCATCACTATAAACAAAGCTTGTGGAGGTGATGGAATTCCAGTTGAGCTATTTCAAACTCTAAAAGATGATGCTGTGAAAGTGCTGCACTCAATATGCCAGCAAATTTGGAAAACTCAGCAGTGGCCACAGGACTGGAAAAGATCAGTTTTCATTCCAATCCCAAAGAAAGACAATGCCAAAGAATGCTCAAACTATCACACAATTGCATTCATCTCACACTCTAGCAAGGTAATGCTGAAAATTCTCCAAGCCAGGCTTCAACAATATGTGAACCATGAACTTTCAGATGTTCAAGCTGGATTTAGAAAAGGCAGAGGATCCAGAGATCAAATTGCCAATATCCGTTGGACCATCGAAAACCCAAGAGAGTTCCAGAAAAACATCTATTTCTGCTTTATTGACTATGCCAAAGCCTTTGATTGTGGGATCACCACAAACTGTGGAAAATTCTGAAAGAGATGGGAATACCAGACCACCTAACCTGACTCTTGAGAAACCTGTATGCAGGTCAGGAAGCAACAGTTAGAACTGGACATGGAACAACAGACTGGTTCCAAATAGGAAAAGGAGTATACGTCAAGGCTGTCTATTGTCACCCTGCTTATTTAACTTATATGCAGAGTACACATGAGAAACACTGGGGTGAAAGAAGCACAAGCTGCAATCAAGATTGCTGGGAGAAATGTCAATAACCTCAGATATGCAGATGACACCACCCTTATGGCAGAAAGTGAAGAGAAACTCAATAGCCTCTTGATGAAAGTGAAAGACGAGAGTGAAACAGTTGGCTTAAAGCTCAACATTCAGAAAACTAAGATCATGGCATCTGGTCCCATCACTTCATGGGAAATAGAGGAGAAACAGTGGAAACAGTGACAGACTTTACTTTTTGGGCTCCAAAATCACTGCAGATGGTGAATGCAGCATGAAATTAAAAGACGCTTGCTACTTGGAAGACAAATTATGACCAACCTAGACAGCATATTAAAAAGCAGAGACATTACTTTGGCAACAAAGATTCATTTAGTCAAGGCTTTGGTTTTTTCAGTAGTCATGTGTGAATGTGAGAGTTAGACGATAAAGAAAGTTGAGCACCAAAGAATTGATGCTTTTGAACTGTGGTGTTGGAGAAGACTCTTGAGAGTCTGTTGAACTGCATGGAGATCCAACCAGTCAATCCTAAAGGAAATAAGTGCTGAATATTCATTGGAAGGACTGATGTTGAAGCTGAAGCTCCAACGCTTTGGCCACCTGATGCGAAGAGCTGACTCATTTGAAAAGACCTGATGCTGGGAAAGATTGAGGGTAGGAGAAGGGGACAAAAGAGGATGAGATGGTTGGATGGCATCACTGACCACCGACTCAATGGAAATGAGTTTGAGTAAACTCTGGGAGTTGGTGATGGACAGGGAGGACTGGTGTGCTGCAGTCTATGGGGTTGCAAAGATTTGGACACAGCTGAGCGACTGAACTGAACTGAAGTAGATAGATTAAGATTTTTAGTTGGAGTTTCAATATTAAACTCTCAGAAATTTATTGCATGAATATACAGAGAAGTAGAAGAATATAGTAGACCTGAGAAGCATCATGAACCAGTTTGACATAATTAAGATTTATACAATTTTCACAAAATGGTAGGACACAAATTCTATTCAAGTTCCCATAGAGTATTAACTAGCAGACACTGGAACATATCCAGAGACAACAGACGAGCTGCAGAAATTTAATGGTCTAAAGGTACTGAGAACATATAGTCTGTTCTCTTATTACTGTGGAATTATGTTAGAGATCAATATAAAAAAATATTTGAGAATAACCCACATATTCTCAAGTGTAGTGTGACATTTACCAAGAGAGATCTTTGACTTAGCCACTGAAGCCTCAATAAGTTTAGAAGATTAAAAAAAAAAAAAAAAACAAAACCCAGAGGGTGATTGCAGAGAAGAAAACATTTAAATGAGAAATTAATATCAAAAATACTTTTAAAATCCCACATATTTGGAAATTAAACGTCCAATTTTAAATGAGAGCCATAACAAGGAAAATTAGAAAATATATGTAATAGAATAAGAATTAAAAGAGAATTTAGCAGAATTTGTTGCATGCACCTGAAGCTGCTCAATGCAATTAAATACAATGTGGAATCTTGAATAAGGGATGAGAACAAATAATGGACACTAGCATAAAATTTGGAGAAGGTGATGGCACCCTACTCCAGTACTCTTGCCTGGAAAATCCCATGGATGGAGGAGCCTGGTGGGCTGCAGTCCATGAGGTCGTGAAGAGTCAAACATGACTGAGCGACTTCCCTTTCACTTTTCACTTTCATGCATTGGAGAAGAAAATGGCAGCCCACTCCAGTGTTCTTGCCTGAAGAATCCCAGGGACGGGGAAGCCTGGTGGGCTGCTGTCTATGGGGTCACACAGAGTCGGACATGACTGAAGTGACTTAGTAGCAGAAGCAGTAGCAACATAAAATTTTGTGAGATTTGAACAAAATCCAAACTTCAGTTAATAATACTGCATCACATTAATTTCCTGCCTTTTTTTTTTTTACAACATAATATTTCTTTACATTCTCAGAATTGGATTAGAAGAAACTTCTTTTCTTTCCTTCCTTCTTTTCTCGTTCACTCGTTCTTTCCTTCCTTCCACTGCTTTGATGTCTTCTCTGATCTTTCACCCTCACAGAACTCTGAAACCCAGATGCCAACACAGGCCAGGCAGATGTGTCAGAGACCCTGTCCCCTGAAAGCTCCATCCCAACTCGGGCACCTAGTACAGGTAGGAGGGCAGGCCCTGTGTGATCAGACCTGCCTGGTCTCCAAGGGAGGCTAGAAATCCACATTGCTGTGACATCTCCCCATTTTCAAATTTCAGTAACCAGCTCAAAGTTGTGCAATCACGGGGTGAGCTGTGGTTTGTCACCTGACATCAACAACTGACGTCCCTCCATGAGAGACACGTGCGGGGAGGGCAGAGTCTACAGGAGGAAGGGGTAAAGGGGGAGGGAGTGAGGAGACCGACATTTCTCAGGTGTCCTGGAGCCCACCTTTTGTCACAGAGCCCTGTATTGGGGCTGACAAAGCTGGAGATGTGCCAGCCAGAAGCAAGGAGGCAGTTTCCTGGTTTTGATCCTGGGCCTTGCTAAGGCCCACACCATGGGGCGGGGATGCAGAGTCTCTGGGCACTGGCCCCTGCTGCTTGCATTCTTACCCTCAACATCTTTCCACTTCTTTCTATCTAGATGAAATCCAGCTCACATACCTTGAACACAGGGAACTCCATCTAGTGGAAGATAGTGAGGCCCGGAGGCAATTAAACTACCTCCCGGGGATGGAGGTCAGAGTGGCGCCCTTGGTCAGCACTCCCCATGAAGGAGGCTGCAACACATTCTGGTGGGAAGGGATACTGGTGATGGCTCAGGACAGTCATTCAGATCTGAGGTCAGTGGGGGCCTGGGGTGGGGAACAAGATATTGATGGCTCCTGCTCAATGAGAATCTATCCTGGGACTGTCAAACTCAACTACAAATAGAAAAAAGCAAGGGAATTCTTGAAAGACATCTGCTACATTGACTACGCTAAATTCTTTGACTGTGTGGATTACCACAAACTGTGGAAAATTCTTCATGAGATGGGAATAGCAGACCACCTTATCTGACTCCTGAGAAACCTCAATGCAGGTCAGGAAGAAAAAACTTATATCAAACAACTGACTGGCTCAAAATTGGGAAAGGAGTATATCAAGGCTGTATGATGTCACCCTGCTTATTTAACTTATATGCAGAGTACATCATGAAAAATGCCAGACTTGATGAAGCACAAGCTGGAATCAAGATTGCCGGGAGAAATATCAATAACCTCAGATATGCAAATGACACCACTTTTATGGCAGAAAGTGAAGAGGAACTAAAGGGCTCTTGATGAAAGTGAAACAGGAGAGTGAAAAAGCTGACTTAAAACTCAACATTCAAAAACCCAAGATCATGGCATCTGGTCCCTCACTTTATGGCAAATAGATGGGGAAACAATGGAAACAGAGACAGATTTTATTTTTCTGGGCTCCAAAATCACTGCAGATGGTGACTTCAACCATGAAATTAAAAGATGCTTGCTCCTTGGAAGAAAAGCTATGACAAACCTACACAGCATATTAAAAACTAAAGACATGACATTGCCAACAAAGGTCGATCTAGTCAAAGCTCTGGTTTTTCCAGTAGTCATGTATGAATCTGAGAGTTGGACCATAAAGTGCCTGAGCACCGAAGAATTGATGCTTTTGAACTGTGGCGTTGGAAAAGATTCTTGAGAGTCCCTTGCACTGCAAGGAGATCCAACCAGTCAATCCTACAGGAAATCAATCCTGAATATTCATTGGAGGGACTGATGCTGAGGCTGAAGCTTCAACACTTTGGCTATCTGATGTGAAGAGCCAATGCACTGGAAAAGACCCCACAGCTGAGAAAGATTGAAGGCAGGAGGAGAGGGGATGACAGAGGATGAGATTGTTGGATGGCATCACCAGCTCAATGGGCATGAGTTTGAGCAAGCTATGGGAGATGGCGAGAGGCTGGAAAGCCTGGCATGCTGCAGTCTATGGGGTTGCAAAGAGTCAGACTTGACTGAACAACTGAACAACAACAGAGCAGTATGCACAGCACTGGAAAATGTCACTTTTCATTCCCATCCCAAAGAAAGGCCAATGCCAAGAATGTTCAGACTACCTAACAACTGTGCTCATTTTGCATGCTGGTAAGGTTATGCTCAAATCCTTGAAGGTAGGCTTCAGCAGTATGTGAACTGAGAATTTACAAATGTACAAGCTGGATTTGGAAAAGGCAGAGAAACCAGAGATCACAGAGAAAGGGAATTTCAGAAAAACATCTGCTTCATTGATTGAGTGAATGCCTTTAACTGTGTGGATTACAACAAACTTGAGAAATTCTTAATGTGATGGGAATACCAGTTGATCTTACCCATCTCCTGAGAAATCTGTATGCAGGTCAAGAAACAACAGTTAGAAATTTACATTGAACAACTGACTGATTCAAAGTTGGGAAAGGAGTGCATAAAGGCTGTGTATTATCACCCTGCTTATTTAACTTATATGCAGAGTATATCATGTGAAGTTGCTCGGATGGATGAATCACAAACTGGAATCAAGATTGCCAGGAGAAATATCAATAGCCTTAGATATGCAGATGATACTACTCTAATCACAGAAAGTAAAGAGAAACTGAAGAGCCTCTTGATGAAGATGAAAGAAGAGAGTGAAAAAGCTGACTTAAAACTCAACATTCAAAAAATTGAGGATCATGGCATTTGGTTCCATCAATTCAATTCAGTTCAGTTCAGTCACTCAGTCGTGTCCAACTCTTTGCGACCCCATGAATCACAGCACGCCAGGTCTCCCTGTCCATCACCAACTCCCGGAGTTCACTCAGACCCACGCTCATGGAGTCAGTGACGCCATCCAGCCATCTCATCCTCTGTCGTCCCCTTCTCCTCCTGCCCCCAATCCCTCCCAGCATCAGAGTCTTTTCCAATGAGTCAACTCTTCGCATGAGGTGACCAAAATACTGGAGCTTTAGCTTCAGCATCATTCCTTCCAAAGAAATCCCAGGGTTGATCTCCTTCAGAATGGACTGGTTGGATCTCCTTGCATTCCAAGGGACTCTCAAGAGTCTTCTCCAACACCACAGTTCAAAAGCATCAATTCTTCAGTGCTCACCCTTCTTTACAGTCCAACTCTCACATCCATACATGACTACTGGAAAAACCATAGCCTTGACTAGACGGACCTTAGTCGGCAAAGTAATGTCTCTGCTTTTGAATATGTTATTTAGGTTGGACATAACTTTTCTTCCAATTCATGGCTGCAGTCACCATCTGGTTCCATCACTTCATGGCAAATAGAAGGAGAAAAAGTGGAAGCTCTGACAGATTTTATTTTCTTGGGCTCAAATTCACTGCAGATGTTGATTGAAGCCATGAAATTAAAAGACACTTGCTCTTTGGAAGGAAAGCTATGACAAACTTAGACAGAGTATTAAAAAGCAAAGACATCACTTTGCTGACAAAGATCCATATAGTTAAAGCTATGATTTTTCCAGTAGTCATGTTCAGATGTGAGTGTTGGACCACAAAGAAGGCTGAGTGCCAAAGAATTAATGCTTTTGAACTGTGGTGCTGGAGAAGACTCTTGAGAGTCCCTTGGACAGCAAGGAGATCAAACCAGTCAGTCTTAAAGGAAATCAGATCTGTATATTCATTGGAAGGACTGATGCTGACACTGAAGCTCCAAGACTTAGGCCACTTGATGTGAAGAGTTGACTCATTGGAAAAGATCCTGATGCTGGGAAAGATTGAAGGCCAAAGGAGAAGAGGGTGGCAGAGGATGAGAAGTTTAGAGAGCATTACCATCTCAACAGGCAAGAATCTGAGCAAACTCGGGAGATAATGAAGGACAAGTAACGCTAGCATGTTGCAGGTCATGGAATGGCAAAGAATCGGACACAATTTAGTGAGTGAAGAGCAGCAGCATCATGGCAGGAGTCATGCTGACACCATGCGTGTCTTCTGACATGGATGCGGCTGTGTCATCCAGTGGAAGCATCTACTAACTTATTTATTTTTTAGTCAACATATATTTCTTGAGGGCCTAGTAGATGTCTGACACCAGTGCTAGAGCCAGAAGATCCAAGGAGACTTCTTTCACTTGTCCAGTGCGGGGGGTGGGAGTCACACCTTGCAAGGGATCTTGGGGAGACAGTGAGATAGCATATGTAATGAGCTCGAGCTGTTATTTCTACTTTTCTTGTTGATTTCTCATCTAGAGAATCATTCCTTATGGTTCTCTGAAGAACACGTGGACAATGAGTTTCGCAAACTGTTCACTTGCATCACCTTTAAGCCCAGTTGCTGACAGTTACTGTTAAAGCAAAATCACTGATTCTGTTCTCACATTTCTCCCCTTTATCAGCTTGCTGTTGGTCCTCTTTCACTCCCCTCAAGGTGATCATAAGGGGCCAGGCACAGGTAGCCATGGACATGTGGCCGTTCTGCACACAGATGGTTTAGGGGTGTGATTCAGGGCAGGGTGACAAACGTGAAGTCAATGCCTTTCACCTCACCCCATGCCAGCCTTTCCTTTCCTCCCTGAAGAGGAAGCCCCTCACTCCTCTTGGCCTCCCAGCCATGCCTCTGCTGTTTTCTCCATCTGGCCCTCCCCATTGCAGGTTGTGTCTTTATCTGTCTCCACGACTTTGTGGTGGGTTTGTCACCCATCCCTCTATCCCTGGGTCAACTACAGCACCTGGTGCAAAATGCGTGCCTGCGTGCTTAGTTGTGTCTGACTTTCTGACCCTTGGACCATGGCCCGCCAGGTTCCTCTGTCCGTGGGGTTTTCTAGGCAAGAATACTGGCACAGGTTGCCATTTCCTTCTCCAGGGGATCTTTCCGACCCAGCGATCTAACCTGCATCTCCTACGTCTGCTGCATTGCAGGCAGATTCTTTACCCGCTGAGCCCTCAGGAAAACCCATAGTAGCTCCTCTGTAGTTATTTGTACTGAATAAAAAGATGAAGAACGGCAGGGGGACACTTCTTTCATTGATGTTTCTCTTGCCTGAGTAAAGACCCCTACTATGCATTGTCTTGGGGTATGTTTTCTACTTTATCTCTTCTTTTCATTTTCTTCTGTTACCTGAGTCTCCCTGCATCTCTAACCTCTACTGTCCTGAGCTTCGGTCTCTACCTAGAGTCTCCAGGTAGAAAGAAGTGATACTTCTACTCCCAAGATGCCAGTCCATGGCAGCTCACAACCAAAAGGTTTGTAACTCTGGCCCCGGAGGAAGCTCAGAGAGGCCGAACACTGTGCACCCTGGTCCACCGTTACATGAGTGACACCTTCCCCCTACAACACTGGAGGCCAAGGAAGGGATGTGCTGGACCCTGGAGGAGGGGGATGGCTCAGGGATCCAAAGAGGCTGTCACATGGGAAATGGGCTGCAAAGGTCACAGCAAGTATGGGTGGCAGAGAGCTGGTAGCTGAGGTGGGTGGACAAAGGATAGCCATCTCAGTGTGAGGGGCCTCGCCCAGAACCCCTTGGAGCAGAACCCCACTGCCAATGTTCGTCTAAGATGTGATGAATAGAATATTTTCATTACCCCTCATAATCTCTCTGAATGAGGAGGCAGTGGAGTTGGCATATCATCATAAACTCTTTCCTGATTTAGACCATCCCCCAGCCACTATCCTCGGGGCTGCCTCCTGCCAGCTCAGGTTATTAAGTTCTGGAGGAAACTGTCAATCATGTTTGTTGCTGGGTCAGGGCCAGATGACCATGTAAAGCCACTCATAGGACCCTATGACCCTGCCATGATGGTTGATCCAGGGTTGGACATGTGAATTAGATGGGCCATTCAGAGCACTCCCTTGAACGCTGATGTCTCTGAGCTTCTTTCCTTATGAGTTAGATGCCTTGGGAATATAAAAACCCTGGGGCAGGTAGCTTCGGACTCCCTCACTAGGTGTAGAAGCCTTAAGGAAGAAGGTTATTAGGCTAAGACCATCAAAGAAGAGAGAGGGGAAAGAGTGAGGGTGAGAAAGAGAACTGATGACTTCTGATTTCTTGGGTCCAGTCACTGAGATCTTTCTATCTGCTCTGGTTCCTATGTACAGGATCTCCAGTGTTCTTCTGAAAAGTCTCCCCTTTCCTTGAAACCAGCTGGAGGTGAACTCCTCTCACTTGTGGTTCAGACTTGGTTCTAGATCCTCCCTGATTATGACGCACCTGCCAGACCCAAAAAGAGGCACCCATTTGTTTTAGCACCATTAAGAGTGAAACATTTTATTCTTTACTGAGAACAGAGTTTGCAGAGCACCAAACACAGTTCACCAGCATCGCTGGGCAGGAGGGCCCTAGTGTGAGTGAGTGTGTGTTAGGAGCAGCCTGATTGATTCCTAAACCAGTCCAAGTATTTACACTGCCGGAGCCAGGCCAATTCTATCATTTCTTCGATCAAAACTGAGAAGTACTGTCTCAGGAAGACGTCACCCAGGATCCAGGTCTCTGGAGAGCTGGTTTCTGTGCCCCCATGAAAGATGCTAAGGCAGAAGTTTTGAGCCTTGGGGAGTTAGAGAGACACACCAGTCAGCTTGTGTGCTTAAGCACCTGCGACTCCCTCCTCAATATCCAGACTTGGCATACTTCTTGGTTTTATTTCCCTCCTTTGGTAAGTATCAGGTGATTTTCTCAGCAGCTGGGGATATGAGGGTTCATCCAAAACCAAAAAGGGCCATGACATGTGGTTGCAATATGGCAGGAGTGTGGGGAGGGGAGGATTGGGAGTTTGGAATGATCAGATGCAAAGTAATATACAGAGGAATGATAAGCAACAAAGTCCTACTTCTGGAGCAAGGAACTGTATTCAATATTTATTGACTAATGAAAAAGAATATATATATTTGTATATATACAGCTAAGTCACTTAGCTGTGCAGCAGAACTTAAGGCAGCCCTGAAGATTAGCTATACTGCAATACATTTTTAAAGAAAAGAACAAGAGTGCCTCCTAGTTCCCCTCACACTCTCTGTTTCTTTCCTTCTGACTCCTGCTCCTTGTTTTCTCTGCAGAGAATGTCTGTTCTTCTCCTTTGCGTCCCCCAAACTGGTTCTTTTTAACTTTTAATTTTGTTTTGGAGTATAGCTGATTAACAATATTCTGAGTTTCAGGTGGACAGTAAAGGGACTCAGTCATACATATACATGTATCCTTGTCCCAGAGACACCCCTCCCATCCAGGCTTTCACCTTAGATTGAGCAGTGTTCCCTGTGCTATACAGTAGCTCACTGTCGGTTATGCATGTTAAATACATTCAAATCAGTGCTCACAACACATTCTTTAAGCCTTTGCTCAGGCCCTCTGAGAAGCCTGTTTGGATCCACACTCAGCCTTTGGCCACTCCAGGCTTGGCTGGGTGACTTATTCTGGTCTCCATCCCCACCAGTCAGTCCATAGCCCTCAACACCCCTAATAAGTCCCCAGGGCCCTTTGTAGAGCACCTCGGGGTGCCATTTGCATAGAACCCAGGGCAGATTTGCCTAGACCCAAGCAGGCCTCCGTATGGTGCCATGAGTCAGGGGTTTTAAAATTACTGCAATCCCCTTTATTCCTCAAAGCCTTCTTTGAGCCCAACAGCCTGCTGTGAACTCCCACAGGGAGCTGATGGGAAGCCTCCACCCTGTGTCAGGGCTGAGCAGTCACTGTGCACCCTTTAATCACCTTAGCATCCAACCACCCCACAGAGGGGTCGGGTAGCCCGACTCACAGAGGGGGAACTGGGACTTAGCAAGGGGAAGTTGCAGTCAAGGTCTATGGTAGCCATGTAAGTTATTGTAACTGGGATAATTTCAAGAAGGAAAGGAAGACTGTTAATCAGTATGGTGGGAGCACACACAGGGACTGCCACCAGCCAACCCCCCTTGTCACATGTCCTATTTTAAGGATCCCTAGAGCTGACTTTCCAAGTTCCTCATCTGAGGGCTCCAGTTGAACTGAAGATCTATGAGGGTAGAGGCCCTTAGTGTTCCCCTCTCCTTGTGACTCCCACCATGCCTTCACGGAGTGGTGTCTCCACATTTATTTCAGGAGGATGGATGTCCCAGACTGTCCTCTACTCTCAAGTGGTTGATTTTGTGGGAGGTGCTGGCCCAGCCATAGTGGCTCAGCAGCATCTGCGAGTTGTGGCTTGGCCTGCAGAGGGTGCCCTCTTCCAGCAGTAGCCCAAGGGTTCCTGCAAACCTCAATTTAGAGAAGCAACCCTCAGGGACGGCCCCTCACCTTGATGATGTAGGCTTGAGGGGGCAGTGGATAGTCGGTGCCATTGATGTTGAAGATGACAGGAGGCAGGGTCTGGACGGCATCACATGAAACCACATACTGTTAGAGAGAAGGAGAGAGGTTGGCCCAGAGAATCTTTATTATGTGGGGAGACTGGGAGTGACCCTGTAGCATGACCGTTTACCTCAGAACCTTTGCGCCTGGCGTTCATGAGTTTGTGGATGTTGGTACCAGTCTTGTTGGGCCATGGATCATTGATGTCCCAGTGTCCAAAAGGGCCTGACACCCATGAGAACAAGCAGCAACATTCCCGTTCATGCTAATGCTGAGACAGTAGGACAAAGCGGGCATCAGGGTCATGCCGAAGGCTCCCTCACAGCTGCCCCTGCCTGGCTGTCTCCTGAACAGGGCTTCATCTCTTGCCCTGACCTTTCCTTTGCTCTGATCACAGCACCTTCCTTGATATGTGTGAATGCAGTACTTGACTACAACAGGCTCTTTAACATCTTGCCACATGCTGGTCTTCCTTGCTAGAAGAGTCCCCTCCCCTCTGACTAGCTAATTTCTCCTCATCTTCCAGATTTCAGCTTAACTGTCATGGTTTCAGGGAAATCTTTCTCCCAGTGTACATCAGTCTCCTGTCTGGTCACTCTCTGTAGACTCTTCCTCAGGTCTAGCATGTACCAAAGTGACAGTTCACTCTGTGTATGTGTCAGTTCTTGTACATTTGCCTTCTTAGGTGTGAGGGAGAGTTTTATTCTCATTGCCTCCCTAAAGTGCCTGGCACACAGTGGATGCACAATGCTTGTCTGTTGAATGAGTGAATGAAGGCTGTGAAAATAATGAATGAAGACCATCCAGAGAGGTATATCTGATGTCTCACCAACAATGGGACAAACACACAGTAAAGATGGAGACTGCTGTGGGAGCAGATTCTCATAGGGGTGGGGGAGACCGGCTGCCCTTGGAGGGGGTGTCTCTGAGCAGCACCTCCTCATTGAGCTCAGACCCTGAGACCCTGACCAGGTGATACCTGACTAGACACAGAACCTCAACAGACCGATAAGCTTTTATCTGAGGGTCAAACACAGAATCTCATCAATGATTGCCTCTTCTTCTCAAGCCACTCCTGGATCCCACCTTCCTGATCCTCTCAGTTATAGCCCCTGCCCCACTGTGAGCCCAGGGACGTGGGGTGTCTCTTTTTATGAGTCGCTTTTGGGTCCCAAAACTGTGCCCAACCTCTCTCCATGCTGGGTAGCTTCTTCCTAAGGAGACCAGTTTTCCCCATTTCTTCAGGACTTTGCCTGTTTTTAACCTGACATTTATCTGTACTGAGAACTTCCTTCGTCCCATGTAGCCCTCGACAGTTGGTCGTGTTATCACAGCTCTGTTCAGGCTGAGGAAATTCTCCCTGATCCTCTTTTCACCACACTGTAAAGTCCTATAACCATGCTCCCCACCTCACACTCAGGGGTGCAGTCCTCCGGCAGCTGCACAGGCCTCTCTGGACCCTGTGATGGACCCTGTTCAGAGCCCTGGTCAGGAGGCCTGGGAGTGATTATGAACCCGTGGGTGATTTGTGTATCTGTGTGTTTCTGTGTTTATGTGTGTATTTATATGTGGCTCTGTGTGTGTACTTGTGTGTCTCTGTCTGGTTATGCATGTTTATATGTGCCTACTAGTGTCTTTGTATGTGTGCCTGTGTGTCTGTTTGTGTCATGGTGTTTGGTGTGTATGTCTGTTAATTGTGTGTCTGGTAGTGCATTTGTGTGTCTGTGTCCACGTACAGCTGTGGAAGCATCACTTGGGGTGATCCTCAGAGGGAGAGGCTTACCGGTTCATGCTTATCTGCCAGTAGCGAGTTTGGGACACTGGTACCCAGTTGAGCTCTCCCTTGTAGAAGCGGTGGTCCACCCCACCAAACATCACCACACTGCCCTCAGGCTTGCTTCTGCAGAGAGAAGAGAGGGGGAGATCCTTGGAGGACAGTAACAGCAGTACTATTGAGAGCTGTGCTTGTCCACCCATCAAGGCCCTAAAAAGGTCCCCACGTACAGATGCAGAAATCAAGTCTAGGAGTGTTTGAGAATCAGACTGAGGTTGGTCGCTGGCTAATGCGTGGCACAGAGGAGTTTAGAAGCTGGGCCACCTGGCAGGTCTCTATCCACTCAGTCTTCAGAAGAGGCCCTGGACCTCCTGCGACCTGAGTGCTCAGAGATACCCTCAGAGGTCAGTGTGCTGAAGGGTTTTGGCTTCCTTCTTGTCCAGTCGTATTTTTTCAGAAAAACCAAGGCCTGAAAACACTAAGGGTGTGGCTTCAAGTCATTCAGGGTTGGTGTCACTGGCCCGTGACCTGTGCTGTCCATTGGGCCCCACACTCAGCAGGGCCCCACCTCTGCTCTCCCTGTCTTGAAATTCCCATTAGTTGTTGAAAAAGAAATCCCACACTTTTGTTTTGAGTCCCACTCTTTCATTTTGCACTGGCTCCTGCCAATTGTTTAGCTGGTTCTGGGTGCCCAGTGAAATGTTAGTGAGGAAAGAAAGATTTCCACTATCCCTCTCTTTCCTTCCATGTCAAATTCATCAGCAAATCCTGTTGCCTTTTCTTCCAACTCGTATACTGATACCTTGCATTAGTTTTCCTTTTTGCTCACCCCCTACTCCAAGCCCCAGGTCTTGTGTCCAGGAGCCTGGTTGTGTACCAATAAAACTTTATTTATAAAAGCCAGTGGTGAAGCCAGGTGGGGCCCTGGGGCCATAGTTATCCTGGGTTAGATCATCTCTCAGCATACTTCTGTATCAATTATTGCATAATTTTCATGCAGCTGAAAGCATCTTACAACTAATTTGGAGAGGGATTGTCCAGCTCAGACTTACTTGCTCAAGTAGAAGGCAAAGACAGGCTCAGAAAATGCACCTTGCGACCACAAGTTGTCAAAGATGGGGATGATACCCTTGATGCCGATGGAGGGGTAGGCCAAGCCCAGGACGCCATCAAAGGGTGCACCTTCAAACCCATATTCCTCCAGGCTTAGGCCAAACGACTGTTTAAGGCTAACAAGGTTCCCGATCTGTAGGCGAGAAGAGTGTTCCCACATCAAGTTTTGTTAAGTGGGTCTAAGCTTGGACTGAGGAAGAGATGCCATTAGCACTGCAGAGGTCTGAGGTCTTTGTGTGTCCTCGGTAGACCTCAGATTTTTAGACCGAGCCTGGAGGGGAATCTGGGTTCCATTTATGTGGTCTGTGGATTTAGACAGGGTACTCAGGGCTGGTGCACTGGTATGATTCTGGGGATGGGATGGGGAGGGAACTGGGAGAGAGTCTCTGGTTGGGGAACACAGGAACACCCATGACTGATTCATGTCAATGTATGGCAAAAACCACTACAATACTGTAAAGTAATTAGCCTCCAATTAAAAAAAAAAATCTGCTCCTGTGAAAAACACCTTCTGCCTGAGTCAAATTGGCCTCATGCCTTCTTGTACGGCTGGGGCACCCAAATCAGGCCAGGACCGAGCGGTGCCCCCTTGTGGACAAAATGAGTAAAGAGCAGGAGAGCCTTCTCTGGCGTCTCTCTGAACTGATGACAGAAATGGAGTGAATTGATGGTAGTGTATTTTGGATTCTGCATCTGCCCAGAAAGACAGAAAGGCATTATACAATGTTTCTGGCAGTCTTATGAAATTACTGCCTGGGAAATACCCTTTTGGGGGTATGTGTGTGTTTGTGTGAGTGTGTGTGGGGGAGAGAGAGAGAGAGAGAAACTACTCAGGCACTGGAGGGAGGGAGGCTATAGGTTTTATTAGACTCCCCAAAGCCTCATACGTTGAGAACACACTTAGGCCCACCTACATCTCTGGCTTCCTGCTTATCCACCCCGGATATCTGAAGTGCTTGACTGCGCCCAGGGTCCCCAGATCGGTTTTATCCTTTCCCCAAATACCCACCACCAGCTTCTGTCCTGACAAGCCAGCCCAGCTCCACCGCTTACCACACATGTGACCTCAGCAAGCCCTTGCTGTCTGCACCTCAGTTTCCTCATCTGTATCATTAGCTAGTCAATGCACCTGGTGTGTGGGGTTGTTGCAGGTTTAAACAAGTTATTACTATGAAAGTGCCTGGCACAGTCTGAGAATATAAAAGTTGGTGCTTTTTTCCCCCTCTTCTGGCTCCCAGCAAAGTGAACCCTGAGCTGTTCATGGGCAGAGGAGCTGCAAGTCCACAGCCCAAGCCCCTCTCTGGGTTAGCTAATCCATTTGTTTGTGTGTCACTACAGAGACTGTCTCTCCAGAGACAGGATCCTGTGGGTAAGAGCCAGTATCTATGGGAGGTAGGGTAGGACAGTCCTGCCAGCTGGTCCTGTATCTGTTTTGTAAGCAGTGGTCACTCCATAGTCAGTCCTGACTCAGCTTTTGTTTCCACATTACCCGAACGGTGTCAGAGCCAAGAAATCCCTGAATTATCCCAGGTCCATAGATGATGTTAATAGGCTGGCGTGTTTGCCCGAAGGTGGAAGAATTGTGAAGATTGAAGGTTTTGTGTGTTCCTGCAGACACAAGAGATGAGTGTCAGTCAGGTGCCAAGGGTGGAGAACGGAGTGTCAGGGCAAATAAAAGATGCATGGGACGAAGGGTGTTTGTACTCACTGCAGGCTGGACTGACACAGCTGATGGAAGGCACCCACAGGTCAGCTGAGCCTGTGTCAAAGATGACCCGGAACTCCTGAGGGGGTGTTCCAATGGTGATGTTACCCACGTAGGACATCTATGGGGACCAGGAGGGGTGGGTTAGTGCAGATCTGGCTCCCCTCGATTCCCACACTGCTGCCTCCCTCTGGGTGCCACATGTCTCCCGAGATCACTTTCCAATCACCATGCAGCTCACAGCCTCTGTTCTCAGAGGTGCTTGCATTTGATACTTTTTCCTGCGCTATGTGGTATGCGGGATATTCCTTCTATGACCAGGGGTTGAAAAAGTACCTCCTGCATTCGAAGCCCAGAGTCATAAGCACTGAATCTCCAGGGAAGTCCTGGTGCCTTCATTTGAGAAGCTCTCTAGTCTCTTCAAACCTAGTTTGAGCATCCTCTTCTCCAGGAGTTCCTTCTTGATCAATCCCAACCACTCCCTCTAAACTCAGACCACATCCAATTAACACCACACAGGTGACTCTTTCATTTGACATATATTTACTCTTTGTCTTTCTCTCAGGTTAGCCTGCACAATCTTGAAGACTAAACGTACCCTTTTTTCTAATCTAATAACAATAACCACAGTGTTAGATTCTCATGGCCTTACATGGAATAGGGATTCAGTCACTTTTTACTGCTGTGATTCTTCATCTGTGGAAGCTGAATTCCTCTGCCTGGAGATTCACTCTTGCTTTGCAGTTGGCTTTATCTTTTGACTGGAGATGGCTCACCCTTCATCTGTAACTGAGTGGCTCACTTAGTTCAGAAGGAACCATCTCCCTCAACCTAATGACACATCTTTGACACAGAAATGGACGTTTACCTGTCCCCTGGTCATTGCTGGGCCCAGTCACCAAGACCAAGAGTTGAGGATGAGAGTGCCTTCTCCTCTGGAACGGGGTCCCTGTGCCCCAGTGCTTCTGCCTCCTGCAGGAGCCCCAGCCCCAACATCCCACCTGCTACCTCCAGAAGAACCACAGTGCTAGGCCAGAGCACCAGGGGGCGCCGTGGAGAGCCATCCTCCCAACAAACTCACATCCAGATAGTTCCTCAGCGGGTGAGTAGCTATTTTGGAGTCTTTCTTGGACAGTCTGTAAGCTTGTTCCTCCAGGAAATTGTTCAGCAAGTTTTTTCCCCCCAGGGTTTCTCGCAAGGTCTTCATTTTCCTTAGAGGCAAACTTTCACCGAGGATTGGGAAAAGAAACAGAGAAGATACAATTAGCTATCCCTGTTTAAGGTATAACTGTCATTAATGGCACTGAGTATTTTCCAAGCATTTTTATGAGTGTCACCTCATTATTGGAATGCTATGCAAATACCATGGCAAGGACATGGGTTTGAATACAGGTTCTGTTGTGTAACATTGGGTAAGATCATTGGGATTCTCAGCTTACGCCTGGGTAAAAAGGTGGAATTTAATGTTCCCCCCTGCCATCCCCGCATATAGAAAATCTGGTAGATAAGTGAAGTGATGGATATAATGTATCTGATATATCTTAAATCTCAACAGTGAAAGCCGTTAGTATTGCTATTGCCATCCCACTATATCCTTCTCAAGGAAGCTCAGAGAGGAAGGTTCTAGAAGAGAACCATTATCTTATTTTTACAGGGAAAAAATCTGAAATTCAAGTCACTTGTCACTTGGATGTGGTCACACTGCTTGTGAGATGAAAACAATGAATAAGTAGCTCTCCCTATATTCCTCCAATAGAAACAGAACAGAGAATTGAGAGAAGAATCCGGGAGACAGGAAACAAATTAGGGAAATTAAGAGGCTAAAGGAGCAAGGATGAGTAAAAATTGAAAAATTAAAAGAAGAAAAAACAACACGGAGAGATCTGAAAGATTGTTGCTGAATGAAAAGATGGCTGGGATTCTTGGCCTCCAGAGGAGAAGTATTCAATCTGGGGCCAGATATGAGGCTTGATCACTCAGAGCTTTGTGTAATAAAGTTTTATTAATGTATAAAGGAGATAGAGAAAGCTTCTGACATAGGCATCAGAAGGGGGCAGAAAGAGTACCCCCCTGCTAGTCTTCAGCTGGATGTTATATAGTCACTAGCAGTCTGTTAATGACAGAAAGGAATGTCTTAAAACTCAGAATGGCACCAGGCCCCTCACCCATAAGATGCATTTTGGGATAACCTTGACATCAAATGTTCATCTTGGGCCATAAAATGATTAACTTGAATCTTGTAGAAGGACAGATTACCACACAAATAGTTTTGTTCATATAGATTAGGAGAACAATATCTGAGTATAACAGGCTGGTTTGGCAAGTAAGTTCTGAGCCATGAGGTGGAACCAACTTGAAGACAGAGTTTGGGGTAAATGCATAGCACATTAGCATAGCTTAAGTCAAACATTTCCATAAGAAAAATGCATTGGTTATCTCTAGGTTTGAGAATAGTTAACTTCAGGTGAAACCAGGTGTCATTATGGTGACACAGTATTTTAAGAGAAACCTTTTAAATTTGTATAGAGAAGGAAAAAAAATCATTAATTTGTTTCCTCCTGCTGCTTAAGAGAGATAAAAATGTCTGACACCTGCAGGCTATTCCCTCTGTTTGGAGACCCCTGGCCTTCCTGCCTATTATCCTCTCAGATCTGCACTCACAGAGACTTCCAATGAGATGGAGAGATAAATGAGAGAGATGCAGAGATGCAGACATAGACATACACACACTGAAGTAAGAGAGAACAGAGAGGACACCTAGAATAAAATGTAGAAAAATGCTATTCCACAGGGCCACACATACATTTGTACAGGTTGTGCACTAAACAATTGCAAGGAGTTCCATTTTCAGCAGGTCACCACATGATGGTGTTCCAAGAGTTGTATAACCATGCAAACCTAGACCTCGACCCAGGGACCCAGAGTTGATAGAGCAAGGTGCATGCATGCGTGCTAAGCCCCTTCAGTCCTGTCCAACTCTATATGACCCTATGGACCACAGCCTGCCAGGCTTCTCTGCCCGTGGTATTCTCCAGGCAAAAATATTGGAGCGGGTTGCCATGTCCTTCTCCAGGGGATCTTCCCGACCCAGGGATCAAACCCACATCTCTTACATCTATATTTGTGCGTGGGTCCTTTACCACTAGCACCACCTGGGAAGCCCAAGGCTAAAGAAGCAAGGATAAGTACCTATAGCAAGGTACTTATCAATAAGTAAGAGTTGAACTTTAAGACTATCAGGGAAATATTCCATTTCTTTTTAACCCAGAAGGGAAGATGATGCCACTTACAGTCCCCATACTTACATGACTATGCACTCTGAGAGGGCCACCAGCCCAAGGAGCACAAGCCACTTCATGCTTCTTTCCTGGCTCCAAGTACTCAGGGAAGCTTTAGTTCCTTAGCATGCAGTGATGACCAGGAGCTTCTAGTTATATGTGCTCTAACCTGCCCTAATTGTCCGCTTTAGGGCACTAATGGATCTGATAAAAATACAAAGCTCTCGATAAAATTTTTATCTCCATCCCTGAGCTTGGGGAATGGTCTTAGAAAATCCTCAGAATTCAGAGAATTCTACTGTGATCTCTTCCTTGAGGCTAGGCTGGAAAACCAAAGTGAAGCACATGGACATCTAAGGCATGGAGCAACTTGCCAACTTGGAGAAAATAACTGCTGAGAACACCATAAAAATGAATATTAGGGGCCATGTGAGACTTTCATGATCTCATGTGGTCTGCCTAGAAACTTCATGAGGTATGGTTGCTGTCCTCATTGGAGAGCTGATTGCTAGGAGGAAAAGTGGTCAAATGGAGAAGTAAAGACTTGAGAGGCAGCCCAAATTAAACTTGATTTAATTCAAGTTGATTGACTTAAATGAGACTGAATATATATTAAACATGTTAGTTTTCTTTCTATTTACAAAGAAAGATCACCAGGGACATATCAATCAATGACCTTAATAATGCCAATTTGCTGAAGATAAATTGATATATGTCTGATGTAAGTCTTCAGTAGGGTCCATGCCATGAAAAATTTTGACTGCCAAGCAAAACACAGAAAAAATAATTTTGAAGTGTCTTATCAATCAAAGAAGGCAAAGAAAACCACGCCAGACTGAGATGAACAGGGCTATCTGCTACTGTTACCGCAGCCAAAGGTAAGATGATAGTGTTTCCTGGCTCTTGCAGGACTCCCAGGACCTATTCCTGCATGAGATCTATCCTGGCCTGTCTCTTGGATACAACAACAGGGGTCTGGTCTGGACACCAGGTGTGTATAGATGGGGCACAATGTCTTAACCCTCACTTTTGCAAATTGTTTAAATCCAGTTTTGGTGGTTCAGTCTCTACAGAGGGAATATGATTGCATCTAACAAATGACATACATGTTTGCTCTTTAACTCAGCAATTCTATACCTAGGGATCTACCCAACGACATACTAGTGAAAATGTAAAAAGCCATATGCATAAGGTATCTTCTGCACATTGTTTTTAAAATCAAAATATCAGCAACATACCTGAAGTGACCATCCATGGGGGAATCTGCAGCAAGACACGGGGCATCCCAACACCGGGGTATAATGTGGATGAAGGAGTAGTGGAATGGGTGATATTGTCAACTCTGTATTTAGCTTTTTTAAAAAACAGGGTCCAAAAAAGTTCTTAGAGTTTGTTGCTTCTTATGCACATGTATGTTTATTTTCATTTAGAAAGAGTAAAACAATTAGCCCAAAACTTCTAAAATGTAATTTATTGATGAGGAGCAGGGAAGTGAGATTTTTCTGTTTTATACTTTGACTTGCAGCCAGGAAAATGTGTTAGAGAATCAAAAAATAATCATGTTTGTCAAAATTGAGAACAAAGACTAATAAGTCTAATTGTAACAAGTTGGTGACTAGCTGCACATATCAAAACATTGCTTGAGTTGCTATAAAATTCAGGATTATGACTTTATATTCAGAGTGGAATATCTTCTAAGGACAAAGACAAACAAAACTACTGCCCCATATAAAACAAAACAAAAAGAAAAACAGAAGCAAAAATGCAAAAAAATCTAAACTATATTCAACAATGTATTGTTGGTGATATTGCTTCTGTCATTGTGAAAGTATCATATGTTTGTTACAGGTTAAAGTGAATCAGTAACTAATGCTGATGTTGTTCTGAGTAAAAATTTCAGTGGTTAGAGAAAAGAGTTTTACATAAAATAAAGAAGCTTAAGCAAAACCCTACTATCTTAAAACTTGAATTGAAAGAATAAGTTTGTACCATCAATTACATTCCTTTTTTTAAAATAAAAAATATCTATACTTCCTGCTCTGACAACTGAAAAGCTTAGAAGCAATGACAGCTTGATAACAAAGACTATCTTGAAGTCTAACATGTAGCCTCTAAATGCATTTCCCACCAGAGGATCCATGGATTCTTAAACAGATGGCTGATTTCAGGACTGGGTGAAGAAATGCACAATATAATGTTGGGAATCTTGAAAAACCAGAAAGTTGAGGGACTTCAAAGACCAGTGGGGGCTGGACAGAAAGTGTAGGAATCCATATGAAGAAGCCAAAATTGGGATACTTTTAGCATTACATCCATTAACTAGAACAAATTAAATGGATGAAATGTCAGAAATTCAAAATACTAATAGACAATATCTCATTTGTCACTGTGACAGATTGCTAAGGCACGAACACCATTCTGAGCACTGAGAAAGGAAAACAGTCATCAATATTTACGCCTTTTTATTGGTATGTAGCAGATTCCATGTAACTACAAACAGTTAAAAGAATCTTATTTTTATTGAAAACTCCAGAAATTAAAACAGAAGGCGTGGTAGAAACAGGAAAGCACTATTTTGCAGCATCCTCATGAAACAATGGATCTGGGCAAAGGTCATCAGTGGATGCTGAAACCATAAGTGAAAGTAGAAAGGGGAGTATACAATGGATGCATGAAGCTGGCAACATCAGGATCCACTGCATTTCAGCATCTCTCAAAGTGAGGCAACTAGAAATAGTGAGACTCTTTAAGTAGCACCATAAGAAATATATATCTGCATGTGAAATATTCCAATAAAAATTTTGAACTCAATTCTAGATCTACCTACCAGTCTCCAAGGAAAAACACAGATAAAGATAGAGAGAAGCAATCCTCTAAACCTACATTCCCCCACCTTTTGTCACAAGGGGCTAGTTTCTTGGAAGACAATCTTTTCATGAAAATTGGTAGGGAGATGATTTTGGGATTATTGAAGGATATTTCACTTATTGTGCACTTTATTTCTTTTATTATTACATTTGGACATGTAATGAAATAATTATACAGATTATCATAATGCAGAATTCGGTGGGAGCCCTGAGCTTGTTTTTCTGGAATGAGACTGTCCCATCTCTGGGTGATGGGAGAGCAGTGGGGAGCAGTTGTAAATGCAGAGGAAGCCTCACTCGCTGGCCTGCTGCTCACCTCCTGCTCTGCGACCCGGTTCTCCATAGACCAGGGAATGTTATTGGTCCTGGTGCTGGCTTGGATCCCTGCTCTAACCCAAATACTTTGGATGTTCTATAAGACAAATCACGCCACTTCCTCCCAGTTTCTGAACAAATAAATGGCTTTAAAATTGAGAGAGAGACAGTTATTTAGTCTTAAAAGAGAACAATTTAAAAGTGAAACATATGAGTACATTCTTTCAATAAACTGTGAAAAGACATCTGTTTTTAGAGAATCAGGGATATTTGAACATGGACTGGATCAGTTCAGTTCAGTTGCTCAGTCGTGTCTGACTCTTTGAGACCCCATGAATCGCAGCACACCAGGCCTCCCTGTCCATCACCAACTCCCGGAGTTCACTCAGACTCACGTCCATCAAGGCAGTGATGCCATCCAGCCATCTCATCCTCTGTCGTCCCCTTCTCCTCGTGTCCCCAATCCCTCCCAGCATTAGAGTCTTTTCCAGTGAGTCAACTCTTCGCATGAGGTGGCCAAAGTACTGGAGTTTCAGCTTTACCATCATTCCTTCCAAAGAAATCCCAGGGCTGATCTCCTTCAGAATGGACTGGTTGGATCTCCTTGCAGTCCAAGGGACTCTCAAGAATCTTCTCCAACACCACAGTTCAAAAGCATCAATTCTTTGGGACTCAGCTTTCTTCACAGTCCAACTCTCACATCCATACATGACCACAGGAAAAACCATAGCCTTGACTAGACGGACCTTAGTTGGCCAAGTAATGTCTCTGCTTTTCAACATGTTATTTAGGTTGGTCATAACTTTCCTTCCAAGGAGTAAGTGTCTTTTAATGTCATGGCTGCAGTCACCATCTGCAGTGATTTTGGAGCCCCCCAAAATAAAGTCTGACACTGTTTCTACTGTTTCCCCATCTATTTCCCATGAAGTGATGGGACCAGATGCCATGATCTTAGTTTTTTTGAATGGTGAGCTTTAAGTCAACTTTTTCACTCTCTACTTTCACTTTCATCAAGAGGCTTTTTAGCTCCTCTTCACTTACTGCCATAAGGGTGGTGTCATCTGCATATCTGAGGTTATTGACATTTCTCCTGGCAATTTTGATTCCAGCTTGTGCTTCCTAAAGCCCAGCGTTTCCAATCATGTATTCTGCATATAAGTTAAATAAGCAGGGTGACAATATACAGCCTTGGTGTACTCCTTTTCCTATTTGGAACCAGGCAGCTGTTCCATGTTCAGTTCTAACGGTTGCTTCCTGACCTGCATACAGGTTCCTCAAGAGGTAGGTCAGGTGGTCTGCTAGTCCCATCTGTTTCAGAATTTTCCACAGTTTCTTGTGATCCACACAGTCAAAGGCTTTGGCAAAGTCAATAAAGCAGAAATAGATGTTTTCCTGGAACTCTCTTGCTTTTTCCATGGTCCAGGGGATGTTGGCAATTTGATCTCTGGTTCCTCTGCCTTTTCTAAAACCAGCTTGAACATCTGGAAGTTCACGGTTCACGTATTGCTGAAGCCTGTCTTGGAGAATTTTGAGCATTACTTTACTAGCATGTGAGATGAGTGCAATTGTGCAGTAGTTTGAGCATTCTTTGGCATTGCCTTTCTTTGGAATTGGAATGAAAACGGACCTTTTCCAGTCCTGTGGCCACTGCTGAGTTTTCCAAATTTGCTGGCATATTGAGTGCAGCACTTTCACAGCATCATCTTTCAGGATTTGAAACAGCTCAACTGGAATTCCATCACCTCCACTAGCTTTGTTCATAGTGATGCTTTCTAAGACCCATTTGACTTCACATTCCAGGATGTCTGGTTGTAGGTGAGTGATCACACCATTGTGAATATCTGGGTCATGGAGATCTTTTTTGTACAGTTCTTCTGTGTATTCTTGCCACGTCTTCTTAATATCTTCTGCTTCTGTTAGGTCCATACCATTTCTGTCCTTTATTGAGCCCATCTTTGCATGAAATGTTCCCTTGGTATCTCTAATTTTCTTGAAGAGCTCTCTAGTCTTTCCCATTCTGTTGTTTGCCTCTATTTCTTTGCACTGATCGCTGAGGAAGGCTTTCTTATCTCTTCTTGCTATTCTTTGGAACTCTGCATTCAGATGCTTATACTATTTCTCACTTCCACTGTATAATCATAAGGGATTTGATTTAGGTTATACCTGAATGGTCTAGTGGTTTTCCCTACTTTCTTCAATTTAAGCCTGAATTTGACAATAAAAAGTTCATGATCTGAGCCACAGTCAACTCCTGGTCTTGTTTTTGTTGACTGTATAGAGCTTCTCCCTGTTTGGCTGCAAAGAATATAATCAATCTGTTTTTGCTGTTGACCATCTGGTGATGTCCATGTATAGAGTCTTCTCTAGTGTTGTTGGAAGAGGGTGATTGCTATGACCAGAGCATTTTCTTGGCAAAACTCTATTGATGTTAATTTTATTTGGAACAAAATATACTGTGGTTGTCTATATTTTGTGAGATGGTAACCTTTTCTTTAAAATACTTCAGCAGAGATGAATAAATAGTAAAAGAAAAAAGAAATTGAGGATTTGTCTTGATTTGAAAAGAGATCTACGTAGCTTCTATAGATGAATCATGTTCTGCACAATTCAGATGTTGAATCCTTAACTCCCGATTTGTTGGAATTAGGAGGTAATTAAATTGATATGGGTTTTTGATGGTGGGGCCCTCATTATGGGATTAAACTCTTCCCCTCATTTTTTCTCTTATTCTCCCTCTTCCTCCGTCCCCTCGCCTACAACATGGGAGAACATAGAAAGGAGAGAATTGATTAAGTCAGGAAGATTGTCTTCACCAGGAACTGATTGTCCACCACCTTGACTTGCACTTCTAGTCTCTGCTCTAAGACAGCCTATGGGACTCAGAGAGTAGTTTTGTATTATTGATGCCAAATGATGAAATACAGGGTTCATGATACTATTCTTTCTTATTTCTGTTTTGTTTGACATCATTTTGTAATAAATTTCCAAAAGATGCATTTTGAAGGCTCTGTCTTAGTGGTACTCTGCGGGGCCCAAGAAAAGCAGATTCAGGTAGGACCCCCAAAGACTGAGTGGTTGGAGACCCATGTGCTCTCTATCCAGCTCTCTGTCTTCTAATCACTATCACCCACAGCTGACAACCCCACCCTCACCCTCATCTGCACCCCCCTGTTAACCTGCTTGTTCATCCAGCTGTATACTCTAATGAGCCAGGTCAGAGCCTGGAGGTAGAAGGAATGGGGACATTTTTAGAAAGAATGAACTGGGCAGCCCCCTCCCTGTTTTCTCTTCTTTGGTGTCACCTGCAAGTGAGGGAGGGGGCCTGGGTAGGGAGGGAGCCACGAGTGGGGCTCTGGGGACCATGAGAAGGAAAGCGAGGAGGAGTTCATAACCCAGAATCCAAGATGTGGGCAGATTGCCCAGGATCCAGGAAGGAGGAAAGAAGTACTAGGAAAAGAATGGTGCCAACCAGAGAGCCAAGTCCACCCAAGTCTTCTGTTTAACCTTACTGGAGGTCATACTCTTCTTGCTGGAATTCCTGCTCTGGACATGAAGAGGATAGAGCTGTAGTCACTGTTAATGAGTCATGGGGTGAGGGACAGCTTCCCCCAGGGGCCATTTGATTCCACTCTAACTATGGGCATCATCCCAAGCTGGGCAGCAAAATGGCAGGTCATCCAAGCACTTAAAATACTTCCTAATTTATCTAAGAGTCCTGGCAGGTTTTATACCCAGAGTTCCTTTCAGAGAGTTAATTCATCAGCCCAACTCGGGTTTCTGCAGAGGAAACTACAACCTTCCCAGTCGATAACTTCTGACTTATAGCTACCTGATCTCATCCCAGAGAACCCAAATGGTGGTAAGTTCCAGTGGGCAAGGACTCTAAGGTCCTCCCTCTCACAGCAGCTGTGTGCTAAGTGTCTTCCACTCCCAGTCCTGAGCCCAGGATTCATGAACATCAGCAGGCAGTCACAGCCCCCTGCCCACCAGTTGCAGCCTCAGCATCCTGGGTAACTTGTGCCTCTGAGCCACTTGTCCACTGATTGACACTGAACCTCAGTCTGGAATGAGTTTCTGGAGCAAATCCAGTCTGCCTCATCCAAGAGATGGGAAACTGGATCCTGGGGTGTATGACTCACTCTAAGGCTGCAGGTAAGTTAATGAAGACCTGGGAACCAGAAACTCTGGTTTTTAGGATAGGAGACCTCCAAGAAAGGAAAGATGAGAGAAAGCTCAATTGCATCAACTGCTGGGCAGCTCTCAAAGGTCTGCAGGTACCAGAGTGGAAGTTCCTTTCCCATTGTCCCTCAAGTCTGGCTGCAATTCTATCAGAAGATCTGTCTTCTTGTAGCAGCAGGAAAGCACTATAGGGAGCTGGTTCTGCTAGGCTCCAGACACAGTGGGGGAGCCCCAGCTGGAGTGTCCTCAGGAAGCAGTCATGCAGATGGTGCCTGACTCACTCCCAGCTCAGCAGGCCCAGAGCTTCTGCTCTTTATTTACACAACAGAGACCCTTGAGACACTGGGTCACGTGGACCTGCATTCACAACAAGGAGCATTCCATATTCAGCCCTCTGAGAACTTAGATGCAGAGTCTTACTTTTTCCTCAGGGAACCCCTGCCTGAGTGAGGTTTGGACTGAGACAAGCCTATAATCAAGGGACTTGTTCCCTCTTTGATGCTCAAAAAAGATTGGAGCTTTGCATACCTTGAGAGAGGGTGAACCAGTCGTGTTCTTTGGGGACTTTGCTTTATGGAAGTGTTTGGAGAAAAAGGACAGACACACAGGACAAACCTGGACCTCTCTGGGTCTCAGCTGGTTGTGAGTTGAGTCCAGCCACCAGACTTCAGGGTCAGGTGCTGATGTTATTCACAAGCCAACTTCAGAGAAGGAATAGAAGAAGGAGATTTTGCCCAGAGAGCAATGTAGTCAGCTGGCCATGGATCACACAGGGCAAGAAGGGACAAGAACCTTTGTCTCTTGGCTCTATCAGTTCCCTGGAGATTCCACCCCTGAGGACAAGCACACAGAGATAGCCAGAGTCACTGGTGATGCCCCTGGCACCTGACGTTCCTGGTGATAACCATCTTGTGTACACAGCCCCGGGCCCAGGGCTGACTCAGCCCTGGGCCAGGGCTGACTCAGCCCTGGGCCAGGGCTGACTCAGCCCTGTGAAGGCACCAGGGTCTCCATTCTGGGGAACATGAGATGGTTCATTCCTGGTAACTCACAAGTGAAGTATGTAATGAGGTCCTGGTTGGTGACTTGTGGCAAAGTTCCAAGCATGAATGCAATATCCAAAGTGCAAAGTAGCCATTCATTAAGCTTGGTTTCCTTAGGCCTTTACAGTGACTGTTTGTCACATCTATAGTGTTCTTCTCCCAGCTTTTTGCATTGCTGGCATCTTCACAATGTATGGCATCATCTCAAATGTGTCTCCCTCAGGCAGGCCTTCCCTGACACTCCAGTATCACAAGCACAGAGCCGGTCCATTCAAAGAGCCCACAGACACTGACTGCACTTCTCTCTGTGCTGTCCATGGGCACCTATAGAGCTTGAAATTGTCCCCGATTTGAAGATGACAAAACTGAAGTTGAGAGGGGTTAAGCATCTCCGTGGAGGACATAGAACCTGAGAGTGTTAGAGGCAAGATGTGAATCCAGGTCTGTGTGACTGCTAATACAGCTGCTCCTTAGTCCTGGGATTAAGGGACCTGGAAGTAATGTAGAGAAGACAAGAGGGTGGGGCATGGAGGGAGACACTGTGAAAGGACCTCACAAACGGGCTCTGACCTGGGACATTGTCTTCTGGGGATGCAGACTGTGGATGCTTCACCATCTGCAGTATCACCAGTTGCCATGGCAGGGGAGGTACATGTGCTAATTCATGGACTGACTGTTGTGAATAAAAAGTATTGCCTGCCCTTTGTGTTGTTGTTTAGTCTCTCAGTCGTGTCTGACTCTTTGTGACTTGCATGAACTGTAGTCCACCAGGCTCCTCTGTGCATGAAATTTCCCAATACAGGAGTGGATTGGCTTTTCCCCTTCCATGGCATCTACACATAACATTACTCAAGGGGCTTTAACATTCAGAATTTTGACTCTACGTTCAGACTGGTGTTTCAACTTCCTGTTGGGGGAGCTGAAATGTCAAAGTGACACCACTGTATCTGCACAAATACCACCCCTCCCAATTTTCCTTTTGACACTGCAATAGTCTGAAAATCTCAAAGGATTCTATGGAGGAAGGAGAAGAATGGGAACTATGTTCTCTCCATTCTGGAGGGGAGACACTAATGAACTTGAGTTAAAGACAAAGGTATATGACACGGCTTACAAAGTGAGGCTGAGCTGAGCACTTAAGAACAGTGCTGGAGCCAGACGGCCTGCATTCAAATTCCAGCTTGGCCATCTACTAGTTGTGTGTCCTTGGACAAACTACTTACTGTTTTCTGTCTTTAAATACAGAATAAAAGCAGAACCAACTGAGTTAATATGTGTAGGGTGCTTTGATTCATGGTAAATGCCATATGAGTTTTATATAAAGTGTGGATTGAAAAAATACAGCACAATGTAAGAGCTTTGAGTAGAGTTTTATTTGGGGCAAACAAGGACTACAGCCGGGGAGATGGCCTCTCAGTTAGCTCTGAGGAGCTTCACTGTAGAGGTGAGGAGAGGGAGGTCAGAGTGCATTTTATTGGTGAAGAGGGTATAGGTAGTCAAGCACATGTTTTGGCAGAAGTTTGTTGCTAGTGAGAAAGAGCAGTTGTCTATGTTAACAATTTTAGCGCTTTTTTAGATATGGGATTATACAAGATATCAAGCACATCAAATCTTCTTTTGAAAATATTTCTTTGAAGTGTTCTTCTTTCTGTTTTCCCAGAGCACTGATTACCTCATTCCTGACCTCTGCCCTGAAACTCCTTTCATGGTGTGCTGAAAATAAGTGACATCAGTGGCCAGTGACTCTATCCTCATAGTGCCAGTGGTGAGGAACAATGCTTAGTTGACAAAGTTAACCAGGTGTGTGGGACTCAAATTCATACCTGTTCCACCTGCTGTATGTGAGGAGCTTGTCCAGGACTAGGGAGCCGCTTCAGGGTCATGCCATGATTTGGGCAATTAAGCTTGGTAACTTAATTGCCGGTTTTCTCTCTGGCTTCCAGGTGAGGAATCAAGACCAACAGAGCAGAAGAGACTTGGCCAAGCTCACTGCAGACCAAGGGATGTTAGTGACAAGTCAGGGACGGGACCTCAGGCAAGTCAGAGTCCTGAGTCAGCCTCATGAAAGCTGTGTGATCTCTGTGCAGGGCTGTCCATCTGTGGAATGAATGGGCTGCATTGTGGGTCCCCAAGTCCGATGGGTTTAAGTGGAGGCTGTCTGACCTACAGCTACTCTGAGACCTGCCTTGGGACTGCTGCCTGGAGGAGAGGCAACTTTTTCCTTCTGACATCTAGCTTGGCCCGAAGTGTTGGGGAACTTTGTTTGACCTCCTGAGGATAAACAGGTTGATGGTCTGTGGTGTGACGACAAAAGGGGCCCAACTAGAGACGAGCCTGGCCTGTCTTGGCTGATCAGTTGGTAAACAGTCACTTTAGTCCCTGCATATTCAGATTCACAGAACTCAATAAAGAATTATGTTTAGCAAAGATGATGGATGGGAGAGGGATAAACTGGGAGCTTGAGATTAATATATTTACATTCAGTTCAGTTCAGTTCAGTCGCTCAGTCATGTCCGACTCTTTGCGACCCCATGAATTGCAGCACGCCAGGCCTCCCTGTCCATCACCATCTCCCAGAGTTCACTCAGACTCACGTACATTGAGTCCGTGATGCCATCCAGCCATCTCATCCTCTGTCGTCCCCTTCTCCTCCTGCCCCCAATCCTTCCCAGCATCAGAGTTTTTCCAGTGAGTCAACTCTTTGCATGAGGTGGCCAAAGTACTGGAGTTTCAGCTTTAGCATCATTCCTTCCAAAGAAATCCCAAGGCTGATCTCCTTCAGAATGACTGGTTGGATCTCCTTGCATTCCAAGGGACTCTCAAGAGTCTTCTCCAATACCACAGTTCAAAATCATCAATTCTTCAGTGCTCAGCTTTCTTCACAGTCCAACCCTCACATCCATACATATGAAATAGAAAATCAGCAAGGACTTTCTGCATAGCACATGAATTCTACTTAGTAATCTGTAATAACCTGTATGGGAAAGGAATCTAAGAACAATGATACATGGATATGTATAAGGGAATTAGTTTCCATACAACTAATTCTAATAAAATACTATAAATCAGCTATCAGTTCAGTTCAGTTCAGTCTCTCAGTCGTGTCCGACTCTTTGCGACTCCATGAATCACAGCATGCCAGGCCTCCCTGTCCATCACCAACTCCCGGAGTTCACTCAGACTCACGTCCATCAAGTCCGTGATGCCATCCAGCCATCTCATCCTTGGTCGTCCCCTTCTCCTCCTGCCCCCAATCCCTCCCAGCATCAGGGTCTTTTCCAATGAGTCAACTCTTCGCATGAGGTGGCCAAAGTAGTGGAGCTTCAGCTTTAGCATCATTCCTTCCAAAGAAATACCAGGGTTGATCTGAAAAAAGGTAATCTCGAGAGATCTGTGGGGCTCTTTTGACTCTCAGGGCTCCTGACATGATGCTGGAGTGGGCAAAGCAAGTGCAGGACGCCTCAACATTATCTCAGGTTGCAATTTCCCTGGCTTTGGTGTGCTTCAGCTTCTAGTGGGCACTTTTGACTTGTCATTGGAGGATCTAATACCCACAGACACCAGCTAGGTGCTACTTGAAGGCTGAGAGGTAGGTGCTGCTGGGACTGTGAAAGCCCAGTTCCCTAGCCTTAGGCTGGGGCACTTTTGAGGCACAACTTATGTTCCAAAGTTCCCTGTGGGAACAGGCTGCAGCTTCCCTCTCTGAGCTTTTCCTGAAATCAGACCCAGGCTGGTTTCATCCTTTTTCCTGTCCTACTTCCCCTGTGACCTCACTTGTTTCATTGGGAGAAATTTCTTCTTTTAATTTTGGCTGCACTGGGTCTTCATTGCTGCTCAGGATTTCTCTATTTGCACTGAGCAGGGGCTCCTCTGTCATTGCAGTGCACTCGCTTTTCATTCCAGTGACTTCTCTTGTTGCAGATCACAGGCTCTAGGGTATATAGGCTCAGTAGCTGTGGCTCACCATGTGCTCTGTGGCACCTAGAATCTTCCAGAAAGACTGAGGGCAAGAGAACGGGACAACAGAGGATGAGATGGTTGGATGGCATCACCGACTCCATGAACACGAGTTTGAGCAAAATCCAGGACATGGTGAAGGACAGGAAAGCCTGTGAACTGCAGTCCGTGGGACCACAGGTAATGCCTGAGTGACTGAACAGTTGCAAATTGTGAAAAATTTGTATGTATGTCACAGGCTAAAGCAGTAAGCAATTAAAACTCATGTTGTTCTGAAGCAAAATATTCAGTGAATAGAGAAAAGTGGATAAGTATGAAACAAAAAAAAAAAGCTTAAGTAAAACCCTGCAGTCTTAAATTTCAAATTGAAAGCAAAAGTTTGAACCAATTAATTCTTTTCTTTCTTTTTTTTTTTTAAAGAAAATCTGTACTTCCTGGTTCTGACAACTGGAAAGCCTAGAAGCTGTGTGAATTTGTAACAGTGATGATCCTGAGGCTAGCTTGTGGCCTCAATAGATTTCTCATGAGAAAATCCATGGATTCCTGAAGAGATGGCTGGTTTCAGGGCTGGGCAAGAAAAGTACAAGATAAGCCTGGGAATCTTAAAGGACCAGAAATCTGAGGGCTTTCAAAGACTGACAAGAGTGAGACAACAAGTTTAGGAATCCATTTGATGAGGACAAAAGTGGGACAGTTTTAGCGTTAGATCAACTCGATTGAAACCAATTAATATATACAAAGCCAGGAGTTCCAAATGCTAATAGACTACATCTAATTTGTTGTTGTGACAGGTTGCTAGGGCACCGACTCATGATTTTGAGCCCCAAGAAAGGGAAATAATCATCAGTTAATGCTATTTTTGTTTGCATAAGCATGTTTCACAAAAGTACAAGTAGTTGATGGAGAAATGTTTTCTTTACTTGAAGAATTTCATGAATTAAATCAGAAGAAATGTTAGAATCAGGAAACCACTATTTGCAACAGCTTCATGAAACAATGGATGTGGGACAAGATCATCAATGGATGCTAAGACCATTAGATGAAATGTTAAAGGGGAAGTTTATAATGGATGCAAGACGCTGGCAACTCAGGACCCGCTGCATCCCTGTATCAATCAAAGTGGGACAGCTAGAAATTATGAGCCTCTTGGAGTGGTGCCTTAAATATATGGAACTGCTGCTGCTGCTGCTAAGTTGAGTTAGTTGTGTCCCACTTTGCGCGACCCCATAGGTGGCAGCCCATGAGGCTCCTGTGTCCCTGGGATCCCATGTCTGGATCTAACTACCAGTTTTCAGGGAAGTACATAGGTAAAGGAACAGGGAAGTAATCCTCTAAGCCAGTGGATCCCAACTTTATCAACACTAGGGACTGGTTTCCTGAAAGACAATTTTTCCACAGGTCAGAGTGAGGGGATTTCAGGATGAATCAAGGGCATTGTATTTGTTGTGCACTTTATCTCTATTATTATTACATTGTGATATATAATGAAATAATTAGACAGCTGTCCACAAGGCAGAATCAGTGGGAGCCCAGAGCTTGTTTTCCTGGAACTAGACTGTTCCATCTGGGGGTGATGGGAGAGCACTGGGCAGCAGCTGTAAACACAGAAGAAGCTTCACTCACTGGCCTGCTGCTCACCTCCTGCTGTGCCGCCTGCTTCCTACTAGACCGAGGACTGGTACTAGTCCTGGTGCCAGTGTTGTGGAGCCCTGCTCTAAACCCAATACTTGGGACATTTATGAGACAAACCACCCCACCTACTCCCACTTTTTAAACAAATAAATGGCATAAAATTGGGGGAGACTGTTATTTAGTTCAAGTCTGAGAAAGATCGCATGCAATATATGTGTACATTGTCTAGACTCAGATTTGAATAAAGAAACTGTTGAAAGACTTTTTCAGAGGATTCGAGAAATTTGGGTTTCCCTAGTGGCTCAGATGGTAAAGAATCCACCTGCAATGAGAGAGACCTGGGTTTGATCCCTGGGTTGGGATGATCCCCTGGAGAAGGGCAAGGCAACCCACTCTAGTATTCTTGCCTGGAGAATCCCCATGGATAGAGGAGCTTGGCAGGCTACAGTCCACGGGGTCACAAAAAATCAGACACGATTGAGAGACTAAACACAGCACAGATAAATTTGAGCATGGACTAGATATTGGATATTAATTTTACTTGAAACAAAAGAGCTTGTTGGTCACGCATATTTTGTGAAACTCGTAATCTCTTCCTTAAAATAACTTCAGCAGAAATGAATAAATATTTTAAAAGAAGAACATTTTAAATGAGGTCTGTCTCAATTTTAAAAGAAATGTCTGTGTAGTTGCTCTGTATTGAATTGTGTCCACCCCGAAACTCAAGGGCTTTCCTGGCTCAGGTGGCAATCTGCCTGCAATGCAGGAGAACTTAATTCAACCCCTAGGTCAGAAGATCCACTGGAGAAGGGAATGGCTACCCACTCCAGTATTCTTGCCTGGAAAATTCCATGGATGAGGGAGCCTGGCAGGCTACAGTCCATGGGGTTGCAAAGAGTCAGACACGACCAAGCAACCAACACACCAAATTCAAATGCTGTGTCCCTAACTCCTGATATGATGGTATTAGGAAGTAGGGCCTTTGGGAGGTGATTATCTTGAGATGGAGTCTTGATGATGGGGCCCTTATGATGGGATTAGAGCTTTTAGAAGGGCCACCAGAGAGCTTCTTCTCTTTATTTCTCTCTTTCCCCTTCTCTGATTCTTCCTCTCCTTCCCTCTAACTCCCTCCTTCTCTTTCTCCCCCCGCCCTGAACCCCCAACAAAGACATGTGAGGACACAGCAAGAGAGAACTGTCTGCTAGCCAAGAAGAACACTCCAATACTGAAGAATGCTCTTCAATAGAACACTCCACTAGGAACTCAGTTGGCCAGCACCTTAATTTGGACCTGTAGCCTCCAGTCTATGACAGCCTGGGCTAACTAAGAGATTAGAGTTGTATTAGTGGTTCTTGATGCTGAGTCTTGAAATACAGGATTCACAACATTATTATTCTTTATTTTTGTTATCTTTGAAATCTTCTTGTAATAAACTTACAAAATGTCTATTTTGAAGTTTCTGTGTTTAGTGATACCCTCAGGGTCCCAAGGAAAGCAGACTCTGGAAGGTGCCACTAGTTGAGTGGTTGGAGCCCATCTGCTCATTATACCAGATCTTCCCTTTTCATCTGATCACTGTCTCCCACTCTGAATTACACCCCCACCCCACCCACTCCCATCTCCCCCTCCCTGCTAAGCTGGGTGAAATCCAGGTGGAATCTTTGATGAGCCAGGACAGGGCCTGGAGGTCAAAGGAATGGGGACCAAAGAATGAACTGGGCATCACTTTCCCTGGTTTTCTCCTCTTTAGTGTCATCTGCAGGTGAGGGAGAGGGCCTGTGTAGGGAGGGAGCCAAGGAGTGGGGCTCTGGGGATATTTGTAAGGGAAGGGAGGAGGAGTTCACTAGCCAGGAACCAAGATGTGGGAAGATTGCTCAGGTTTCAGGAGGGAAGGAAGAAGTACTAGGGAAAGAATGGTACCTGTCAGAGGTCTAGACTCACCCTGCTGCAAAGTCGCTTCAGTCGTGTCTGACTCTGTGCGACCCCATAGACGGCAGCCCACTAGGCTCCTCTGTCCCTGGGATTCTCCAGGCAAGAACACTGGAGTGGGTTGCCAGTTCCTTCTCCAAGACCCACCCTGGTCTTCCATTAAACCTTGCTGGAGTTCATGTCCTTTCTGCTGGAATTCCTGCTCTTGATGTTGAGGGGACAGAGCTGGGCAGAGGAAGAGTCACACTCAGGGGCCCTTTGATTCCCACTAACTGTGGACATCATCCTAAGCTGAACAGCACCATGGCAGATCATCAAAGCATTTAAAATACTATCTAATTTACTTAATCATCCTGACTGTGGAAATTTCAGTAAATAAAAAGCCTATACGGTTAGTTATAAAAATCATCAGGCCAAATTTTTTGAGACCGGACTTATTTTGCAAGCAAATTAGTTTTAATTTGGATATATTTATTAGAAATCAGGGTAATTTTGGGGAGAAAAAGATGATGTTTCAATGTTAAATCCAAATTTTGTAAAAGGAGTTCTACATTTAGTGATTCACTTCCCAGATAGTGTTCCTTGCTTTTACCACATATTAAGGTAAAATTGATTAAATTATTAAAAACACATTCTAAGTTTTTTTTTTCCTCTGAAGCTTATCTCAGTAACCTTTAGATGAAAATTAGATCCCCCATGACCTGTAGCCAGGGAATGATGTGTACTGGGATATAAAATTTAAAGGATTGTCTTCAAGCTGGATGGAAGGAGCTATATCAGGTACCCTTAAGTAGCTCATGCACAGTGAAACTGAAGGGAAAATGAGTCTTGCATTATCCACTTACAAAAAGCCCTACACAGGACTGGTCTATAGAAAGGACTGCTGATCTTAAACTCACCTTAAAAAAAAAATGCTCAAACAGATGAAACAATGCTTATATCCAGGACAAGAAGATGACATTAGGAGTAGACGGCTTACTCAAGATTCTGGACCTGACTCCTATGATCATTTATAATGTTTTTTTACTTCTTGGACTTTAGCATAAAAATCAAATGTTTTCTGTCACGGAGATGACTGTATGGTAGTTTTAAAAGTCAATCCATTTGTTGGGCTGTGGCCAATTACCTGCATCTAGTACTTCTAGATTGCCTCAGAGGTTTTTTCTTATCCAAGACTGTAATTGGATGACTCAGAAATTTTGTTTTAGAAGAAGTTTCAGTACCATTCAGGCTACTCTCGATATTATTAAAGGGACCTCTCACCCGGCCAATTAATAATATCTGATCTGACTCTGACCATAAAATGAATTTTCCTCTAAGTTTCTGAAACTCAATCAGGGTAACAAGCGAAAATTAGGCAAAGAATAAAACTTCTCAGAATCAGGACTGCTCCTTAGTCTGGCTCAGAAAATGAAGAGGTGGTGCAGAGGAGATTAGAGGGTTGGGGATGGAGTGGGGAACTGAGAAAGGTTCTCATCTATTAGAAAATATTCATTCTTTCAGTGAGCAGTTCTTTAAGGTGCTCTAAGCCTAGTATGGAAAATGCTTACTGTGAAGAAGGAGCTTAGGGTGCAGGAACACTGTGGGGCTTATGCTCAGATCACAGATGCTGGGCCCAAGGGTTGAGATGCCCTGAAGCCTAGTTCATGATCCTTTGCCATGAGCCAGTTCCTACACGAGCTTGTCCACCTGGAGGGTCAGCTTTTCCTGCATGGCCTAGCAAGGGATGAAAACTTCAGAAAAGTAATGTGACCAGACTGTAACAGACATGTTCGCAGAGTCCTGCCTTGGATGGAAATTTTCGAAGGCTTCCTGGTGGCAGTGGCAACTGAGCTCTGTCTCAAAGGATTAAAAACTTTGCTGAGTGGGTGGTCAGATGGAGGGAGCAGCCATCAAAGAGGGAAGAACTGCTACTGTACTGACCTACAGGGATTGCCATTCATCTGGCTAGCTTAGCCCTAAGGGTACCTTATATCAGTCAGTCTGGGCAGTATCGATAGTACAAACCACAGCCAATTTCAAAATAAGAGACTTGGGACTTCTCTGGCTGTCCAGTGGTTAACACTCTGCCCTTCCACTGCAGGAGGTGCTGGTGTAATCCCTGAAGAGGCAACTAAGACCTTGCGTGCCACATGGTGGGCACAAAAAACCAACCTCTCTGTCCATTAAAAGTTGTCTGCGGCTCTGACTAAAGAAATTTCTTAGGGATGCAGGCTGATGGAGGCTTCACCAACTGCAGTGCCACTGGTTGTCATGGCGGTGGGAGGGTCAGATACTTATTCATGTACTGACTATTGTGAACGTAAAGTATTGCCCGCCATGTCAGTAAACAAAGGATGTTGCAGGCATCCAATCATCATGATACAACCACTCCCTCTGGTCAACTCTGACAAAATTCAAGAAGGCAAAAGGGTGCCCTCCTCAAGCCTTCAGCTACTGAAGCCATGAAGCCATCTCCTCCCTAAAATCTGTGTGCCCACAGGTGATTCAGGATGAGAAAAATAAGTATACTTCCCTAGATAGCTAAGGTGCATATCAAAATAATGATTTCAATGAGCCCAGGCTCTTGCATCTTCTCATACATGGAAAAATACTTGAAGTTTTAAACTTTAGATATTTAATCTTCCTTTAATGAACAGTAATATTTTCATGTTCAGACTGTTTTTTTTTTTTTTTTTGTTGCAAAAACTCTTTAAATGTCCTGGCTCCTCTTTTATCTCTTCAGAGCGGTCCCTTAGAGCTATGAGAGGTGCCCCCCTGGGCCTGAAGTTCTCAAAAAGTTGGCCAAATCAAACAGAATTGCTGACTTTTAGGTTGTACACTTTTTTTCAGTTGACACTATCAAAGCATTTGCCTGGAGTGAGCTGTGTCACTGCTAGCTGTGCTGTGTTGGTGTAAACAAGCCGCAGGGCCCCAGTGAATTTTGAGGGAATATAGAAGTATAAGCCAGCGTGAGTCTAGGACAAAGACTTGAAAACTTGGACAACATCACTAATGAATGATACACACAGGACAGTGTAGAAAGGAGGAACCAAGATCAGGGCCCAGGGTGGTTTAAGCCAATGTCTAAGATCATGGAATTTATGCTGTGGGCAGTGAGAATCTTTGAGTGGATGAGTGAAACCACGGAGAATGGGGGAGAAAATGGGGGGAGGGGGAAGTGAGGCTAAAACAGAAGAAGGAGATTAAACACGTATAGGGAGGGATGTGGGAGGGGGCTTCAAGATGGGGAACACGTGTACACCTGTGGTAGATTCATGTCGATGTATGTCAAAACAAATACAATATTGTAAAGTTAAAAAAAGAAAGTAAAAGGAAGTACATGAGGAGAACCAAGAAGCTGTAGAAACAGAACGGGAAAAACTTTGGACACCAAGTGAAGGTCACGGCCACCAGCTTCCAAACTTCCATTTCATTAGGAAGTGGGAGTGTGGACATGTATTTGGAGGGTTGTTTACACTGGAGAATCAAGACTTTAGTAGGGGCATAAAGAGCAACTTCAAGTCTCTAAGAGTTTTCACCTTAAAGAAAAGCTGTATTTATTCTATGGCAAAATTTCAGCATAGAACAATGAAAAGGGTAAATGGGATACAGGTAGATTTCACTTTAATTTGCTAACTGCTGCTGCTGCTAAGTCGCTTCAGTCGTGTCCGACTCTGCGACCCTATAGACAGCAGCCCACCAGGCTCCCCCATCCCTGGGATTCTCCAGGTAAGAACACTGGAGTGGGTTGCCATTTCCTTCTCCAATGCATGAAAGTGAAAAGTGAAAGTGAAGTCGCTCAGTCGTGTCCGACTCTTAGCGACCCCATGGACTGCAGCCCACCAGGCTCCTCCACCCATGGGATTTTTCAGGCAAGAGTACTGGAGTGGGGTGCCATTGTCTTCTCCAGATTTGCTAACAGCTTCTGATATTACCTTACCCTTGTAATTTGCTCTTTGCCAGCATCTTGCACAGACTGGGGGAGGTGTGTGATATTTGGAAATGTTAATTTCCTTCCAGTTCTCAGAGCCTAGGGAAGAAGGAATGAAAAGGTAATACTCTAGACTAGAAAAGGGTGGTAGTGAATAGTTTTGTGGCATTTTAGAACTCCACTGAAGAAAGCTCCCAGCTCCCTGCTCCCCACTTGTGTTTCAAGGGCAAAGTTAAATGAAGTTAAAAGGGAAAGTGGGCAAAGGAGTAAGTGCCTGGATGAAAAGGAGGAGGAAGCTTCTCTGGGTTAAGATGGGTCATCCATGCTGAAGCTGGTTCTATTCCTGTCACATCTACAGGAATAGGCAGAACTTCTGACTGGAGGTCTGTGGGTGCTGTGGTCTGATCCTTGAGCACATGCCCTTCATAGATGCTGGTGTGATCCCCTAGGACTGACGTTTCTTCTACCTGGGGCTTGAGACGGGGCACCTTTGTGACTTTCCCAGAGACAGTGGGCCCTGGCATATCACCTTGTGGCTGGGGGAAATGGGATTAGTGGTGACACCACGGTATCTGCACAAACACCATCCCCCTTCATTTTCCTTTTGACACCACAATAGCTTGTAAAATTCAAAGGAGTCTATGGAGGAGAAAAATATAGTGGGACATATAGTCTTTCTGACCTGGATGGGAGAAATTGAACTTGAATTAAAGTATATGACATGATTTAAGAAATGAGAGTGAGCAGAGCATAACAGATAAAAACACAGTGTCTGAGGGCGATGCTGCTGCTGCTGCTGCTAAGTCGCTTCAGTTGTGTCAGTGCTGTCCCATAGACAGCAGCCCACCAGGCTCCCCCATCACTTTGATTTTCCAGGCAAGAATACTGGAGTGGGGTGCCATTGCCTTCTCCGCTGAGAACAATGACCTTGATTCAAATCCCAGTTTAAGCATCTACCAGCTCTGTGACCTTAGACAAGTTACTTGTTCTTTCTATGCCTCACGTTTCCCATCTTTAAATAGGTAATAATAACAGAACCCCAATGAGTTAATATGTGTAGGGTGTTTAGATTGATGATAAGGACTAATAAAGTTTTGCCAAGAGAATGGACTGGTCATAGCAAACACGCTGTGCCAACAACACAAGGGAAGACTCTACACATGGACATCCCCAGATGGTCAACACTGAAATCAGACTGATTATATTCTTTGCAGCCAAAGATGGAGAAGTTCTACACAGTCAGCAAAAACAAGATCAGGTGGGGACTGTGCCTCAGATCATGAACTCCTTATTGCCAAATTCAGACTTAAATTGAAGAAAGTAAGGAAAACCACTAAACCATTCAGGTATGACCTAAATCAAATCCCTTATGATTATACAGTGGAAGTGAGAAATAGATTTAAGGGACTTGATGTGATAGACAGAGTGCCTGATGAACTATGGATGGAGGCTCTTGACATTGTAGAGGAGATGGTGATCAAGACCATCCTCAAGAAAAAGAAATGCAAACAAGCAAAATGGCTCTCTGAAGACAACATACAAATAGCTGTGAAAAGAAGAGAAGAGAAAAGCAAGGAGAAAAAGGAAGATACCCATTTGAATGCAGAGTTCCAAAGAATAGAAAGGAGAGATAAAAAAGCCTTCCTCAGAGATGAATGCAAAGAAATAGAGGGCAACAATAGAATGGGAAAGACTAGAGATCTCTTCAAGAAAATTAGAGATACCAAGGTAACATTTCATGCAAAGATGGGCTCAATAAAGGACAGAGACTGTATGGACATAACAGAAGCAGAAGATATTAAAAAGAGGTGGCAAGAAGGCAGAAGAACTATACAAAAAAGATCTTCATGACCCAGATAACCACGATGGTGTGATCACTCACCTAGAGCCAGACATCCTGGAATGTGAAGTCAAGTGGGCCTTAGGAAGCATCATTACAAATAAAGCTAGTGGAGGTGATGGATTCCAGTTGAGCTATATCAAATCCTGAAAGATGATGCTGAGAAAGTGCCGCACTCAATATGCCAACAAATCTGGAAAATTCTGTAGTGGCCACAGGACTGGACGAGGTCAGTTTTAATTCTAATCCTAAAGAAAGGCAATACCAAAGAATGCTCAAACTCTCACACAATTACACTCCTCTCACACTCTAGTAAAATAATGCTCAAAATTCTTCAAGTCAGACTTCAACAATACATGAACCATGAAATTCCAGTTGTTCAAGCTAGTTTTACAAAAGGCAGAGGAACCAGAGGTCAAATTGCCAACATTTGCTGGATCATCGAAAAAATAAGAGAGTTCCAGAAAAATATCTATTTCTGCTTTATTGATTATGGCAAAGTCTTTGATTGTGTGGATCACAATAAACTGTGGAAAATTCTGAAAGAGATAGGAATACCAGACCACCTGACCTGCCTCTTGAGAAACCTGTATGCAGTTCAGGAAGCAACAGTTAGAACTGGACATGGAACAACAGACTGGTTCCAAATAGGAAAAGGAGTACACCAAGGCTGTATATTGTCACCCTGCTTATTTAACTTCTATGCAGAGTACATCATGAGAAACTCTGGGCTTTAGGAAGCACAAGCTGGAATCAGATTGCCAGGAGAAATATCAATAAGCTCAGATATGCAGATGACACCACCCTTATGGCAGAAAATGAAGAACTATAAAGCCTTTTGATGAAAGTGAAAGAGGAGAGTGAAAAAGTGGCTTAAAGCTCAACATTCTGAAAATTAACATCATGGCATCCGATCCCATCACTTCATGGCAAAAATCTGGGCACAGTGGAAACAGTGTCAGACTTTATTTTTTTGGGCTCCAAAATCACTGCAGATGGTGACTGCAGCCATGAAAGTAAAAGATACAGAGTCCTTGGAAGGAAAGTTATGCCCAAACTAGACAGGATATTAGAAAGCAGAGAGATTACTTTTTCAACAAAAGTCCTTCTAGTCAAGGCTATGGTTTTTCCAGTAGTCATGTATGGATGTTAGATTTGGACTATAAAGAAAGCTGAGTGCAGAAGAATTAATGCTTTGAGCTGTGGTGATGGAGAGGACTCTTGAGAGTCCTTTGGATGGCAAGGGGATCCAACCAGTCCATCCTAAAGGAAATCAGTCCTGGGTGTTCATTGGAAGGACTGATGTTGAAGCTGAAACTCCAATACTTTGGCCACCTAATGCCAAGAGCTGACTCACTGGAAAAGACCCTGATGCTAGGAAAGATTGAAGGCAGAAGGAGAAGGGGACGACAGAGGGTGAGATGGTTAGATGGCATTATTGACTCACTGGACGTGAGTTTGGGTAAACTCCAGGAGTTGGTGATGGACAGGGAGGCCTGGCATGCTGCGGTTCATGGGGTTGCAAAGAGTAGGACACACTGAGCAACTGAACTGACTGAGTGACTGAAGTGCTTTTTAAGTTTTATATAAAGTTGTTCAAAAGAGCACAATGTGAGAGTTAAGATTTGCTTGGGGTTAAGTGGAGGACTGTAGCTCTGGAGACAGCTTCTCACAAAGGTCTGTTGAATATTGCCTAAGAGGTGCCTAAGAGGTATGTGTGGGAGTTCGGTGCATCTATGATTTGGTGAAGGGGTACGTGCAGTCAAGCACACGTTTTGCAGAAGCTTGCTGCTGGTAAAGAGAACCAGAAGTCTGTGTCAGTGATGCTTTTCTAGATATGAGATACAAGAAAATGGGCTCATAAAATCTTTTGAAAATATTTCTTTGATGGAATGTTCTGCCAGTTTTCTCAGAGCACGGAGGGCCTCATTCCTGACCTTTAGCCTAAACACTTCGCAGGCTGTGTTGAAAGGCAGTGACGTCAGTGGCTAGTGATTCCATCCTGGTAGTGTCAGATGGTGAGGGACAATGTTTAGTTTGCAAAGTATCAGGTATTTTTGGACTCAAATTCATACCTGTTCCACCTGCTGTATGTGAGGAGCTTATCTCGGCCTTGAGAGCTGCCTTAGGGTCATGTCATGGTTTGAGGAATCATCTGGTTCCTTCTTTGGCTTTGCTGATGAGAAATCAAGGCCAAGAGAGCAGAAGGGACTTGGTTGAGTTTGCTGTAGACAAAGGGATGTGAGTGACAAAACAGGGACTGGAACTCTGGCAAGCCTGAGTCCTGAGTCAACCTCTCAAAAGCTGTGTGACTGCTGTGCAGGGCGGTCAAACTTGGAGGGTTTGTGGGCCTCCAGGCCTGAGCAAGGTGAGTGGAAACTGTCTAAACTCCAGCTGCTCTGAGGGCTGCCTCAGGACAGCCTTCTTACTGGAGGAGAAGCAGGTTTTTCTCATGTCTAGTTGACCCTAGGGGTTGGAGAGCTATGTTTGACCTCGTGGAGTCTTATCATAGCTGATGCCAACGTCAATGGGGATGAAAGTGTGAGGGGCTGTGGTGTGACATCAATGTGGCCCAATCTGGAGACTGAGTCTGGCTTGTCTTGATGGAGCACTTGATCAAAAACTACACCTAGCCCTGTTCTTGGTCTTAAGAAATGTGTGTATGTCTCTGTTTGGAGTAACGAAGACTTAAATGCTACGCTGAATTTCTCTCCATTAAATGCTACACTGAATTTCTCTCCACTGGGGTGAAAGTATTCCTGCCTCTGGCAGATGGTTCATCCCAGTTCATCAGAAATGATTCTTGAAAACAGATTTTGAGTCTTCAAAAACAAACTTGTGGCTACCAATGGAAAGGTAGGGGGAGAGGGGTAAACTGAGAGTTTGGGATTAATATACATAGACTGGAGAAGGCAATGGCACCCCACTCCCGTACTCCTGCCTGGAAAATCCAATGGATGGAGGAGCCTGGAAGGCTGCAGTCCATGGGGTCGCTGAGGGTCGAACACAGCTGAGTGACTTCACTTTCACTTTTCATTGTCATGCATTGGAGAAGGAAATGGCAACCCACTCCAGTGTTCTTGCCTGGAGAATCTCAGGTACAGGAGAGCCTGGTGGGCTGCTGTCTGTGGGGTCACACAGAGTCGGACATGACTGAAGTGACTTAGCAACAGCAGCAGCATACATAGGCTACTCAGTCATGTCTGACTCTTTGCGACCCCGTGAATTGCAGCATGCTGGCCCTCCCTGTCCATCACCAACTCCTGGAGTTCACTCAAACTCATGTCCATTTAGTCGGTGATGCCATCCAGCCATCTCATCTTCTGTCGTCCCCTTCTCCTCCTGCCCCCAATCCCTCCCAGCATCAGAGTCTTTTCCAATAACTCAACTCTTAGCATGAAGTGGCCCAAGTTATGGAGTTTCATCTTTAGCATCATTCCTTCCAAAAAACACCCAGGACTGATCTCCTTTAGAATGGACTGGTTGGTTCCTTGCATTCCAAGGGACTCTCAAGAGTCTTCTCCAACACCACAGGTCAAAAGCATCAATTCTCGGTGCTCAACTTTCTTCACAGTCCAAGTCTCACATCCATACATGACTACTGGATAAACCATAGCCTTGACTAGACGAACCTTTGTTGGCAAAGTAATGTCTCACTACTAAATGTAAAATAAATAATCCAGCTGGACCTACTGTATAGCACATGGAACTCTTCTCAATATTCTGTAAAAACTTTTATGGGAAAAGAATCTATGAAAGAATGAATATATATACATATATAATATATATATATCTATCTCCATTATATATATTCATTTTATA
>SJXQ01002539.1:442293-484031 GCA_006408695.1 Aepyceros melampus
GAGAATAATACAGGAGTGGTTTGCCATTTCCTACACCAGGGGATCTGCCTGACCAAGTGATCAGACCCACATCTCTTGCATCTACTGGACTGTCAGGTGGAAATCAACTATTCTGCAATAAAAACAAGATTAAATTAAAAAAGAAAAACTTACCTCTAGAGACCAGGGGAGCTGTTCCCCCTCTTGTGGTATGATGTGATGTGATGTTGGAGAGGGCAGAGCCAGTGCAGAGCACCTCAACATTATCTGCGGTTGCATTTTCCTTGATTTTCATGTGCTTTTGAATGTAGGGTCACATTTGAGTTGTCTTTGGAGGATCTAGTAAAAAGGCCCATAGACATGAGGTGGCCGGTAGTTGAAGGATGACAGGTGCTGGTGGGAATGTGAAATCCCAGCTCCCCTGCCTTGTGTTGGGGCACTTTTGAGTCACAGTTTACATTCCAGAGTTCCCTGTGGGAGCAAGTCCTCTCTGAGACTTGCATGAAATCACACCCAGGGTTGGTTTCATCCCTTTTCTAGTCCTTCCAGTCCTGCTTCTCCTGGGACCTCACTGGTTTCTCTAGGAGGAGGTTTTTTTTTTTTTGACTGTGCTAGCCTTTGTTGCTGCACGAGCCTTCTCTGGTTTTAGTGAGTGAGGCTATTCTCTAGATGTGGCAAGAAGGCTTCTCATTGCAGTGGCTTCTCTTATTGCAGATCGTGAGCTCTAGTGTGTAAAGGTTCAGTACCTAAGACACACAGGCTTAGTTACCTCCAAGCATGTGGAATCTTTCCAAACCAGGGATCCAACCCATATCCTCTGTACCAGCAGGCAGACTCCTAACCACTGGACCACCAGGGACGTCTCTCTGGGAGTAATCTTGCATCCCTTGTACATGAAACCTTGAGTCATGGGCTACTTCTGGGGAGGATAACCCAAGGTTGTACCCTACTCCCATGGTTCCTTGAAACTGGGACTGATATAGGTTCCTGTACAAGTTTTGCTACAGACACATGAAGCTATCTGGCCAAGTGAATTTGCTCTTGATTGAGTTTCTGAATACAATCAATTTGATTTCAGTATTGACCATCCTCAGTGGCTCAGAGGTTAAAGCGTCTGCCTGCAATATGGGAGCCTTGGGTTTGATCCCTGGGCCGGGAAGATCCCCTGGAGAAGGAAATGGCAACCCACTCCAGTATTCGTGCCTGGAGAATCCCATGGACAAAGAAGCCTGGTGGGCTACAGTCCACGAAGTTGCAAAGAGTCGGACATGACTGAGTGATTGAAATTGCTGCTGGGATTGACCATCTGGTGATGTCCATGTGTAGAGTCTCTTCTTGTGTTGTTGCAAGAGGGTGTTTGCCATGACCAACAACACAAGAGAAGACTCTACACATGGACATCCCCAGATGGTCAACACTGAAATCAGATTGACTATATTCTTTGCCATCAAAGATGGAGAAGCTCTACACAGTCAGCAAAAACAAGACTAGGAGGGGACTGTGCCTCAGATCATGAACTCCTTATTGTCAAATTCAGACTTAAATTGAAGAAAGTAAGGAAAACCACTAAACCATTCAGGTATGACCTAAATCAAATCCCTTATGATTATACGGTGGAAGTGAGAAATAGATTTAAGGGACTAGATCTGATAGGCAGTGTGCCTGATGAACTATGGACAAGGTTCTTGACATTGTAGAGGAGATGGTGATCAAGACCATCCTCAAGAAAAAGAAATGCAAAAAAGCAAAATGGCTCTCTGAGGACACCTTAAAAATAGCTGTGAGAAAAAGAGGAGCAAAAAGCAAAGGATAAAAGGAAAGATAAACCCATTTGAATTTAGGACTGAGCCTGGCTTGGTCCTAAGAAATAGACCTGCAAAGGTCCAAAGAATAGAAAGGAGAGATAAAGTCTTCCTCAGAGATGAATGCAAAGAAATAGAGGAAAACAATAGAATGGGAAAGACTAGAGATCTCATCAAGAAAACTAGAGATATCAATGGGACATTTTATGCAAAGATCGGCTCAATAAAGGACAGAAAGAGAATGGACCTAACAGAAGCAGAGATGTTAAGAAGAGGTGGCAGGAATACACAGAAGAACTATATGAAAAAGATCTTCATGACCCAGATAATCATGATGGTGTGATCACTCACCTAAAACCAGACATCCTGGAATGTGAAGTTGTTATGCCCAAGTCACGAAATCTCCCAATGACCACCAGGGAGCTGATATCTGATGCAAAAGCAAGAGAGTTTTTATTACCAAGCTCGAGCTGGGGCTCACTCCCACCATTACCGACGTAGCAGCTAAGGAGAGGAGCCTCGAACTGTGGGTTTCATTGCTTATATAGGGTATTCTAGCATGAAAAATGTTACCTTCTGTGGAAGGGTTAGGTGTTGGGTTCTGGTTGGTTCCCTGCCGGGGGCCAGCATGAGGAATCCTACCCATGACAGGGTCATGTGGCAGAAATCCGATGGGCAAGGCGATTTGGATTTCAGGGGTTCCCCCTGAGTTTCCCTGAGCAACTACCCCCCAAAATAAAGGAAATGAGAATATGCCTGCTGCCGGGAGCCAGCATGAGGAATCCCACCTGTGACAAGGTCATGTAGCAGAGACCTCGATGGGCAAGGACGATTTGGGTCTCAGGGTTTCCTCCTGGTATTTCTTGAGCATGTACCCCCAAAATAAGAATCTGACAGCCTATATTGTATTTTTCTATTCTTCTGACACTCTCTGGAAAAAGTTAATTCAGGGCTTTAGTCTTCTGCATTTGAAAGGAGTGTTTCAGCTCAACCCCCTCTGATAATGCTCTAGCTTAAATGCTCTAACTTGCCTAACAGGTTCCTTGGACCTTTTACAGCTTGTGAATTGCTTATAGCCCCCAACTGCGAGGGGCACGAAGCTTAAAGTATCTTAAATTTACAGAGCCTTTTCTAAGAGCTAAAAATCCTATTGGTGACAGGATTTCACCATTGACTCAATGATTGCTGCCAGACCTCTTTATTCTTTATCTTTTAGGCACCTGGAAAGATGCTAATAAATGTAAATGGGATATGGAAAAAGATATATAGTAGTTTTGATGTTAGCAACACTAGACTTTTGAGTTAATTACTTTTCTTTTGTTATAAATCACTGTACTCCTTTTACTTGTTATAAATTGCTGTATCTTTGCTATGTAAGAATGTAACTTTATTTAGTGTTTTCTGAGAATGGCACCAGACTTTGGAAAGAACAACACTTTTAACAGAAATAAGTCTTCTGGTTAACAAACCCATATCAGAAAAGAACCCTAAAATGTTAATTGGCCTTTTGGCTGGAAGATGATGTAAATCACCTAAGACTTGTGTATATAATTGGGTATGCAGAGAGAAAAGCCTGGTTTTGGTAAGAGTCAGGGCTGCTGATGCTGTATAACTTTATATTATCCATTGATCTCTGTGTACAATCAAAACAGTATAAAAGGCCTTGAAGGACAATAGGGGCCGGGGCCAGTCAATGGACTGGTTTCCCCCACGTCTTCTCTCTAATTTCTGGCTGAATTCCCATCTGGGGCATGGAGGCTCGCCATGTCTACTTACTTGTCCTGGCTTTTAAGTTCCATGTGAGGGGGAACCCAAGGCGAGGCACCCCCCAATATTCAAGAGGACGCTGGTGGCCTAATGTAGATGGTGCAAGTTCCTTGTCTGGAACTTTATTGGCTTTCCATGTAAACCAAGTTATTCACTTCTTTTCTCCTCTAAATTTTCCTACTATACTATTATTTCATAATCTTATATATCTAAATAAATAATTTGTTCTAAGACGCCACGCTGTCCGTGCTTCGAATTTCCCTGGATCCACTGGGCTGGACCCCGGCAGTTCCCATTTTCTGGGCTTAATTCAAATTTCCCGGGCAGGTCATAAGTCCTGAACGTAAAGTCAGGAGATCCTGATCTGGGATCTAATTGGCTCGCAGGTGGTGGGGTGAGGTCAGGGAATTTCCAAAGACTTTTTCCTCAGAACTCTAAAATGGAGTCTTTTCCAACAAAATGGGATGGCTTAGGTTCTTCAAAGTCAAGTGGGCCTCACTACGAAAAAGCTAGTGAAGATGATGGAATTCCAGTTGAGCTATATCAAATCCTGAAAGATAATGCTCTGAAAGTGCTGTACTCAGTATGCCAGCAAATCTGGAAAACACAGCAGTGGGCACAGGACTGGAAAAGGTCAGTTTTCATTTTGATCCTAAAGAAAGGCAATGCCAAAGAATGCTGAAACTACTGCACAATTGCACTCATCTCACATGCTAGTAAAGTAATGCTCAAAATTCTTCAAGCCAGGCTTCACCAATACATGAGCCATGAACTTCCAGATGTTCAAGCTGGTTTTAGAAAAGGCATAGGAACCAGAGATCAAATTGCTAACATCTGCTCGATCATGGAAAAAGCAAAAGAGTTCCAGAAAAACATCTATTTCTGCTTTATTGATTATGCAATAGCCTTTGACTGTGTGGATCACAAGAAACTGTGGAAAATTCTGAAAGAGATGGGAATACCAGACCACCTGACCTGCCTCTTGAGAAACCTGTATGCAGGTCAGGAAGCAACAGTTAGAACTGGACATGGAAAAACTGCCTGGTTACAAATAGGGAAAGGAGGATGCCAAGGCTGTATATTGTCACCTTGCTCATTTAACTTCTATGCAGAATACATCATGAGAAACACTGGGCTGGAAGAATCACAAGCTGGAATCAAGATTTCCAGGAGAAAATTAATAACCTCAGATATGCAGATGACACCACATAATTAGTAGAAAGTGAAGAAGAATTAAAAAGCCTCTTCAAAAATTGAAAGACCAGAGTTAGGCAGTTGGTTTAAAGCTCTAAATTCAGAAAACTAACATCATGACATCCGGTCCCATCACTTCATGGCAAATAGAAGTGGAAACGGTGGCTGAGTTTACTTTTTGGGGTTCCAAAATCACTGCAGATGGTGATTGCAGCCATGAAATTAAAAGATGCTTACTCCTTGGAAGGAAAGTTATGACCAAGCTAGACAGGATAAAGGCAAAGACATTACTTTGTCAACAAAGGTCCATCTAGTCAAGTCTTTGGTTTTTCCAGTAGTCATGTATAGATGTGAGAGTTGGACTATTAAAAAAACTGAGCAGTGAAGAACTGATGCTTTTGAACTGTGGTGTAGGAGAAGACACTTGAGAGTCCCTTGGACTGTAAGGAGATCCAACCAGTCCATCCTAAAGGAGATCAGTCCTGGGTGCTCATTGGAAGGACTGATGTTGAAGCTGAAACTCCAATATTTTGGCCATCTGATGAGAAGTTCCAATTCACTGGAAAAGACCTTGATGCTGGGAAAGATCGAGGGCAGGAGGAGAAGGGGACGAAACAGGATGAGATGGTTAGATGACATCACTGACTCAATCAACATGAGTTTGGGTAAACTCCAGGAGTTGGTGATGGACAGGGAGGTCTGGCGTGCTGTGATTCATGGAGTCCCAAGGAGTCAGACACGACTGAGTGCCTGAACTGAACTGAAGAAATTTCTTCAGGAAAATTAGAGATAGCAATGGAAAATGTCATGCAAACATGAGCACAATAAAGGACAGAAATGTTATGGACCTAACAGAAGCAGAAGATATTAAGAAGAGGTGATAAGAATACACAGAAAATATATACAAAAAAGATCTTTATGACCCAGATAACCACAATCATCACCTATAGGCAGACACCCTGGAACGAAGTCAAGAGGGCCTTAGGAAACATCCCTATGAACAAGCTAGTACAGGTGATGGAATCCAGTGGAGCTATTTCAAATCCTAAAAGATGATGCTATGAAAGAGCTGCACTCAATATGCCAGCAAATCTGGAAAACTCGGCAGTGACCACAGGACTGGAAAAAGTCAGTTTTCGTTCCAGTCCTAAAGAAAGTCAGTGCCAAAGAATGCCCCAAATACTGCACAGTTGCATTCATGTCACATGCTAGCAAAGTAATGGTCAAAATTCTCCAAGGCAGGCTTCAACAGTACATGAAGTATGAACTTCCAGATGTTCAAGCTGGTTTTAGAAAAGGCAGAGGAAGCAAAGGTCAAATTGCCAATATGTGTTGGATAATGGAAAAAGGCAAGAGAGTTCTAGCAAAACATCTACTTTTGCTTTATTGACTATGCTAAAGTGTTTGACTGTGTGGATCACAATAAATTGTGGAAAATTCTGAAAGAGATGGGAATACCAGACCACCTGACCTGCCTCCTGAGAAAGCTGTGTGCAGTTCAGGAAGCAACATTTAGAACTGGATATGGAACAACTGCCTGGTTCCAAATTGGGAAAGGAGTACACCAAGGCTGTATATTGTAATCCTGCTTATTTAACTTATATGCAGAGTACATCATGCGAAACTCTGGGCTGGATGAAGCTCAAGCTGGAATCAAGATTGTCAGGAGAAATATCAATAACGTCAGATATGCAGATGACACCAGCCTTATGGCAGAAAGTGAAGAGGAACTAAAGAGCCTCACGAGGAAAGTGAAAGAGGAGGGTGGAAAAGTTGGCTTAAAGCTCAGCGTTCAGAAAATTAAGACATTGGCATCTGGTCCCATCATTTCATGGGAAATAGATGTGGAAACAGTGGAAACAGTGACAGACTTTATTTTGGGGGGCTCCAAAATCACTGCAGATGGTCATTTCAGCCATGAAGTTAAGAGACGCTTGTTCCTTGGAAGAAAACTTATGACCAACTTAGACAGCATATTAAAAAGCAGAAACATTATTTTGCCAACAAAGATTCATCTAGTCAAGGCTTGGTTTTTCCAGTAATCATGTATGGATGTGAGAGATGGACTATAAAGAAAGCTGAGCACTGGAGAATTGATAATTTTGAACCATGGTGTTGGAGAAGACTCTTGAGAGTCCCTTTGAATCCAAAGAGATCAAACCAGTCCATCCTAAAGAAGATCAGTCCTGAATATTCATTAGAAGGTTGACATTGAAGGTGAAACTCCAATACTTGGGCCACCTGATAAGAAGACCCAACTCATTGGAGAAGACCGTGATGCTGGGAAATATTATAGGCAGGAGGAGAAGGGGATGACAGAGGATGAGATTGTTGGATGGCATCACTGACTCGATGGACATGGGTTTGAGCAGCCTTCTGGTGTTGGTGATGGACAGAAAAGCTTGGTGTACTGCAATCCAAGGGGTCTCAAAGAGTCGAAAACAACTGAGCAACTGAACTGAACAGAACTGAGTTTCTGAAACCCATGCTAGACCACAGGTTCTGGAGGACATGGCTCTCACTTAACCCACTTGTAGTCCGTGTGAGTAGGTCTAGTCTCTATTTTTGTGGTGTGCTAAGTCTCTTAAATTGTGTCCAATTTTTTGTGACCCAATGGACTGTAGCCCTTCCAGGCTCCTCTGTCCTTGAGATTCTCCAAGCAGAAGTACTGGAGTGAGTCGCCATGCTCTACTCCAGTGGATCTTCCATGCTTGGGTATCAAACTCATAACTCTTATGTTTCCTGCATTGGACAGGCAGGTTCTTTATCACTATTGGCATCCGGGAATGCCTGTCTCTATCCACCAGACTCTGATGTCAAAACAAGGCTAACACACAGATTTGTTACTAGGCTATGGGTTTTAGGTTTCAGGCTCAACGTCTGTACTGAAAATCTAAATAACCTTGTCTTAAAAACATTTTCATTTCTTTTCATGTAGTAATAGTAGAGATTGCTCCACAGTGATGGGGGCCCAGTGTTTTCTGGTTGCTTTGCCTTCATGAATATGTGATATTCACCTCTGGTCTTACATGGTTGCTTCAGCTCCTGCATTACATCTGCATCCCAGCTAGGGGAGAAGGCGAATCAGGATATGTCCCTTTCCTTTAAGGGCATAATCAGAAGTTATAAAATTACTTTCAGTCATTTCTCACTGGCTGCAATGAAGTCAGAGAGGCATTACAAAATGAAAGATAGGGTAGGAGATGAACTATCTGCTGGGTGGCCCTAGACTAGGTATTTAGTTACAGTTTAGTCACTAAATGATAAAGAGACAATTAGGAGTTCTTGTTATATTCCCCTCTTTCCGTGAAGAGAAAGTTACTTACAGTATGAAAACATAAAATGCCCAAATTTCAAAGTCTTAATAATTAAGATTTATTTCTCACTCACATCAGAGTTTAGTAGACAGGAGGCTCTGTTCAACACTTACTTTCAAGGAGGTAAGTAGATGGAGCTTCCCTCCGGATGCAGGGGAAGGGAGTGTGAGGCCAATTAGACTCTTGTTCTTAAAGGTTTCCATTTTGAAATGATATGTCACTGCTACTCAAACCCTTCTGGCCAATGTAACTTCCATGGTGATGGCAAACCGGGGGATTATGGGTACAGAGAAGGGCAGGAGAATGTGATCCGACTGCAGAACATTCATGGTGAGTAACAAGGACCACCACCTTTTATTCATGTCCCTGTGCTTTGTTCTTCTTTGGTTCTCCTCACCCTCTTCCTTCATCAATTTTTGCCTGTAAATAGGGATTCAGACAATATTAAGAGAGGACATATGCTAGGTTACACAAATGTGGGGAAAACAAAAAAAGAAAGAAGAAAAGAAATAATAAATATTCAAAATATGTAAGAATATTAAAAAATAATTTTGCATTTATACTATTTAGGTATATGTGCACTTTATGAATCAATCCTTAAAATAAAAAATAAGACAAATTTAAAATATAAATGTAATCACTAAACCCAACAAAATAATAAGGCTAAACATATTAGTATCAGGATTAAGTTTGGATGCACATTGCAAAAACTAAAACAACTGTACCTTTAACAAGATACACTTGATTTTTTTCCCCAGTGAAATAAATCTGGAGGTGTGCCAGCCAGACCTTGAGTGGTATCCATCGTCAAGTTTACCTATTGGTGCAAAGCGGCTGCAAGAGTTCCAGCCATCACATCTAAAAACAAGACAGCACCGAAGAAGAAGGTAGGGAAGGAAAGAGGCTCATCTCCCAGATGAATCAGCTCTTTGAAAAAGCAACCTTCCAAGAAATCGCTCTTACATGTCTGCTATATCACAAAGTCACCAGTCATGACTAAGAGCACTGGCAGGTAGAAAATGCAGTCTTTTAGCTATTGGGCATGTTGCCTAATAACAAAATGTATTTGGTGTAAAGAAAAGCAGAGAGTAGTGTATTTTGTAGGCAGTTTCTGGCTCCTGCCTAAAAGAACAAAACCTTTCTGGATGGATCAGCCTGAACTGCCGGGCACAATTTAGGAGCCAAGAGGAAGGAGCAGCAGTAAGAAACTGCTTGATGATCCAAGCTGCGTTCCAGGAAACTACAACAACAAAAGACAAACTCATCACTAGAGCTCTTCTAAGGATTGAATTGGGGGTTTTACCTATCACGTGACACAATTTGTTTTGAAAACTGCTTTTCCAACTCAGGTTGCAAATATCTCTTGGTCCTTCAGCTTCTCAAATATCTTGCCTTAGTTACCTCACATTCTGACCCACCTGTCTCACCTTCCTTACTCTTGTTCACATCACTTCTCCATCCAGTCCAGCAGCATAACAAGATCCAGCACTAAGCAGCTAAACACTTTTTTGAAGCAGGTAAAAACAAGATGATTATTACTATTTTAATATTTTTATTAAAAAAATTTTTTATTTTTACTTTATTTTACTTTACATTACTGTATTGGTTTTGCCATACATTGATATGAATCCATCTCGGGTGTATATGAGTTCCTAATCTTGAACTCTCCCCCTCACCTCCCACCCCATATCAACTGTCTGGATCATCCCCGTGCACCAGTCCCAAGCATCCTGTATCCTGTATCAAACATAGACTGGTGATTCGTTTCTTACATGATAGTATACATGTTTCAGTGCCATTCTCCCAAATCATCCCACCCTCTCCCTCTCCCTCAGAGTCCAAAAGTCCGTTCTATACATCTGTGTCTCTTTTGCTGTCTCGCATACAGGGTTATCATTATCATCTTTCTAGATTCCATAGATATGTGTTAGTATACTGTATTGGTGTTTTTCTNTTTATTTTACTTTACATTACCTTATTGGTTTTACCATACATTGACATGAATCTGTCTCGGGTGTACATGAGTTTCCAATCCTGAACCCCCGCCCCCCACCTCCCACCCCATATCAACTCTCTGGAGCATCCCCGTGCACCAGTCCCAAGCATCCTGTATCCTGTATCGAACATAGACTGGTGATTCGTTTCTTACATGATAGTATACAGGTTTCAGTGCCATTCTCCCAAATCATCCCACCCTCTCCCTCTACCTCAGAGTCCAAAAGTCCATTCTATACACCTGTGTCTCTTTTGCTGTCTCGCATACAGGGTTATCATTACCATGTTTCTAACTTCCATATATATGTGTTAGTACCCTGTATTGGTGTTTTTCTTTCTGGCTTACTTCACTCTGTATAATAGGCTCCAGTTTCATCCGTCTCATTAGTACTGATTCAAATGTATTCTTTTTAATAGCTGAGTAATACTCCATTGTGTATATGTACCACAGCTTTCTTATCCATTCATCTGCTGATGGACATCTAGGTTGTTTCCATGGCCTGGCTATTATAAACAGTGCTGCGATGAACATCGGGGTACACGTGTCTCTTTCAATTCTGGTTTCATCAGTGTGTATGCCCAGCAGTGGGATTGCTGGGTCATATGGCAGTTATATTTGCAATTTTTTACGGAATCTCCACACTGTTCTCCATAGTGGCTGCAGTAGTTTGCATTCCCACCAACAGTGTAAGAGGGTTCCCTTTTCTCCACACCCTCTCCAGCATTTATTGCCTGTAGACTTTTGTTCATTCTGTCTGGAGTTATTTTGCCACTGATCTCCAGTAGCATATTGGGCATGTAATGACCTGGGGAGTTTCTCTTTTGGTATCCTATCATTTTGCCTTTTCTTACTGTCCATGGGGTTCTCAAGGCAAGAATACTGAAGTGGCTTGCCATTCTCTCCTCCAGTGGACCACATTCTGTCAGACCTCTCCACCATGACCCACCCATCTTGGGTTACCCCGCAGACACGGCTTGGTTTCATTGAGTTAGACAAGGGTGTGGTCCTAGTGTGATTAGATTGACTAGCCACAGCAGCCACAGCGGTTAATAAACATCCAGCAACTCTCAGAAGTTCCTTTGCAGACCATGCAGACCTTTGTCTGTAGTTTGTGAATCAGTTAGGTTTGGAGATGCCCTTTTATTTGATTTATGTTGTGCTTTTTTGTAGCTGTCTGTCAAACTTCCATATTTATTTGGAAAGTTATCATCCAGAACTGATAATTTTCTGATCCTTAGCTTATGCTTTTGCAAGAAATCAATTAGTTAGCTCAGATGTTTACTAGAGATTGTACCTACTGCTTTGGATTCCACCATCTAGGAATGTTGTTGATTTCTTACTGACAGACTGTCAAACCAAGTACCTTTAAGGTGACAATTATTAGGACTTAGGAGATATGAAGAAAATATTCCTTTTCCTTTAAAAATTGATGGTAACCTCTCGGTATTTCTTCTCTGTTTGAGTTTCATCTTATAGTCTCCATGTGTTTGTATGTCTTATATGTAGTTTTGGCTAATGGGACACTGGATCCCTACAGAGAAACTGGATTTTGAATACTAGCAGTTCTTGATCACCTAATGCTTACCTCATTGATCAAACTTGGGCTATTGTAACTTTCATGTACTAGGATGTTCATTGTGTCTGGCTTTGGAATTTCCAAACCTTTAATTGTATATTCTAAAAGTATTCTAAAAAATAGGTTCATATTCAGGCTCTACTACTTGTTAAGAGCACTAATTCAGTAATTTGTTCATGTATTCAACAAGTTCATGTGAAGCCCCTACTCCATGCAAAGCACCATGCTGGAGGCTTGAAACAAAATAAGATTTATCTCTGGGCTTTCAATTTTGTTCCATTGATCTGTATTTCTATTTTTGTGCCAGTACCATGCTGTTTTGATGACTGTGGCTTTGTAGTAGAGCCTGAAGTCAGGCAGGTTGATTCCTCCAGTTCCATTCTTCTTTCTCAAGATTGCTTTGGCTATTTGTTTATTTTTGTATTTCCGTACAAATCTTGAAATTATTTGTTCTAGTTCTGTGAAAAATACCACTGGTAGCTTGTTAGGGGTTACATTGAATCTATAGATTACTTTGGGTAGTATACTCATTTTCACTATATTGATTCTTCCGATCCATGAACATGGTATATTTCTCCATCTATTAGTGTCCTCTTTGATTTCTTTCATCAGTGTTTTATAGTTTTCTATATATAGGTCTTTAGTTTCTTTAGGTAGATATATTCCTAAGTATTTTATTCTTTTCGTTGCAATGGTGAATGGAATTGTTTCCTTAATTTCTTTTTCTACCTTCTCATTATTAGTGTATAGGGATGCAAGGGATTTCTGTGTGTTAATTTTATATCCTGCAACTTTACTATATTCATTGATTAGGTCTAGTAATTTTCTAGTGGAGTCTTTAGGGTTTTCTATGTAGAGGATCATGTCATCTGCAAACAGTGAGAGTTTTACTTCTTCTTTTCCAATTTGGATTCCTTTTGTTTCTTTTTCTGCTCTGATTGCTGTGGCCAAAACTTCCAAAACTATGTTGAATAGTAGTGGTGAAAGTGGGCACCCTTATCTTATTCCTGACTTTAGCGGAAATGCTTCTAATTTTTGACTGGGTCTTTTATTTTTCTGGAATTGAGCTGCATGAGTTTCTTGTATATTTTTGAGATTAGTTCTTTGTCAATTGTTTCATTTGCTTTTATTTTCAATTCATTTCAAGAGTGTTCACATGCACTTCTTAGCACACCATTATATGAGCTTCTTTAAAGTATTTTATAATTCCAACACTGTGTCATCTTGGTGCTGGGATCTGTTGATTGTCTCCCCTTTATAAGTATTGAGATTTTCATAGTTCTCTGTATATCAAATCTGGGTTGTATCTTGGACGTTTGAATGTTACATTATGAGCCTTAGTTTCTATGAAGAAGAATAATTAAAAGTTTCAAGTAACTGGTCCAGTTTAGTGTAAAAGTTCTTACTGGCTTTCAGGAGCTATATTTCTTATGTCAGTTAAAATTTTCAAGGTGTTTTCAGTGTTATTTTAATAATGTCGATCACTCTGTGGCTAGTCTGAAACTTATAAAATGATCTACTCCATAATTTGGTTCTCAAATTTTGGTTCTCAGTGATTTTACTATTCTGTTTAGTGTTAGATCCACACAAGCACAGTTTGTGTGTAACTCCAGGTGTTCATAAACAGCTTTATAGTATCATTTTCTTGATCTTTTTCCTTTCTGTATTCTTCCAGATACTTCTTGGCTTCCAGGAGTCCCCCTTTGCCTACACTTTTTGCTATAAAGCTAGGCTTTCACTTTCCCACTCTGCCTTATGCTTCCTGTAACTATGTCTGCCTCTGGAGCCAAGTGGCAGGAGGACAGAGCAGGAAAAAAAGGAATAGGGCTACTTCCCACATGCTCTTGAGGCTACATTTCTCCTGGTCATAAAGAATCCCCTTCCTCAGAGTTTTAGGGGCCTTCCTGGCCATCACTGCCATACATACAATATAACAGGATTTCCTGGAAGTCTAGGGTGGAAGTAAATGATAACATAGAAGATTTCCCCATTTATTCATATCCTCAGGGTCCCTTTCCCCTTTCTTCAGACTAGAGAAAACTTTTTGGAGTACGTTTGGTCCATACTAAGTCTTAAGCTGCTATTGACATCAAGAACCACAAACAAAAAAAGATAACTCACCACAGGATTAGCTTAATTTCAAATACTGGCTTTCTACTCCAACCCACATGCTATTATTTATTTATAGCCCTTGGGAAACTGACTTATACATCCTCCCAAGGTTTTTAGTTGAATTCAAAATGAGGAGATAGAATGAAGTATCATACTCCCTAATCCTTGTTTCTTATTTATGTTTCCATAAATCATTAAGAGAATTTTCTAAGCACTATTTTCTTACTTTGTGTGGAATACAAAAGAAAATGGAACATTTTTATGATTAATACCCAAATTTTAAGTAAATTTGATAACTGTATAAAGTAGACAAAATCTGGAGGGACCAAGTATGTTTCTGGATAATGGGATGATAAAGAAAGGGACAATATTCTTGCCCTACCAAGCCCCCATGCAACACTGGTCCTTACTGTCTGAAGGGTAGAGCTATGAGGTGTCAGAGACTTCATGGGTTGCATTTTAATTAAGCACCCATGCATGAATATAGCTAAAACAAAGTCTTGCTTTGGAGAAATGTCAGGCTGTGTGGGCTGACCAGCTGGTATAATTTGGGGTTTGGAGACCTGCTGACAGTCCTCATTTCAAATTGTTGAATGACAACCTATTCTGCCATGGTTGCCACATATGGCTGTACAGATTGCAGACTACCGATTCCAAGAGAAACTTCTCTTTTTTCATGGATTTTGAAGTGAATGGCACCTTCCCGAGCTGTGTGCATTTTGGCTGCTTGCTCTGCTCACAGCAAAGTCCATGGGCAATTAGGAAAATCAGAATGTGGCAATGACAGCATGGTATCTTTTTTCTTCATTTACTCTCTGTCTCTTTTCCTTTTCTCCCAGTGTTGGAGGAAGATGATCATTACCTCTCCAGAGTCTTTGAATCTCCCTGGAAGAAGCCATCCATTCTCGCAGAGTGCCCCGACAGGATTGAACCACATGGGCTGGCCAGAGCCCACACCTGACATTGGTGAGTTATATGACTCTCTTTTTTTTCCAAACTCCAGTGTCCTGACAAAAAGAACAAGATTTGAGAGCGTGTTGTTGACAGCTGTGTTTACTTGTCTGGCAGAAGTAACTTGAGTGTGAGAAATAGATCACTGTCTTTAACACTTTCAATTAGGAAGAGGTCCCTAGTACCCTGATAAAGGAATTCTTGGCTTGAGGAAGATTCCATTATCAAATTCCTAGACCTGGCTCATTCATTTATTTTGAGCAGAACTACTGACCATTCCTTGAGACTTATAATAGGGTATAACTTACAGAAGAAATAATTACAGAGAGAGTTGTCTAATCCAGTGACAAGGCTTGGGTGTTTCCCCTTCTCAGGGACAAAGCTCTTGAGTTTTGTGGCAGTCTTTCTGAGTCCCTTTCCCAAGTGAAGTGAAAGTCACTTGGTCATGTCTAACTCTTTGCAACCCCGTGGACTGTAGCGTGCCAGGCTCCTCTGTCCTTGGAATTCTCCAGGCAAGAATACTGGAGTGGGTTGCCACGCCCTTCTCCAGGGGATCTTCCCAACCCAGGAATGGAACCCAGGTCTCCTGCATTGTTGGCGGATTCTTTACCAACTGCCCTTTCAAAAGCATCATATCATTCTATCACATATTTGTCCATAAAAGGGCTGATTTTGTGCCAGAAGGAAACTGGGCCCCAGTGAGAGCCAGGAGTTGGTGATAGACAGGAAGGTTTTGTGTGTTGCAGTCCATGGGATTGCAAAGAGTCAGACATGACTGAGCAACTGAACTGAACTGAACTGAGAGCCAGGATGCAGCTTCTCCATGTACAGCCACCACCCTCCCTGAACTTAACCCAGGAACAGCTGAACATGATGAAAATGCTCAAGGCCCTGAGTACAAGGACAGATGTTAGATCTCAGGTACAGATTACGTTAGATGGCAACCTTATGGTTTAGAGGCATCCAGCTGACTGAAGGAAGAGCCCAAATACGGTGCATGCGTGCTGTCGTTTCAGTCATGTCCAACTCTACGTGACCCGATGGATACAGCCGCCAGGCTCCTCTGTTCATAGGGTTCTCCAGGCAAGAATACTGGAGTGGGTTGCCGTGCCCTCCTCCAGGGTATTTTTCTGAGGCAAGGATCAAACCTGCATCTCTTATGTCTGCTGTATTGGCAGGCAGGTTCTTTATCACTACCGCCACCTGGGAAGCCCAAATATGGTGCTTAAAGAGGATAAATAAGAATAAAAGCCTTAGACAGGTTTGAAAAACAAAATGGCTATACATATCAAACATGTACTTTTCTAGAATTGGGGATGGGGACAGGGCAGGTATTCAAGGATGTCTGTAGTTTGACCCTATTGGAGCTAAAGACCTGTAGAAAGCCAGTGAGGTTAACAAAAGATGATATGGCAAAGTAGTGAGTTCTGATCATTAGAGCATGGACTATGCTGTGCTGATGAGTCAGCTCTGATGCAGACATGAGACCTGACTTCTGAATCTCACTAAGTGCATACTGGGTGCTGGTCCTGCAGGAGCTGGCTACTCAGGTTTAGCTACCATGATTGTTTTCCATTACCAAATGTCTGTGCTTATATCATGCAGTGGGCTTTTATTCTTCCCCAGATAAGGTTATAATCTCAAAATCACCATAAGCAAAGTCATGAAAATGAACTTGACAGCTGTTGAAAGAATCCTTCCAAAGAAAAAGATAGTTCTAAAATAAACTCTTCATTAAGTCTTGGAATAGTTTAGAGGCTTATGGAAGGGACAGTAACAGGTAAGCATAGCATTTTTCCTGGGATAATCCTCATTTTGGCTCTTGAAATGAGAACATTCTTACAAATTCATGCTTAATAATCATATTCCTATTATTTTGGGGCCTCATTTGAATTAATTAGCAGATGAATTTATTGCAGAATAAGGGATTTTTAAAAGCCTCCATGACAAGTTGCACAGCATACCCATGCCAAGGACAGCTCTAAAAGTATTCTAAAAGTGTCAGAAGTCAGGGCTCTGGCTTTAGCTGTCTGTCATATAGGGGTGAGAAATTGGGCACACCCCTCCATTTCTCTATCTCATACTTCTTTTTACATAAAACAGCATAAATCCTGTATTCACCAGATTAATATGAGGAGTAGCTTGGGCCTCTGTAAATATTTAGCTTAGGAAAGCTTATTTCTTTAATTATTTCTTCTACTCCAACTTTTCTATTCCAAACTTCTGGGATTCTTTCTACCCCAGATTCTATCCCTAGAATCTCTCATTATTTTTTATTATTTTATCCTTTCCTCTCGGTTCTGGGAGATATCTCAGTTTTATCTTCAGCCTTGTTTTTCTGGTTTACCTCATCTACTGTTCATTGCCTCCATTGATATTTGTGATTCAGTGATGTTTTTAATCTCTATGCAATCTTTCCAATGTCCTCTTGAAGCTTCTTAAAAACAGAAAGTTGGTAATTTTGTAAAATTTTCTGTTGATGTTTTATAAATCCATTTCCAAGTTCATATGCTTTTCTTGTAACTGGTAATTTTTTTATAGGTGAAATTTCTCTATTTGCTTATCTTTACAGACATCAGCTCTTCCCCAACAATGGCTGGTTGCCAAGTAGCACTGGAGACATCCTTTCAGAGATTGTTATAGATTCCTCTTAAAATACTTCAAGCACAGCTGAAGCAGGAAGTTAAGCTTTCCTATTATGTGTATCACAGGTTCCATTACCTGGGGTGGGGGAGCTTTAAGCAGTCCCAGTGAGATCTTTGCCTCTTTTCAGAACTTAGCTATGTTTCGTAGAGTAGTCAAGAATTAGCATGATGTGAGAGCATGCCACTCTTTGCCCCACAGGCTTGTGCCCAGGATAAAGTCTACTATACCCACTCCTCTCTGAGTGGAATCAGCAGGTCCAGAGCCCCAACATGATGACCACACAAAGCATCATGTAAAGCCCTCTGTACTTGCAGAACATTTGTTGAAAAGACTATTTTTCCACGTTGAATGGTCATGGCCACTGTAGTTGATCATAGATGTATGGATTTATTCCTGGACTGTCAATTGTATTCCATGATCTGTGTCCATTCTTGTACTAGTAACCATACTCTCTTGTTTACATTACTCTGTAGTAAGATTTGAAATCAGGAAGTGGAATCTCCGTACTTTCTCCTTCTTTTTCAGGAATATTTTGGCTCTTTTGAGTCCCTTCCAGTTCCATGTGACTTTTAGAATCAATTCAGTTTACTTGCAGAACATTTGTTGAAAAGACTATTTTTCCACGTTGAATGGTCATGGCCACTGTAGTTGATCATAGATGTATGGATTTATTCCTGGACTGTCAATTGTATTCCATGATCTGTGTCCATTCTTGTACTAGTAACCATACTCTCTTGTTTACATTACTCTGTAGTAAGATTTGAAATCAGGAAGTGGAATCTCCGTACTTTCTCCTTCTTTTTCAGGAATATTTTGGCTCTTTTGAGTCCCTTCCAGTTCCATGTGACTTTTAGAATCAATTCAGTCACTCAGTCGTGTCCAACTCTTTGTGATCCTATGGACTACAGCACGCCAGCTTCCCTGTCAATCACCAACTCCCAGAGCTTGCTCAAACTCATGTCCATCAAGTTGGTGATGCCATCCAACCATCTCATCCTCTGTTGCCCCCTTCTCCTCCCGCCTTCAATTATTCCAAGCATCAGGGTCTTTTCCAATGAGTCAGTTCTTCATATCAGGTGGCCAAAGTATTGGAGTTTCAGCTTCAACATCAGTCCCTTCAATGAATATTCCTTTAGGACTGACTGGTTTGATCTCCTTGCAGTCCAAGGGACTCTCAAAAGTCTTCTCCAGCACACAGTTCAAAAGCATCAATTCTTTGGGGCTCAGCTGTCTTTATGGTTCAACACTCACATCTTTACATGACGCCTGGAAAAACCATAGCCTTGACTAGACGGACCTTTGTTGGCACAGTAATGTCTCTGCTTTTTAATATGCTTCTAGGTTGGTCATAGCTTTTCCTCCAAGAAGTAAGCGTCTTTTAATTTCATGGCTGCAGTCACCATCTGCAGTGATTTTGGAGCCCGCTGTTTCCATTGTTTGCCCATCTATCTGCCATGAAGTGATGGGACCAGATGCCATGATCTTAGTTTTTTGAATGTTAAATTTTAAGCCAGCTTTTTCACTCCCCTCTTTCACTTTCATCAAGAGGCTCTTCAGTTCTTCTTCACTTTCTGCCATAAGGGTGGTGCCATCTGTGTATCTAAGGTTATTGATACTTCTCCCAGCAATCTTGATTCCAGCTTGTGCTACATCCAGCCCAGCATTTCACATAATATGCTCTGCATAGAAGTTAAATAAGTAGGGTGACCATATACAGCCTTGACGTACTCCTTTCCCAATTTAGAACCAATCCGTTTTTCCATGTCCAGTTCTGTTTCTTCTTGACTTGCATACAGACTTCTCAGGAGGTAGATAAGGTGGTCTGGCATTCCCATCTCTTGAAGAATTTTCCACAGTTTGCTGTGATCCACACAGACAAAGGCTTTGGTGTAGTCAATAAAGCAGAAATAGGTGCTTTTCTAGAACTCTCTTGCTTTTTCTATGATCCAACAGATTTTGGCATTTTGATCTCTGTTCCTCTGCTTTTTCTAAATCCAGCTTGAACATCTGGAAGTTCTTAATGTTTAGAATCAGGCTGTCAATTTCTGCAAAGATATTATTTGGGATTCTAATGAAGATTGCACTGAATCTGTAAATGAGTTTGGGAAGCATTGTCATCTTAACAGTGTTGAGTTTTCTGATCCATGAGCATAGGATTTTTTCCCATTTATTTAGATCTTTTGTTCAAGGACAGTGTGTCATTTTCAGAATACAATTTGTACTTCCTTTGAAAATTAATTCCTAAGTATTTTATATAATGTTTGATGCTTTGAAAATGAAACTATCTTAATTTCATTTTCAGAATGGTCACTAAAAGTGCATAAAAATACAATTCACTTTTGTATATTGATCTTACATCCTGCAACCTTGCTGAACCTCTTAATTAGTTCTAGATTTTTAATGGATTCCTTAGGATTTTCTACATACAAGATCATGTTATCTATAAGCAGAGACAGTTTTATTTTTTCCTTTCACATCTGAATGGCTTTTTTCTTGCCTAATTGCCTTGATTAGAGCCTGTAGCATAGTTGAATAAAAGTGACAAGAATAGGTATCCTTGTTTTTTTCCTGATTTTAGGGGAAAGCATCCCATCTTCACCCTTGAATAAGATATTGGCTAGAGTTTTTTCACAGATGCCCATTATTGAGTAAATGGTTTTCGTATTCCTAGTATGTCAAGTTTTTTTATCATGAGACAGTGTTGGATTTTTTTAAACATTTACCCTTCTGTTGAGACAATCATGCACCTTTTGTTCTTTCTGTTGATATGGTATATTACATTAATTTTCAGATATTAAACCACCTTGCATATCTGAGATTAATCTCACTTGGTCAAGATATGTCATTCTCATTATAGTTTGCTGAATTTAGTTTGCTAGTATTTTGTTGAAGATTTTTGTGTCCATATTCATAAAAGATACTGGTCTATAATTTTCTTGTCTTTTAATGTCTTTGTCTGATTTGGACCTCATAAAATAAGTTGAGGAATCTTCCCTCAATCTTCTTCAATAGTTTGTGAAGAATTTGGTACTAATTCTTTTTTCAATATTTGGTAGAATTCAAGGGTGAAGCCACTGGGGGTGTGGGCTTTTCTTTGTAGGCAATCTTTTTTTTTAATATAAATTTATTTATTTTAATTGGAGGTTAATTACTTTACAATATTGTACTGCTCTTGCCATACAACAACATGAATCTGCCACAGGTGTACATGTATTCCCCATCTTGAACCCCCCTCCCTTTCCTTCCCCGTACCATCCCTCTGGGTCGTCTCAGTGCACCAGTCAGAAGTAAGCCAGGAAGAGAAACACCAATACAGTACACTAACGCATATAAATGGAATTTAGAAAGAAGGTAACGATTACCCTGTATGCGAGACAGCAAAAGAGACACAGACGTTTAGAACAGTCTCTTGTAGGCAGTCTTATTACTGGTTCAATCCCTTTGTTATAGAGCTAATCAGATTGTCTATTTTTCTTGAATAAGTTTTGGCATCTTGTGTCATTTTGGGGGTTTATATATTTCATCTAAGTCATCTAACTGATTGGTATACCATTGTTCATAGTCTTCTTTTATAATTATTTTATTTCTGCAAGGTCAGAAGTAATGTTCCTTCTTTCATTTCTGATTACAGTAGTGAGTCCTCTTCTTTCCCTTGGTCAAACCAACTAAAGGTCTGTTGACATTTTTCCTCTTCCCTGAAAACCTGCATTGGGTTTCTTTTATTTTTCTATGCTTTTTCTCTTGTCTTTATTTCTGTTTCTCAATATTTCTGTTCTCCACTGTGTCTCTATTAACTCCTGCTCCAATCCATATTGCTTTCTTTCTTCTGCTTGTTTTTGGTTTAGGTTTAATTTGTTTTAGATTTAGTTTTGCACATCTTTTTACAGTGCCGTTAGATGCAGATCCAGCTGTTGATTTAAGATTTTTCTTCTTTTTTAATATAGGTGTTTGCACCTATATTAAAATTTCCCTCTGAGCACTGCTTTAGCTGTCTTCATAACTTTGACTTATTTTATCTTCATTTTCATTTATCTCAAGGTATTTTCCCTCTGAGCACTGCTTTAGCTGTCTTCATAACTTTGGCTTATTTTATCTTCATTTTCATTTATCTCAAGATATTTTCTGATTTTATTTTGATTTCTTCTTGGACCCATTAATTATTTAAGAGTTTGTTATTTAATTTCTACATATTTGTGACTTTCTCAAATTTCCCTTATTTTTGATTTCTAATTTCATTCCATGTGGTCAGAGAACACATTTCTATTATTTCCTTTTCCTTTTTTTCTTTTTTTTTAAATTTGGGGAAGTTTGTTTTCTGGGCTAACATGTGGTCTAATGTTTTAAGGGCACTTAAGAATTGTGTACTCTATTATTGTTGGGTGATGTGTTCTAAGTATGATTATTATGCTTAAATGGTTTATTGTGTAGTTCAAGTCTTCTCTTTCCTTGATCTCCTGTATAGTTGCTCTATCCATCATTGAAAGTTAGGTGTATATCGCCAACTATTATTATTGAATTATCTATTTCTTCCTTCATTTCTGTTAGTTTTGCCTTATGTATCTTAGTGGTCTGATCTTCAGATCAGTTCAGTCTCTCAGTTGTGTCCGATTCTTTGTGACCGCATGAATGGCGGCACTACAGGCCACCCTGTCCATCACAAACTCCTGGAGTTCACTCAGACTCATGTCCATCAAGTCAGTGATGCCATCCAGCCATCTCATCCTCTGTCGTCCCCTTCTCCTCCTGCCCCCAATCCCTCCCAGCATCCGAGTCTTTTCCAAAGAGTCAACTCTTTGCATGAGGTGGCCAAAGTACTGGAGTTTCAGCTTTAGCATCATTCCTTCCAAAGAAATCCCAGGGTTGATATCCTTCAGAATGGACTGGTTGGATCTCCTTGCAGTCCAAGGAACTCTCAGGAGTCTTCTCCAACACCATAGTTCAAAAGCATCAATTCTTTGGAGCCCAGCCTTCTTCACAGTCCAACTCTCACATCCATCCATGACCACAGGAAAAACCATAGCCTTGACTAGACAGACCTTAGTCAGCAAAGTAATGTCTCTGCTTTTGAATATGCTATCTAGGTTGGTCATAACTTTTCTTCCAAGGAGTAAGCATCTTTTAATCTCATGGCTGCAGTCCCCATCTACAGTGATTTTGGAGCCTAAAAAAAATAAAGTCTGACACTGTTTCCACTGTTTCCCCATCTATTTCCCATGAAGTGATGGGACCAGATGCCATGATCTTCGTTTTCTGAATGTTCAGATTTAAACCAACTTTTTCAGTCTCCACTTTCACTTTCTTCAAGAGGCTTTTTAGCTCCTCTTCACTTTCTGCCCTAAAGGTGGTGTCATATGCATATCTGAGGTTATTGATATTTCTCCCAGCAATCTTGATTCCAGCTTGGGCTTCTTCCAGTCTAGCGTTTCTCATGATGTACCCTGCATAGAAGTTAAATAAGCACGGTGACAATATACAGCCTTGATGTACTCCTTTTCCTATTTGGAACCAGTCTGTTGTTCCATGTCCAGTTCTAACTGTTGCTTCCTGACCTGCATACAGATTTCTCAAGAGGCAGGTCAGGTGGTCTGGTATTCCCATCTCTCTCAGAATTTTCCACAGTTTATTGTGATCCACACAGTCAAAGGCTTTGGCATAGTCAATAAAGCAGAAATATATGTTTTCCTGGAACTCTCTTGCTTCTTCCTAACCAGTCTGTTGTTCCATGTCCAGTTCTAACTGTTGCTTCCTGACCTGCATACAGATTTCTCAAGAGGCAGGTCAGGTGGTCTGGTATTCCCATCTCTCTCAGAATTTTCCACAGTTTATTGTGAGCCACACAGTCAAAGGCTTTGGCATAGTCAATAAAGCAGAAATATATGTTTTCCTGGAACTCTCTTGCTTCTTCCATGATCCAGCAGATGTTGGCAATTTGATCTCTGGTTCCTCTACCTTTTCTAAAACCAGCTTTAACATCTGGAAGTTCACGGTTCACATATTGCTGAAGCCTGGCTTGGAGAATTTTGAGCATTACTTTACTAGCGTGTGACATGAGTGCAATTGTGCAGTAGTTTGAGCATTCTTTGGCATTGCTTTTCTTTGAGATTGGAATGAAAACTGACCTTTTTCAGTCCTGTGGCCACTGCTGAGTTTTCCAAATTTGCTAGCATACTGAGCACAGCACTTTCACAACATCATCTTTCAGGATTTGGAATAGCTCAACTGGAATGCCATCACCTCCACTAGCTTTGTTCATAGTAATGCTTTCTAAGGCCCATTTGACCTCACATTCCAGGATGTCTGGCTCTAGATGAGTGATCACACCATCGTGATTATCTGGGTCTTGAAGATCTTTTTGTACAGTTCCTCTGTGCATTCTCGCCACCTCTTCTTAATATCTTCTGCTTCTGCTAGGTCCATACCATTTCTGTCTATAATTTTCTTGAAGACATCTCTAGTCTTTCCCATTCTGTTCTTTTCCTCTACTTCTTTGCGTGGATCACTGAAGAAGACTTTCTTATCTCTTCTTGCTATTCTTTGGAACTCTGCATTCAGATGCTTATATCTTTCCTCTTCTCCTTTGCTTTTCACTTCTCTTCTTTTCACAGCTATTTGTAAGGCTTCCACAGACAGCCATTTTGCTTTGTTGCATTTCTTTTAAATGGGGATGATCTTGATTGCTGTCTCCTATACAATGTCACGAACCTGATTCCATAGTTCATCAGGCACTCTGTCTATCAGATCTAGGCCCTTACATCTATTTCTTACTTCCACTGTATAGTCATCAGTTCAGTTCAGTTCAGTTCAGTCGCTTAGTCGTGTCTGACTCTTTGCGACCCCATGAATCGCAGCATGCCAGGCCTCCCTGTACATCACCAATTCCCGGAGTTCACTCACACTCATGTCCATCGAGTCAGTGATGCCATCCAGCCATCTCATCCTCTGTCGTCCCCTTCTCCTCCTGCCCCCAATCCCTCCCAGCATCAGGGTATTTTCTAATGAGTCAACTCTTCGCATGAGGTGGCCAAAATACTGGAGCTTCAGCTTTAGCATCATTCCTTCCAAAGAAATCTCAGGGTTGATCTCCTTCAGAAGGGACTGGTTGGATCTCCTTGCAGTCCAAGGGACTCTCAGGAGGCTTCTCCAACACCACAGTTCAAAAGCATCAATTCTTCGGCGCTCAGCCTTCTTCACAGTCCAACTCTCACATCCATCCATGACCACAGGAAAAACCATAGCCTTGACTAGATGGACCTTAGTCGGCAAAGTAATGTCTCTGCTTTTGAATATACTATCTAGGTTGGTCATAACTTTCCTTCCAAGGAGTAAGCATCTTTTAATTTCATGGCTGCAGTAATCATCTGCAGTGATTTTGGTCTCTCACATCCATACATGACCACAGGAAAAACCATAGCCTTGACTAGATGGACCTTAGTCAGCAAAGTAATGTCTCTGCTTTTGAATATACTATCTAGTTTGGTCATCACTTTTCTTCCAAGGAGTAAGTGTCTTTTAATTTCATGGCTGCAGTCACCATCTGCAGTGATTTTGAAGCCCCCCAAAAATAAAGTCTGACACTGTTTCTACTGTTTCCCCATCTATTTGCCATGAAGTGATGGGACCAGATGCCATGATCTTCGTTTTCTGAATGTTGAGCTTTAAGTCAACTTTTTCACTCTCTTCTTTCACTTTCATCAAGAGGCTTTTTAGCTCCTCTTCACTTTCTGCCATAAGGGTGCTGTCATCTGCATATCTGAGGTTATTGATATTTCTCCCGGCAATCTTGATTCCAGCTTGTGCTTCTTCCAGTCCAGGATTTCTCATGATGTACTCTGCATGCAAGTTAAATAAGCAGGGTGACAATATACAGCCTTGACATACTCCTTTTCCTATTTGGAACCAGTCTGTTGTTCCATGTCCAGTTCTAACTGTTGCTTCCTGACCTGCATACAGATTTCTCAAGAAGCAGGTTAGGTGGTCTGGTATTCCCATCTCTTTCAGAATTTTCCACAGTTTATTGTGATCCACACAGTCCTAGGCTTTGGCATAGTCAATCAAGCAGAAATAGATGTTTTTCTGGAACTTTCTTGCTTTTTCCATGATCCAGCTCAGTGCTACTGGTTAATAGCATGAATAGAATGAATGAATCCTAATTCATTTCATTTTTTTCCATTAAAAAATTAATCTATGACTATTCCAAAGGTCTGGAAGATACTGAAAACTAACATACAAATATTTTAACTATCTTGTTACTTTTTCCAGCTTAGATTATAATATTTTTTTCCTTGAGATCAGTGAGCTTAATATAGAAATTTCAATATCTATGGCTTAATATAGAAATTTTCAATATCTATGGTTTTTATTTGGAGAAGGCAATGGCACCCCACTCCAGTACTCTTGCCTGGGAAATCCCATGGATGGAGGACCTTGGTGGGCTGCAGTCCATGAGGTCACTAAGAGTCGGACATGACTGAGTGACTTCACTTTCACTTTTCACTTTCATGCATTGGAGAAAGAAATGGCAACCCACTCCAGTGTTCTTGCCTGGAGAATCCCATGGACGGGGGAGCCTGGTGGGCTGCCGTCTATGGGGTTGCATAGAGTCGGACATGACTGAAACGACTTTAGCAGTAGTAGTAGTATGGTTTTTATTAGTTATAAAAGAAAATGTTTCTATGTTATACTAAATGCTTTGCAAATGTATGTTCAGAGGACAAGGTACATTTACTTAATAAATAACATTTTCTAGTTTTCTTTAAAATCATACAGCCACATGCATCTTTGATAATAATGCCTGATCTTCAATTAGAATTATTTCCTTGGAAAAAATTATGAGAACAAGAAATAAAAAGCAAATTACATCATTGTCCTATTGGTTGTGGGACCTCTGTGTGCATGCTTAGTTATGTCCAACTCTTTGCATCCCCATGAACTGGGGCCTGCCAGACTGCTCTGTCTATGAAATTTTCCAGGCAAGAATACTGGAGTGGGTTGCCATTTCCTTCTTCGGGGGAATCTTCTGCACTGAGGGATCGAACCTACATCTTTTGAATCTCCTGCATTAGCAGGTGGATTCTTTACCAACTGCATGACCTAGGGACTTTCCACTGTGACTGTAAACCAGGGAGATACATTCCTCATCAACTGCTGGGTCCAGGGAAAGCAACTGCCTCTCTGAGCCTCTTTTTTCTCACCAGTAAAAGGACAAAAACCATCACCTGAGCTAAGTTGGTACAAAGATTAAGTGAAAAGAAAATCTAGAAACATACACAGCAAATGACACAATCTAATGCAACTCAACGAGTCTACATAAAACCCATAGCAGATTCCCTCACATTTTTTTCACCTTAGGATTTTCTAGCCAGAAGTCCTTCTGGGAGAGGTGTGGGCTGTGTTCAGAGCCCTTGGTAGGAGGGCTGCTTTGGCTTGCATCTCTTTTAGCAAGAGGAGGTGGGCAGCTGGAGCTCCTTTGGGCAGGGGGTGGTGGTGGTTAGAATGGGCTCCTCTCCAGCACATTCCTTCTATTCCAAAGATGGGGAGCTGAACAAAGATGTAATGGAATGAATAAACCTCCAGGGCCTAAGGGCTGTCCAGAGTCCAGTACTCACATTGTCTAAGGAAAAGAGAGCAATTGTGGACCCAGACTTGCTTTCTCCCACCCTGGCGGGCCACATTCTTAGAGAAGGACCTCAACAGAAACAATCTACTATGTGGAAGCCGCTCTTAGGCCCATGCATGTCAACATGTTGCATATAGTTTAAGGAATTCAAAATTTCCCAGAAGCCTGTGCATGGATGAGCACCACATCAAAAAGTCTTATTCTAAATATACAGACACTTCATTGAAATCCTTCTTCAGATTCTACCTTATCCAGTATAAATATCAGTTGTATTTATTTAGAATTCAGCTGTAGTCTATGAAATATCCATTTTTTATGTGCATACACACATTCACACATGGCTCTTCTGCTTGTGTTTTGTTTCCTTTTTTAAGAAAAATGTGAGGGGAACTACGTACGTGACGTATCAGAACCTGCCTGTAAGTCCCAAATCTGCTAGGTCACTTTATCAATTCAGTTCATCCTCTGCTAAAGAGAATGGAGTGTCGCTCAGGCCGGTACTGCAGCCCCACTTCCGGCTCACTGTGGTTAGGACCAAATGTGAAAGTGCTTTAGAAAGATTAGAGTGCCATTTAAATGTAAGAAACATTTGTTGCGATATGTTTTCATTACTCTTGTTTCTGAGAAAATTAGCTCTTCAGGCCAGAAAAGCTAATGTCAAAATCTCCAAAGAGGCAGGCCCATAAAGAAAGCATGAGCTTTTCACACTAAATTTGACTAAGTAAAGTGTGTGTGTGTGTGTGTTTGTGTGTGTGTGTGTGTGTGTGTATTGCTTTGCTGCAAATTCAAAGAGATAGAGCCACAATTAGCCAACAACCTACCACCCTCCTCTAAACCAGGACATGCTGGCTCTGAGATATTCCTGCATGCTCCCACTCTTTCACCCATCCTGGGGATGTCTAGTACAGACCACTTGTGTTAAGTCTGATTCCTATGAAGTTCTGATTCCATAGAACTCATAGAGTTTAATACTTTGTGTTTGAACTCTGCCAGGTGTGTGTGTGTGTGTGTGTGTGTGTGTGTGGGTGTGTGTGCCCATACTTGGTGATTATGTAGTCTAATTCTGACTCTGAACCCTTCAACATCTATCACCCCACACACCCCCATCTCCCCGACTGTTCCTCAGTGAATGAGGCTATGTGAACACAATTGCTGCGGTCAACCACAATGAACACATGCCTTGAGCTTACAAGAAGTGCTCAGCTGTGGTTTTCCTCATCTGAGTCAGAGGGTCATCTTTCAGGATCTACTCTTTCCTTGTGAAATGACCTCAACCAAAACTCCAGGCTCTCTGAGAACCAAAGAGCTTTCAGAAAAATGGGCAAATAGCTCTGCTGTAGCTTATAGCTGCAGCAAGATCCCATCTTCCAATAGACCTGCATGTGGCCACCTGCCGTGTGGAAGGAAACCAAGAGTTCTAAGAGTGAGGGCTGACCTGCTGTTATCACGTGGTGTGCACTCACCTCACCCCTCTGAGCTTTACGCTTTCTGTCTTCAAAATGTAGTTAATCATAAGTAGTTCATAAACTTGTGAAAATGATAAGTGTTCATGACTAATAAAATCCCATAAATTTTAGGTATATTATAAATAAAAGGTGATATATAGGCTGCCTGGTCAGTTGCTCAGTCCTATCTCTTTGTGACCCCATGGACTGTAGCCTGCCAGATTCCTCTGTCCATGGAATTTTCCAGGCAAGTATACTGCAGTGGATTGCCATTTCATATTCCAGATATACATGCATATTAAAGTTCAATCAGGGAATAAACTCTATGAAAATTATGGAATCACAGCTGGATACAAGCTAGATTTTAGACAATTGGCCTCCCCTAGCTAGCCTTGGCAGGGGTGAGCCAGCTGGTGTTTGCTGGGGAATCTCAGAGCTAGCATATCTTGTTGCTGAACATGGGCTGTGAAAGAGACTAGTGTAGAAGTCTATGGCTAGGGGTGGGGGGTGGTGCTTACCTTTTCAGAGACTCGTGTCTGCTAATTTGCAGCGAAATATCTACTGGTAGGCATGGGCCACAATAGTCCGCAGACCTGATGACCAGAAAACAAAACTCGTTATCAACAGAACGGACTTTGTGCTAGCAATGCCTATGTTGATTCTCTGAGCTTAGCTCCACTGCTATATGCTGAGTAATCTCTAGCAGTGGTTCCACTGGCCACAGAATAAACTCCAAATCCTTAATGTGGCGCTCACAATCTTTCTGAATTCTGTAGAAAGTGAAGTCACTCAGTCGTGTCTGACTCTTTGCGAATCCATGGACTGTAGCTTACCAGGCTTCTCTGTCCATGGAATTTTTCAGGCAAGAATACTGGAGTAGGTTGCAATTCCTTCTCCAGGAGATCTTCCCGACCCAGGGATTGAACCTGGGTCTCCCTATTGTAGGCAGACGGTTTACCATCTGAGCCACCAGGGCAGTCTGGTGGAATTCTGCAGAGTTAAGTACAATTTCAGCCTTATCAGCTAATGACCCAGCTACCCAACTTACTTTCTTCACACAATGAAATAGGTGCTGCTTTTAAAATACAGTGTGAGTTTTCATCCCTGTACCTTCCTTCTGCCCATATTGTTTCCCAACCTAATTCCACTTTGTGGTTGGTTTATCTTTCAGTGCAGTTCAGTCACTCAGTTGTGTTCAACTCTTTGAGACCCCATGGACTGCAACATGACAGGCCTCCCTGTCCATCACCAACTCCCAGAGCTTCCTCAAACTCATGTCCATCAAATCAGTGATGCCATCCAGCCATCTTGTCTTCTGCCGTCCTCTTCTCCTCCTGCTTTCAATCTTTCTCAACATCAGGGTATTTTCCAATGAGTCAGTTCTTTGCATCAGTTTCAGCCTCAGCATCAGTCCTTCCAATGATTATTTGGAACTAATTTCCTTCAGGATTGACTGGCTCAACCCCCTTGCAGTCCAAGGGACTCTCAAGAATTTTCTCCAGCACCACAGTTCAAAAGCATCAATTCTTTGGCTCTCAGCTTTCTTTATATTCCAACTCTCACATTCATAAATGACTACTAGAAAAGTCATAGCTTTGACTAGAGAGACCTTTTTTGGCAAAATAATGTCTCTGCTTCTTAATATGCTGTCTAGGTTGGTCATAGCTTTTCTTCCAAGGAGCAAGTATCTTTTAATTTCATGGCTGCAGTCGCCATCTGCAGTGATTTTGGAATCAAAAAAAAAAAAAAACAACAACAAAATTTCTCACTGTTTCCATTGTTTCCCCATCTATTTGCCATGAAGTCATGGGACCATATGCCAAGATCTTCATTTCCTAAATGTTGAGTTTTAAGCCAGCTTTTTCATTCTCTTCTTTCAATTGCATCAAGAGGTGCTTTAGTTCTTCTTCATTTCTTCCATAAGGGTGCTACCATCTGCATATTAGAGGTTATTGATATTTCTCCTGGCAATCTTGATTCTAGCTTGTGCTTCTTCCAGCCTGGCATTTCGCATGATATACTCTGCATATAAGTTAAATAAGCAGGGTGACAGTAAATAGCCTTGACGTACTTCTTTCCTGGTTTGGAACCAGTCTGTTGTTCCATGTCCAGTTCTAACTGTGCTTCTTGACCTGCATATATATTTCTCAGGAGGCAGGTAAGGTGGTCTGATATTCCCATCTCTTTAAGAATTTTCCACAATTTGTTGTGATCCACATAGTCAAAGGCTTGAGCATTGTCAATGAAGCAGAACTTGATGCTCTTATAGAATTCTCTTGCATTTTCTATAATTCAATAGAAGTTGGCAATTTGATTTCTGGTTCCTCTGCCTTTTCTAAACCCAGCTGGACCATCTGAAAGTTCTCAGTTCATGTACTGTTGAAGCTTGGCTTGGAGAATTTTGAGCTTTACTTTGCTAGCTTGTGAGCTGAGTGCAATTGTCTAGTAGTTTGAACACTCTTTGGCATTGCCTTTCTTTGGGATTGGAATGAAAAATGACATTTCCAGTTCTGTGGCCACTGCTGAGTTTTCCAAATTTGCTGGCATATTGAGTGCAGCACCTTTACAGCATCATCTTTTAGGATTTGAAATAGCTCAACTGAAATTCCATCACCTCCACTAGCTTTTTTTGTAGTGATGCTTGCTAAGGCCCACTTGACTTGGTATTCCAGGATGTATAGCTCTGGGTGAGTGATCACACCATCATGCTTAATCTGATTCATGAAGATCTTTTTTGTATAGTTCTCTGCATTCTTGCCACTTTTCTTAGTATTTCCTGCTTCTCTTTACCTTTCAAGTCCCTCTTAAATACAACAGTCTTGATTAGTTGACATGAATTTAAATCAGGGAAATTTGGCTCCTCCAGGGCTGATGGAGAAGAGCTGTTCTCAGCCTAAACGGATGAATCTGGTATTTGAGGCTCAAAACGTCTCTGAAGAATGTAGATCAGGAATCTAAACCACATATCTTCTTCATTCAGTAGAGGAACCCTAAGAGGAACCCTCCTCTATGAAGAGTACAAAGGGTAGGCCATGGGACCAGAGCCAGTTGTGAAGCCCAGTTATTGGACCAATGTGTATCTACTACTAAAAGCTGTCCAAATCTAAACTCTGGCACTGTGCATATGTATCTTGGAAGGAAATGATTGGATTGTATAAATATAAAATATCTTATTGAGAATGTATTTGGGAGCCTAGGCAGAATGGCTAAGAGGCACCGTGAAAGAGTACTCAAGGACTAACAATGGCCTGGGAAATGGAAAAGGAGACAGAAAGGAAAGTGTCAGGGTGCCAAAGTCAGCAGCTCAACTGGTGTACATTGCCATAGGGTTTAGAACTCAGCAGGTTGTCAATAGCAGCTGACGATGGTGACTCTGGTCCAAAAAAAAAAAAAAAAAAAAGCAGGAAAGCCTATTAATATCAACACAGTTAGTGGCTGCAAATATGAACATCAGAAGGCAAGATTCAAATTTCTTTTTTAGCAACAGCTTTCAGTAAGAAGACAAGGTTCCTACTGATTCCTAAACAATATAGTAAAAGAAATCCCAGAATACTGAAGAAATGAAAAGTTGAGTTCCCATTTCTTGGGTAACTAGAGCTTTCAGTTCAGTTCAGTTCAGTCGCTCAGTCATGTCCGACTCTTAGTAACACCATGAATCACAGCATGCTAGGCCTCCCTGTCCATCACCATCTCCCGGAGTTCACTCAGACTCACGTCCATTGAGTCCATCAAGTCAGTGATGCCATCCAGCCATCTCATCCTCGGTCGTCCCCTTCTTCTCCTGCCCCCAATCCCTCCTAGCATCAGGGTCTTTTCCAATGAGTCAACTCTTTGCAGGAGGTGGCCAAAGTACTGGAGTTTCAGCTTTAGCATCATTCCTTCCAAAGAAATCCCAGGGTTGATCTTCAGAATGGACTGGTTGGATCTCCTTGCAGTCCAAGGGACTCTCAAGAGTTTCTCCAACACCACAGTTCAAAAGCATCAATTCTTCAGAGCTCAGCCTTCTTTACAGTCCAACTGTAACATCCATACATGACCACAGGAAAAACTATAGCCTTGACTAGACGGACCTTAGTCGGCAAAGTAATGTCTCTGCTTTTGAATATGCTATCTAGGTTGGTCATAACTTTTCTTCCAAGGAGTAAGCATCTTTTAATTTCATGGCTGCAGTCACCATCTACAGTGATTTTGGAGCCCCCAAAAATAAAGTCTGACACTGTTTCCACTGTTTCCCCATCTATTTGCCATGAAGTGATGGGACCAGATACCATGATCTTAGTTTTCTGAATGTTTAGCTTTAAGCCAACTTTTTCACTCTCCTCTTTCACTTTCATCAAGAGGCTTTTTAGCTCCTCTTCACTTTCTGCCATAAGGGTAGTGTCATCTGCATATCTGAGGTTATTCATATTTCTCCCGGAAATCTTGAGTCCAGCTTGTGTTTCTTCCAGTCCAACATTTCTCATGATGTACTCTGTATAGAAGTGAAATAAGCAGGGTGACCATTATCCAGCAGATGTTGGCAATTTGATCTCTGGTTCCTCTGCCTTTTCGAAAACCACCTTGAACATCAGAGAGTTCACGGTTCACATATTACTGAGCCCTCTAATTTGGTTATTTAATGGAAACGTAATTTTATTTTGTTGTTCCATGCTGAAGGGGCTTTGGCAGTTATGCCATTCAACAGATAAAGAACATAACGCCATGAAAGAAAAAAAGAAAAATAAATAATAAAGAGAGAAAAAGAGAAGTAACTTGTTTCCCAAGAGCTATAAGCTGGGTGGAGGCAGTTTTTGTCCTCAGGTTACTCCCATTTTAGTGCTGATTTGATTCTCATAATAAACATGCAAGGAAAGCATCATTAACCATGTCTCACTATGCTTAGTAGAGGGAGTGAAGCTCAGAGAGGCCTGTCAATGTGTTCAAGTTCTCAGAAGATGCAGGTGGCAAGGCAACTTCTCCAGAAACCTGAGCTGTAATCTAGTAAGACATTTATTCCCTGTCACTTAGATATTCATCCTAATTAAAGGCAGAGGATCGTGGAGATCTCACTTGGTTTGGGACATGAGCAAACACACTCATCTTCTAGGAGCATCATATTGCTAACCAGTGTCTTGTTTCCTTCCCTTTTATTTTTATTTATTTATTTTGTTATTTAGCTGTGCCACCTCTTAGTTGCTGATGTGGTATCTAGTTCTCTGGGCAGAGATCAAACTGGTCCCCTGCATGGGGAGCCTGACATCTTAGTTACTGTACCACCGAGGAAGTCCCACTACCTTTCTTTTAGACCTTTCCTGTCTTAGCAGTTTGCCAGAATTAGAAAGATATACGCTCTTAGTGTCTATAATTGTAGTTCAAATTTCTTCCTTTGGTGTTAGGAAGTATTTTCTCAACTAGAATATTTTTTTGTTGTGATAATTCTACCAAACTGTATTATGGGAGAAAATGATAATTTTACAATTTTATATATGTATATATGGGCTTCCCTGGTAGCACTAGTGGTAAAGAACCTACCTGTCAAGGCAGGAGACATGAGACATGGGTTCGAGCCCTGGGTCAGTAAGATCCCCTGAAGGAGAGCATGGCAACCCACTCTGATATTCTTGCTGGGAGAATCCCAAGATAGAGGAGCCTGGCAGGCTACAGTCCACATGGTCACCAAGTCAGACATGACAGAAGTGACTAAGCATTTATACATATTTATGTGCACGCACATACAATATACAACTATATACAATATTGTATATTGTATATAGTTGTAATAATTTATTATTATTATTATTGGATGGTGAGGAGGAGTGGAAACAAGAATTTAGAAAACACATATTAAGTATTCTTCAGCGATTTTTTCATGTACTATACATAGCATTGCCTCATCTTATATTCACTGCAATCTTAGGATATAGGTAATTCTATCCACATTTTAAAGATGAAGAAGCTCAGATAAGTTAATTTGCTTTCCAAGGGTATAGCACAGGTAAGAGCAGAATTTATTATTGCCTTAATTCTGACTGACTTTATTAGCCAAAAGAGACCATACACCTAATTTTAAAACTGTCTTAATAAACTGTCCATTCCTTGAAGGTAAGGTTGTATATCTATGTGATGACATCTCCATAGAATCCCCAGGGGAATGCCTAGTGCATAGAAGATGATCAATATGTTTGATCAAATAATTTCCTGAGTGGAGGATCCAGGTAGCCTGTTAGATTGTTCCAGAAATGTCCTTAATGTTTTGAATTCTATTTATAAAGGTGACGCCTGGTATGATATATATATATAACTAGTTTCTAAACTCAGCTTGAGTCTGCATGACCTAAAGTGTGGGCAGTTTTCCTCTAAAAGCTAAAATCCGAACACATTTGCACTGATAATATGGTGTCTTTGCATGAACAGTTGGCACTTAGAAGTATATTAATGTCAGTGGCTACTGTCAATATCCAGTCTAAAAGGTTTATGTATGCAACAGTTCTTTGGAATGCTCCTCAAAGGGAAGAAATTCTTCACTTTTTAAAAAATAGATCCAGAATGACACACCTTCAAATCAGTGCAGCCTCTTTTCTGCAAGGATGTGAAGTTTTTTGATACTTTCCTCAGTATGACCTTTGCTATTCAATCTCATTCTCCAATTTAGACACACACACACACACACACACACACACACACACACAATAGCAATGTCCAGGACTTAAGAGAAATATAGAAAAAGTAGCAGCTATATCTAGATTTTATTTCAGTTTTATTTCAGATCTTAGAGCCTTGTCAGAGAAACAAGAAAAGCAGCTGTAAATTATAAACTATACATATAAGATAATAGGCATCAGTTGCAAGGTTGAGTCCAGGTCAGGTCAGATTTAAGATGATCATAGAGCAAGTGAATGTTAAAGGAATCCAAAAATGTAATGAAGGCAAAGGGATGTCCTGTACATCCAAGCTAAGCTTGTTTGCCTTGCACATTGGACAGACAGTAACCTGAGCTAACTTACACAGAAGTGGGAAAGGTCTTATAAAGATAGAAGGATATTGTCTGAAGGCAGATACTGAAATTGATTTGAATGCTATCTATCTATCCACACATCTATTATCTATCTGCCTATCTATATACGAGAGAAAGAAATTTCTTTGGAGGAATTGTCTTACACGATTATGATCGGGTTATAAAATTGTGGGGCCTGGCTGGATAAATCTGGAATCTGAAGGCCATATACAGAGGTTGGGAAACTTAGGCAGGAGTTGATATGTCAGCCTTGAGAGAAAATTGCTTCTTCTTTTTCAGAGAAACCTCAGTGTTTGTTCTTAAGCCCTTCAACTGATTGGAACAAGGCCCACCCACATGATCAATGATAACCTTCTTTACTTAAAGTCAAGTGATTGTAGATTTTAACCACATTTACGTACCTTCAATACAGCACTGAGATTAGCATTTGGCTAAAAAACCCAAGTACAGAAGCCAAGTTGTCACATAAGATTAATCATCAGAGTAGCTAGGAATGTGACCCAGACCCTAGTCCCTAAGTGGCCTGAACCCTGGTAACCATTCTCTTCTCTGAGCAGGCTTGCAGGACTTGCACTCATGACTGGGCAAGGACCTCCTGAGAGAGGTCAACTGGACCCTTGAGGTCTTCTCATAGCCCTCCCTGCTCCACCATGCTACAGCAGCCTTAGCAAGCACCACTGATCAGGTCCAATTACTCCCACTTAGATAGCGACTCCTCTCCCCTGCTGGATCTTGGACACAGCACGTTCAGTTGCGCCCTTGATGTAGGACTGCACTCGCTTTGAGAACAGGACCTCTCAAGCTACCAAGTCCAGAGTTACAGAGACAAGAAGTACAAATTCCCCCAATGGATCATTGAGAATGATGGTTAAGTGATCCCAGTCTCTTTCACATCTCTTGAATCCCAGACTCAGGTGTCTTTTCCTACGAGGGGTAACAGGGCTATAGAGATTTCTAAGTCAGTGTGTGTATTGCATTCTGAAGGATGACATCCCTTACTCAACGGATTGCTTCTGAGCTGGCCTCAGCTGAGGTCTTGTCCATGTGTGTTGGATGGCAGACTCTGAATGGTATCTTGTGTGTCATGAATGTCAGGTTCTTGGTCATGGGGCCACTCCCACAGCTCCTTGTTATGAAATGGGTCCCCTGGTCAGACTCTACATTATTAAACACACCATAACTCCAGACCAGAAATTCTAAAAGGCATCTGAGAGTGGCGCTCACTGAGGTTCTGTGGGCAGGCAACATAAATCCATGCCAGGAATAAATGCCCAGTACTCATCACTGTGAGAGTAACCATTGCCCTTTCAGGATGAAAAGGGACAAATGTAGACAACTTGCCACCAACTGGTTAATTGAAACGGTGCCAGATCGGGGGCGGGGGTGGGGGTTGCACAGAGTGTTCTGCTGATGGTAGACTGGATATTCAGAGGTGACAGGAGTTACATCAGACGTTGGATTATACAGCGGCTGAAGCAGGATTTGCCCAGGCTCTGTGCCCTTAACCACAGAAACTTCAGTGACTCTAAATAGGCACAAAAAATATATGTTGAACTGTTGTCTAGTATCTCCATTTTCATATTTCCAAATAGAGGGATAATTTCGAGTTATTGGTTCAGCGGTTCCATGCCTTGGCCTATGAATCACAGGTCAAAGGCAAAATATTTGTTGTTGTTGTTCAGTAACTAAATCATGTCCAACTCTTTGTAATCCCATGGATTGCAGCACATCAAGCTTCCCTGTCCTTCACCATCTCCAGAGTTTGATCAGACTCTTGTCTATTGAGTCAGTGATGCCATCCGACCATCTCATCCTCTGTCACCTCATTCTCCTCTTGCCCTCAGTCTAAAAATGTGTGATGTGTTCCCTCTTACCCACCCCATCATGACAGGGACTAATAGTGAATTGTAGGCCAGACAGATTTCCAAAAGCATACCGACTACACTATTAAATAATATGTTCAAGTGCCACCTTAGGCACTTTTTGGTCTGTCCTGGTAGCAGCCATGGGAGTGTGGCACCCAGATCTCTCTTCAACAGAGAACCTCTTGCTGCAAGGAGAATTTAGTTGTGCCCCCAGCTCCTGCACCTTTGGGGTCTGCTGCAGTGTGCCTGCTGACATCACATTTTCCTGGCTGGGTTTCACCAAGGGCTGAGCAGAGCAGGTGTAAGAAAGAGAGGACACTGCCTGAAGCAGGATCCGCTTGGGGGCTCCCAGTCGTTGACCCTGACTTTCAGAGCTACACTGCCATTTGAGGTTCTTCCTCTCTAATGCTCCTTCTTTCTTCTTTACCTTCATAGGTGCTAGACTGCACTGAGGTTGACAGACTTTTCTCACCTCCTCTTGTGTGTTCTCCATTTCACCTTTCTCCAGAGTCCTTCTAATCCATTTCTCCTGTTTTGACATCTGTTTCCCAGAGGCTCAAAGGATACAGCAAACAATGTAGGGCATGGAAGGTTAAACAGTAACAACTTCTAAGTTTCAGAGATGGGAGACCTTAGCAAGTAGGGGGACACCGCAATGCATGAGCCAGAGTCCCCTTCAATGAAGGTCACGTTGCTCCATTTGCTGGAAATGCGTTCATCACAAAACCTTCAGCTCTCAGTCCCTCTAGGGATTGCTTTATCTGTAAACAGTCACCTTGCAATAAGACATACACTGTCTCACAACTGATGGCTGATCAATGTGGAAATATAAAGATCTGGTCATCCTGGTGCAAGTTGGGACAAATCTGAAGGGCCATTCTAGCTCCACAGCTCCCATTGATCAGCTACACGTTCTCTGCATAAGCTGCACTGCTCAGTTTCTTCTGCCCAGTTCTGCTTTCCCTGTCCTTTCCAAGGACATTGATCTCAAGGTCACTCTTTAATAACATTCTGCATTCTCCACTCCGTCTCAGGGTTTGTTTCCCGGGAACCTGATCCGCAGCCAATTGAGCAATCCATCTTGGGTGGGACTGGAGCTTAAGTAGAAAGTGACTTTCCACTGCCAGGATATGTTTTAAATATCCTTCCTTTTTATGGCAGAGAAGAGGTTTGTAAAAAAAAAAAAATGATCTGTAAGACCAGGATAAAGAGAATGTGGGAGAGCTACGCACCCAGGAAACAGAAGACAAGAAGCCATATTTGGTTTTATCAGAAGGTAGGAGACCACTCTCTACTGAGCACTGGATGGAGCAAACTCCTGAGCAACACTATTGATAAACGGGCCCTAATAGGACCTGGAAGTAGTGCAAACACAAGGGCAAGGGGACATCCAGCAGAGGTCATAAGATCTGAGAACCAAGCTCACAGTAGCTTGAGGAAGACCAGTGTGAGGCATGAATAAAAACTTCAGTAGGACTTAAAATTATCGAAAAGTCTCACCTGATTCTCATGTTAGGTATTCTTTTATGAGCCAGAGTCCTATAGTAGTATCTTAGTAGTCATGGCACAGTTATGTAATTGCCTATTTACTCTTATTGTTTGTTTCTTAGTCCATGGTGGAAAATCTCTTTGCAGGCAAAATGGAAACTCTCAGGACCAAGAGCACAGGCAGAGATGCAGAGAGATTATACAGTGACATTTGGTTGACCACAAAAATGTGTCCCCCATCCTCATAGTCACTCCTCAGTGTGAGGGGTCTTTTCCACAAATGTTCCCTGAGCAGGAAACATTCTTAGGCCCTAATGAAAAATTCTTCTGCCAGGCTTCATCCAAGTCAATCTGCTTGGACCCCTAAGACCCTGCCCTCCTGATTGTGGCAATTCTTTTTTGGGTACATATGAAACAATGTCACCCATATGACCACTGCTCCCCAGCAAGACACTGCAGGAAGCCACAGTTGTCATCCTGATGGATTCTAACATTAACTACGGCAAGTCCCCTACATGTACATCTTCAAGTTGCAGACTTTCAAACATGTGAATGAGTATTCCATCAACACCAGGTGGGAATCAAACTGCAACTCTTCCTCCATCTCCTATTGCTGACAACCTTTCAGCTCTATCACGATCTGCTCTCCCTTCACAGTCTTTTGTCTGTACGTTTGATGCCAGCCCCTGTATACAAGCTATTGTACTGTACTACTGCACACTTCAAAGTGCTGCGCTGTAAGATTTAAAATGTTTTCTTTATTTTTGTGGTTTTTAATGTACTATTTGCATGAAAATATTTCAAATCAATTACAGTACAGTACTATACAGCCAATTGTGTTAGTTGGGTGCCTGGGCTAACTTTGTTGGGCTGGAGCATGGCAATCGCAGCCCCGGAGAGACTTTACTTGGACTTAAAAACAAATTGGACTTACCAACATGCTCTTGAAGCAGAATTTGTTTGTATGTAGGGGACTTCCTTTATAGCCTATTTGGAAAGACTGCTGTCCATTCCAACTCTCAGCACTTGGTGAGAAGGTCAGTCTCAGGTCCCCTGGCTTCTGTCTTCCACATCCCAGCCGGAAAAACAAATGAAAGGGAGAAGAATCAGGTCTCAAAACATGTACAAGAATGAGCTGCAAGAGGAGACAAAAAAAGCCGATATCTGGGAGGAAACAGTTGATGAAATTTGGGCCAAAGGGGGTGATTCAAAGGACCCAAGGACTACATGGCATGATGGTGTATGGTGCAGAAGGAAGAAGGAGTGTAAGACAGTAAGCTCCAGGCTGGTGGCCACATAGGAAGGCATGTCCCTGAGGACAGTACGTGGAGCTGACCCTGAGAATTGGCTCGTCACACCCGGGGGCCATGGCTAATGTTCTACCTTTCCCAACCTCTCAACCCTTCCCTGTGTGGTTAAGGGTCTCTCTCTGCAGCAGAATGACAGAGTGGTTAGGAATCCGGGTTCTTGAGTCAGTCTGTCTGAGTTCCATCCTACTCTGCCCTGCTAAATGAGTGATCTTATGCTAGGTAGTTAACTTCTCAGGGCCTCAATTTCCTCACTTGTGAAATGAAGATAATAACAAGGAATTATATAGGGCTGTGGTGAAGATTAAATAAAATATACATAAAGCGCTTAGAACAGTGCTTGGAATGTAGGAAGTTCAAGTTCTGAATGATGCTAATTACCTACCTACTCATCTATCTCCTGTGTGGTTAAGGGTCTCTCTCTGCAGCAGAATGACAGAGTGGTTAGGAATCCGGGTTCTTGAGTCAGTCTGTCTGAGTTCCATCCTACTCTGCCCTGCTAAATGAGTGATCTTATGCTAGGTAGTTAACTTCTCAGGGCCTCAATTTCCTCACTTGTGAAATGAAGATAATAACAAGGAATTATATAGGGCTGTGGTGAAGATTAAATAAAATATACATAAAGTGCTTAGAACAGTGCTTGGAATGTAGGAAGTTCGAGTTCTGAATGATGCTAATTACTTACCTATTCATCTATCCATCTGTCTCTCTCTCATCATATCACCTTCCAAATTAGTTGTGTACCAGTTTTCTCCTCTCTTTTACCCACACTAAAGATGTAAGAGTCATCCAGAGATATCCCCTCACCATCTTAATAATCATGGAGATTCTCAAATGAATGTCCACAACCCATTCTCAAGATGATCCAAGTAATTTGATTACACTTGACAGTTTTAGAAAAAACAAGTGCCTTCATTCTCTGAGTCTTAACATCTCTATTTAGAGGGATATAGAATAAAGTGGTATGAAAAGTCCCTCCCAATTTTAAATCCTCTATTGATCTTTCCTTCTGTATCAAATGCATCAGTCATTAATAAATTGGCATTCAATGAAACAAGTTCCATCGGTCAGATAGAACTTGGCAGAAAGAGAGAGAGAGCGTAATTTTATGAACCCAGGACTCTATCACCAAAATCCTAATTCTATGGGATACTCCTAGTGCAGTGACTATCCAGACACCAAATTTCCATACTGCCATATATCTACTGCTTTCACAGTGATTTCTAGTGCAAAATTAAGTCACCATGGAGATCCACAAAAATCTTGGCTATCCTAAAAGAACCCCTGGTTAAGATCATTGGGATCTTCCCCAAGCCAGGAAGAATATGATGCATTATAGAAATATTTGGAACCACCGAAGGAGAGACAGAGAAAAACATTACCAGTCTACTCATTCTTTGTGGTATGATAATTCTTTCATTGGTTCAGGATTTATTTATCCCAGATAAACGTTTTTCTAATTGTGTAGTAACTGGGAAAAGAGTAGGGAGGGGTGGAAGGGAGGGAAGTGGGTGAGATCAGTACGAGGGACTCTCATCCATGCCAGGATCAAGCCCACAAATTCAGTTCTGTTGTAATGTGCTTTCTTTGCTTACTCTGTGGGCCTCTTTGTGAAGAAAAGTCCTTTGGAGAAAAAGCTCTGGGGGCTAAAAATTTGAAAATTCCTGCCTTGGGGAATGCTTC
>SJXQ01002540.1:0-41184 GCA_006408695.1 Aepyceros melampus
ACCTAGAGGGGTGGGATGGGGAGGGAGATGGGAGGGAGGTTCAAGAGGGAGGGGACATATGTATACCTATGGCTGATTCATGCTGATGTTTGGCAGAAACCAACACAATTCTGTAAAGCAACTATCCTTCAATTTAAAAATTAATTTAAAATTTAAAAAGAAATTGCAAATTTACTAATCAAACAGATGCAAATCAAAACATGTCTTTTCTTTTTCAAAGATTTTAAATATAAAAAAAATAGTGCTGGCAAGAGCATATTTATATAATGTTGGTATAAGCATAAATTTATGGAGCATATTTAGAGGACTATAGAAATACTAACTAAAATGCAAACTCTACAAAACCATCTAATTATAAAATCTATTTGTTCAATTTTTTTTTTCTGAACAAGCATTTGTACAGTGCAACGGCTATTTAGACGACAATATTTTTAAAAAATATTGGAAACTAAAAAAATACTGAGAAGAACAAACTGAGTCTAAGTATACTTAAGGGAACTCAAGCCTAAGTTTTTTGTTCACGGTTCTTTTGCATGTCAGTAGTTTTGCTTCTTTGTTATTCAGTCGTTAGGAGCTGTTTTTGTTAAATTTTACTTGTCCCTCTTCCTTTAAGTACCACTCAGAGGTTATTTTAACTTGACCACTGTGCTTGGCACAGAGTAGATGCTCAATAAATATTTATGACTAAATGAACCTTTTTTCTGTCTCATTTTTTTCTCCTATCAGAGCAGGTAATAATACTTACTACTTACTTAAAGGGATTTTTGGCAGAATCAAAGATGCTTGCAGAAATCAATGAATAAAAAATACTGGTTCTCTTGTTTCTCTGAGGCTAGGGTTATCACTCTCTTGGGGAGGCCCAGGAAAAAGTCCTTCTCTTTTAGAATCTCCTGGACAAGACTCTGCCTGCAAGGATCCTCTAAATCCCATATTGGAAAGAGGATGTACAGACTTTCAATTTCAGAGAATCTCTGCCCCTTGTCTCCCTCATCAATTAAACAGCTGGGGAAGGTCTGAGACCTTAGACTAGGCATCACAGGAACACAGCCAGATTCAGGCAGACCAACCACCTCAGAGAGACAAGAATTAGGTTTATGAGTAGAGAGCGATTCCGACAATGACAAAAGTTGCCCAAACCAGGAACATCTGTGCAAATGGTGGCCTTTAATACTGAGAAAGACCATGAAGAGTGACAGCAAAGGAACAAACCTTCAGAGGGTGGTACTGAGCCAGCCTCTCTCAGGACCCTAAAGCCCGATCCAGTAACAATAAATCAACTATTTATTTACATTTATATTTGCCCTGGAAACCCAGAAAGGTCTGAGGCGTAGGACTATCTATCTTCCTTTCCTCCTCCCTCTCTTCCTACTTCCTTCTCACCTTCTTCCACCTTCCCAATTCTTTTCCTTTTTCTTGCCTCTCCTTCCCGCTCTATCCTGCTTCCTTTCTTTTCCTCTTTCCTTCTCTCTCCTTCCTTTTTTTCTTCTCCATATTCTCCCCATTCTTCTACCATCTACCCATCTCTACCCCTCCAAGCCCCATTTGCTATTTCTCCCCTGCCCAGCCCCTCAGTCTTGGCTTCCTCAGATTCAGTCTCCAGGCTTAGGGTGGAGAGGCAGAAAGGAGTCATCAGGCCAAGGAGCACTTGCTGGTATTCTTCTTGTCACAAGTTTTCAGGTCAGTGCTGGGGGGCTTGTTGTTGTTTTTCTAGAGGGAGAAGGTACAGGGGTCAGGGTGAGAATGGCTGGCTGGGGCCATAAACTGAAGGAGATCCACCCTCACAGGCAGTATTAGCATTGTTCCCCTCATCAGTTTTTACCCCCAACACACACACACACTCACACACCCAGCTGTACTTAGCCCAGCACAACCAACTCACCAATCTCCGGCCTCCTGACTTGAGTAAGATGTCCCGTGCCAGGGAACTGAAAGCCTAACGGGGAAAGGCGAGACGGGTCAGGACAGGTCGAGGGGAGCGTAAGTCTGTCTTCCAGTCCTCTTTGGGGGTGAAGGATGGGGTGTGTCTCACCTCATCGACATTCATCTGGATTTAGCACTTGTCTCGAAAAATCGGATTCCATGCTCCCGAGCCAACTGCATGGGGAGAAGTGGTAAGAAGAGAGTTGCACAGAGGACAGCGGCCAAGTCATCTGCAATCCAGCCTTACCTTGGACCTCCTGGCCCCGTTCTGGAACACTGCCCAATCAGCTCTTACCTTATCAGCCTGCTCCTTCTGCACCTTCCTCTTGGCCTCCATGTCACACTTGTTCCCCAGTAAGAGGCGCTCTACCCCAGCCGAGGCATTCTGGGAGCAAAGATAAGAGTAGAAGCTGGGTCCTGCTCATTTTCACAGTCTCCTTCATCCTCTAGGTTCTACCCAATTCCCCCACCTCTCTGGAACTGTCCTCACCTCTTTGATGCTCTTCATCCAGTTCTGAATATTCTCGAAGGATTTCTCATCTGTGATGTCATATACTAGGATAATGCCCTGGGGAATGGCAGAGGTCACAGTGGAGGCTTGTACCATATTCCCCTCTTCAGGCTTCCCACTGCCCTCTAAATGACCCTGTAAATTCTATCCACAAGACTAGTTACTAGGCCATATGGCGCCCTCTGCAACCCACACTATGCCCCTCCCCATTTTTCTCTGCCCCAACTCCTATCCCTCTGTAGTTGTACATTCTATTACATCATCCCTTGACCAGAAATATGCTTCATACCATTGCTCCACGATAATAGGCAGTAGTTATTGTCTTGAATCGCTCTTGGCCAGCTGTGTCCCTGAAGGGGTGGCATATTTCATGGGGTGAGATAGAGGGAAGAGATCTCCAAAGAGAGAATTCCACTCCCATCCCCTAAGAATTTAGCTTTTGCAACAAGGAGTGTTAAACAGAATCAGGAAAACAATAACGGGAAAAAGGGATAAGAGACTGTTGGGCTGATACTGAGCGAAGATAAAGGCTGAAGAAACAGATCTGTTTCATTGTTTACTTTGTGCCAAGCACTGTGTATGTATCATTTTATTTATGTCATTTTACCTAATCTTCACTCTATCCTTGTGAGACAGTTTTACTGCCTCTATTTTACAAATGAGGAAACAGATTTAGAGAGGAGAAATAACTAATGAAGGTCATTCTGTAACAGAACAGGATTGAACCACATTCTCCTCTTGGCTATTGTATCATAATGCCTCCTTTAAGCCTCTTACCACTTGACACCCTCAGTCAGGGTCTCCAGCTTCCTCAGGGTAGTCAGGTCAAACCTCTACTCTTGGCTTTAAGGGCTCTCCACTGGACAGAGAGTCTAGTCTTAATTTTGCTACTTGCTATTTGACTGTTGAGAGCTTGTTTCCACATTATAGCTCAATAGACAGTTGAGCTAACTAGACAGTTGCCAAGTTCAGAGATGTCTCTGGGTCCAGGACAGGCAACAGAATTACAAAAAAGTTGAAAACAGTTGAGTGAGCAGGGAGAGAGATGAAAGGACATCTGAATGAGGTGACAGAAAGGGATTAGAAAATGTACTGGAAGGAGCGATGGGAAAGCAAGAGAAATGAAACTAAAGAGAAACTATAGGTTTTAGAAAATAAATGAGTAAGTCTGGTTTCGAAGTCCTGGGGGATTCACTCACCAGACTTGCAGTTTGATCTTTTTCCCCTCTATATCCACCGTGCGGATCTTGAAATCAATTCCTAGGGGTGGAGAGCGAACACTGAAGTCCAGACATGTATGTATGTGCACGTGCCAGTGTGTGGCGAGAGGGACAGGAGTGGAGCAGTGCAGAGATTCTGCAGGGAAGGCACTTGGGAAGCAGTCTTGCAGGAAGTATAAAACTACGGGGATTTTCTCAAAGTGGTACTTGTATATCAAGTGTATTGTTTTTACTTAGATCTTATAGACTTTGTGGGAAAGATGATGAAAACTCTGCAAGGAGGCTAAAGGCCTTTAAGGCACTTCTTGGGTCCACTCAGCCATGCCAGCTGACAACTCTCTCAATTCAATCTGTCTCCCCCAAAATATTACTTTCTAATTCCTTCTCCCTTCTGTTGTCTTAGAACCCTCTACTCTCCGTTCTCCCACATAGCCTCCGACCCTAGAGGGTGAAGAGCAAGGAAAAAGGAAGCTGATACCAGTCCATGTGGATTAACAGTATGCCAGGCTCGGACACAAGAAAATTTGAGTCTAAACAAGATTCCCCTGAGACTGAGATATGAGAGAGGGATATTTTCCCCTCCACTTTCTAACCAGAATTGTCTTGAGACTCTCCTGGTCTTACTACCCAGGCCAGAGGAGGTTAAGAACGATGAGGGGGAGGAGGGGAGACAATGTTCTTAGTGGAAACTTGTGTACCTCCCCTGAGCCAGTGAGGAGCTCCAGGGAGGAGGCTGAGTCACCAGGCTGACTCAGAGACCCCAAAAGTCCCCTCAGTCCCACCTTCCTTACCAGGCTGACTGCATATTCATGATCCCAGTCCTTGGGCCGCTCTCGGGCACACCCAGCCCCTCTGTGCCACCCTCCCCAACCCCCTAATAAGCTGAGGGGCAGAGACTGGAAAGTAGATGGTAAGGTGGGAATGCAGTGGGAGAGTCTGTAACTCAGTTGGGACAGAAAGAGGCTGGCAAAATTGGGAGACAGATGATCACAGAAGGGGGGATACAGGAAATGTGAAGAATGGCTCAAGAGTTCTAGGTGGATATGGGTGGGGGAAGAGGAGCTGAGAGGGAAACAGACATGGATTCATGTGAATTTGTGGAGACAAGGGAGACAGGTGGCACCAAGAAAATAGGGGTTGGCACAGGCACAACTGAGGAGTAATCTGGAGGTCTCAGAGAGGTTAGAGGTTTGGGTACCATCCTCAGACATATAAAAGGGATGGTTCTGAGAGAGAGAGGTTGAGGGACTGGAGTCCAGAAGCCGGACTCTAAAGCGGGCCACTAGTAATCCAAGAGCCTAGGAATGAGGGTATGGGGTAGTTGGGGATCTAGGATATGGCCAGTGGGCTCACCGATGGTGGAGATGTAAGTGTTGTTGAAGTTGTCCTCTGCAAAGCGAATGATCAGACAAGTCTTGCCCACCCCTGAGTCCCCGATCAGCAGCAACTTGAAGAGGTGTCGTAGGCTTTGGCCATGGCGGACACTGGGGGTGCCGGGAGAGGGGTGGGGAAGCGAAGGGCACCGGTAGGCGGGACTGGAGGGTTGGCAAAGGGAGCGGGCCCGGAGCCCCGGCCAGGAAGTTTTCCTCCCTCTCCGCCCAGGCTCTGGGAAAGAGGAGAGGCGGCACTCCTCCGGGCCCCACCCCGTGCCCGCCCATCCCTTTCAGCTGGCCTCCTCGGCCAGCCCAGCCTCCTGCTCTCTGGCTTTCCCTTCCCAGCCAACGCTAGCCTGTCTCCCTAGCCATTTTGAACAGTTTTTTGCTCAGTATCATCCCCCTCTTTTGACTTCGCTCTTCCAGTCAGAAGCCAGAGAGGCTGGGGTGAAGTGGAGGTTTAATCAGAATGACCAAGGGAAGAGGAATTTTAGAGGAATTCAGGGAAAAGGAAAGTTTGGAGGAATAATGGTGAAGGCCAGGATAACACAGGAATTGGCAAAAATTGGGGACTGATTTTTGAAAGAAAAATAGAATCCTTCTGGGGCAGTTTCTAGAATTCTGGTGTTACTTTTCCAAGCCCTTAGTTTTAGAATCCCAACTCCTTTTGAAAAAAGCGGGATGGCTGGAGTTGGTGGCTATCTGTTGAGTCAGTCTGCCCTCTGGTGGAACAGAGTGAAAATTAAAATTAATTATACTATAGAATCAGCTCCAAAATTAATACGATAGGATCAGCTCCACACACTCCATCTCCCAGTCTCCAAGCCCATACACCCTTCACCTAGATACATTCTGGAACTTCATCTTGAACAGTCTTCCTTCTGGGAACCTGTGTATGAATTCTCTGACAGGCCAGCTCAGGAAGACAGAGATTGAGACTACAAATGTCTGGTGTCATTCTCTTGATGAGATGTGGATCTTTTAGCACAGTCCGGAGGCAGTACTCCTAACACACTAATGAACAGACTGTGAATGTGTAGCCTTGGCAACCAGAAAGCTGAAATATGGAGAACATGGCTACACAAAACCAAATTTATCTTTGCTTTGGAAAAATATTCAAAATACCTGCTTTTCTAATAGCAGGTCAGTAGAATAGTCCTTCTATAAACATAGTGTACCGGTTATGAAAAGGAATCTTCTATCACTTCAATTATCCTTGTCATCCTCTGTGCCAATGTTTGTCCCTCTCAAACACAGCTATTCAATCCTCTCTTATCCTTTATCTCACCACATATTATATCTTCAAGTTGTATTACAAAACTCGAGTATTCTCTACTTCTCCCTGCTGGTCAAACTCTCTTTCACTAGTGCTTTCAATTATTCCTCAATTTTCATGGATTTGTCTGATAAAAAACCTATTAGTTCTTTTTCATTTCATCTTATTTCATCTGAATCTGGTTTTTCATCCCCAGCAATAGACTATTCTTTTTCACCTCTCTGAATTGTTGTTGTTTAGTTGTTGTGTCTGATTTTTTTTTCCATGTCTGACTCTTTATCGACCCCATGGATGGTAGCCCGCCAGGCTCCTCTGTGCATGGGATTTTCCAGGCAAGAATGGGAAGGGTGGGTTGCCGTTCCCTTCTCCAGGGGATCTTCCTGACCCAGGGACTGAACCCATGTGACTTATGCTGTTGTATACCTGCTTTCACTGGAACCTCATCTCCACAGTACTCTCCCACTAGCTCTCAGAGCTTCTCCAACAATGCCCTTACCCCCCTCAATTATGGTAGGCTTTTCCCGGTCTCTGGTTTTGTATTCACAAGCTCTTGCCTCAGCCTAGAATGCTGTTCTCCCTTATTGCTGCTTGTTTAATTTCTTGTCTTTTGGTGTGCACACACACGGTCACTCAGTTGTGTCCCACTCCTTGTGACCCCACGGACTGTAGCCTGCTAGGCTCATCTGTCCATGGGATTTCCCAGGCAAGAATATCAGAGTGAGCTGCCATTTCCTCTTCCAGGAGATCTTCCCGACACAGGGATTGAAACTGCATCCAGCTGCATTGGCAGCTGGATCCTTTACCACTGAGCCACCTGGGAACATATCACTTCCTCAGAGGTTTTTCTCACCCATAGTAGTGTGCCAAACCATACAGAAGGTTGAGAGATGAAGAACTGATGCTTTTGAACTGTGGTACTGGAGAAGACTCTTGAGAGTTGTCTCTTGGACAACAAGATCAGACCAGTCAATCTTAAAGGAAATCAATGCTGAATATTCATTGGAAGGACTAATGCTGAAGCTCCAATACTTTGGCCACCTGATGCAGAGTGGACTCATTGGAAAAGACCCTGATGCTGGGAAAGACTGAAGGCAGGAGGAGAAGGGGCAGGGCCAACAGAGGATGAGATGATTGGATAGCATCACTGACTCAACGGACATGAATTTGAGCAAACTCTGGGAGATAGTGAAGGACATGGAAACTTGGCCTGCTGCAGTCCATGGGGTTGCAAAGAGTCAGACATGACTGAGCAGCTGAACAACAACAGCAGTGTACTGGAACCAATTATTACTGGCTCATGAAAAGACTCTGCTTTCCAAATCCGTGTTTAATGATGTAACATTGGTAGTCTGAAACTGGCCAAGGTAAGAGTATTTCCTCCATTGAAATTACCAAAGACAACAAATCAGGGCTCCCCTCTATAAAGTCAATGGTTAAATGTTTACCAGCGTATCCTTGACAAGAACTCACATTCCTTGTCCCATTCTATTCCTTTGGAATTAACCAGGTCCCCATATACCATTTGAGTCATTTTTGCTCCTCCTTTATGACAAATGGACATTTTAACCCTTTGATCGTTACTGTAGAAGATAATGATTTGGTCTTTTTTCTTTCTTTTCATTCCCTGTCCAGAGTTTCAGTGCTGCCAAGATTACAAATCTTGGAAAGGTAGTTCTGATGAAAATGTGGCGGAAAGGATGTGGGAATGTAAAGACAGAGTTGTGAAGATTAGCACTCAAAGCAGTCAGAACAATACAGAAGTGAGTGATGTAATAATTATTAGAGAAAGATGGAAAGGAGAGAATAAAATTAACAACGGTTAGTCCTAGAAATAGGGTGAAAGTGTGGAAAAGATGAGAACTTGCCTTTTTTATATTACATTACTGAATTGTTAAAAATGGGGAAACTAAACCAATTGAAAAATAGTAAAGAAATTTAACCAAGTCACAGACATGACTCAGTCTGTTTTCCTAAGCAGTTCCTGTTGTTAAAGTGTAGCGCGAAATTTTAAAAATGTCTATTTACCCCTTGACGGAGGCCAGACACTGACCTTAAGATACCAAGCTCTACACTCGTGGCTGATTCATGTCAATGTATAGCAAAACGAATACAGTATTGTAAAGCAAAACAAACTAAAAAAAAAAGAAAAAAAGATACCAAGCTCACTCTCTTAACATGGCGACTCATCTGAGTCCTGTCTTTTAGAGACCTTCCCCAAATGGCAGCCCCCACCTCGCCCCATCGCCCAAGACCGTGAGAGAAGGACCTTCTCAACATGGCGGCGCTATGCCCTAACGTCATTTCCTGCGGGACGGCGAATTTAAGGATCAGGATTTCCGCTTCCGCCCCTTTCCGGCGGTGACGACCTCCTGACGAGAACATGCCTGTGAGTTCCTTCGGCTAGGTTTCCGTGGAGATCTCGTTCTTCTGTCTGCACGCTGCTCTCACGCTGATTTGGGATCACAGAGGGCCCTCATTTGCCCTCCGCACTTCCCAGGACAAGTTAACTACAGGGGCCACAGAGGCCAGCTGGGACCCGTGCTTGGACGGGAGCGGAGAGGCAATAAGATGGCGGCCCAGCTGCGCAGACACCAGGGGCGACAAGGGACGAGCTCTCCCCGTGGTGTGGCAGTGGGGGCTGTTTTCGATCATCCATGTTCACCATTGGTTTCTAAATCTCTACATTTCTGCCTGTTAGCTCGCAAAGGATCTTCTTCATCCCTCTCCAGAAGAGGAGAAGAGGAAACACAAGAAGAAGCGCCTGGTGCAGAGCCCCAATTCCTATTTCATGGATGTAAAATGCCCAGGTGAGGAGATAATATGTAGTAGTGGGGAAAGGACTGAATCTCACGAGTTGAAAAAAGGTATCCGTGAAGCCCTAATTGTATTCAAATTTGATGTTAGAGATGAGTAAAATTTTGCACTTTAGAAGGAGTGATCCAGAGATTCCCCTTCAGAACTCTGTAGACCGCAACGTTTGTGTTGGGAAACACTGGGATGATAATGTTGGGCTTCTGTGGTAATTTATGTACTTGTTCCTGGTGGCAAAGGGGTGGATATGTTGACTAGTTAACTGAGCATCTCTCTTCACCAAGTACAGGATTTTTTCTTTTTGACTTTTGAATAATTTTTTGGATGATGTTGATTACTCAGAAAATCCATAGGTTGGGGCACATGGTCGAGGTTGCTTTTGAGTTGACTTTGATGTATACCTAGAGCCAGATAATCAAGTTTAGTTAAGGAAAGTAAATTCCAAGAATTTTTATAGCATACTTGTTTTACAGTTAATGCATGACAGCATATGTTTAAGTGAAGAAAGGTTTGGGGGGGAAAGGGTAACTCCTTGATGTTTCCCCCCCAGGATGCTATAAAATCACCACCGTCTTTAGCCATGCACAAACAGTAGTTTTGTGTGTTGGCTGCTCTACTGTCCTCTGCCAGCCTACAGGAGGAAAAGCAAGGCTTACAGAAGGTAAATGGTTTAATGTAATTTTTATACTTTTTTTCCTTACGTCTACCAAATGCGTAATCGGGAAGCACACATCTCAAAATGCTACTGTCTGAAGCTGGGTGGATGGGTGATAAAAGGGCTTCATAGGAGCTGAATCTGATGTCTAGTGACTAGGCAGAAGCTAAAAGAGTTGAAGAAAATACAAATGTAGGTTTCCTACGGGTTAGAGGCATTTTGTTTTGTGGGGTTCAGGCAGGGTAAGTAGGCTGCTATCAGTTAAGCTTTGGAACTTTTTTTTTTTTGGCAGGATGCTCTTTCAGACGGAAGCAGCACTAAAAGTACCCTGTATCAAGATGAACAGGAAACCATCCCAATAAACACGTTTTGGATACCTCCTGTTTATTGTCTTGTTTTACTGCTAGGAAGTTCCTACCTCACGTATTCAGGGGCAACCAGAAGAGTGGATTCTGAGTCATTTGGGGCAAGTAAGTGGCCAAGAACTTTAAAAGTCCATTTGGGACATTGCTATCCCTAGGTTCATGGAGTAAATCTGCAGAGCTTGATTAAAAACTGGAATAGTATGTAAATGGGGTCTTTGATTTCACTTTTATGTTTTCTTAGAATTAAGAACTGACAGTTGATATTTAAAATGCAGTCCAGCACACCGCTTTAATATAAAACAGCTTAGGATACTTTATTTACGGTTCTCAGGAGCCTTGTTAGGAGGTGTGTGAGTGTAGAGCTTGCTGCTAATCTGGGGCTAGAAATCTCCGGTCCCCTGTAGTGAAAAACTTGTCCAAGCAGAGGTTAGTGTCTTATACTCCACAGCCAGTGCTGTAACCGATTCTGGGCTGGTGGGGGTTGTGGACTCATGAGCAGAGGGGGAGAACGTGTGGATGTGTAAGAACCTAGGAGGAAAGGAAATAAAAGAAGGATGAATAGAGGTGAACGAGGGTGGTACCTGAGTTCTTTGGAGATAACAGGTGGTGATTCTTTACCTGCCTGTGTACCTAGAGTTGGCACGTAAACAACTGGAACTGTCTGCATCTTGTTTAGGAAGGCATTGTATGCTGGAAAAAGAATAGGAGATGTCAAGAAGGAGATCTGTTCTCACTGGAGGAAGGCCTTAAGGGTCAAGTCCATTCTTAAGTATTGCTATAAAAAATGTAATGCTTCAAATTAAATAACACTGTATACTTAACAGGAAGTTCTTATTCAGTGATTTTCAGAGGTATTCCAACTTATGGCTGAAAGATGGGAAATGCACGTGTAGATAATGGTATGTGTTATGTTGCTCATCTATTGCTGTGTATTTGAGCAAAACTAGCTATAATCTAAAGTTCAGCAGTGATTTCCATTTCTGAGTGGTAGCTGTTTGCTGCATGCAGTTTATTGCTTCTCAGTAAGTTGGGCAGGATCTTTGGTCTACCAGGTAACTAAGGGTAGGGAGGCTACGTCAGTTTCAATTGCATGTCCCAAATTAGATGTGATTAAACAGCTAATTTTCATCCTCATTTAGTTTGTGAAATAAAATGAAGGCAGTTTCCAAGTCTAAATTCTACGGTGCTGAATATAAGGACTCCTTACCTAGAAAGAGGAAAGCTGTTGATGCCAGCACCGCAAAGAGGGTAAAGAGGAGAATCTGGTAAGAACCTGCGAACTTCTGGAGAACACCTGAACCGCCACATTGATCTACGCATTGGCAGAATAAAAGAAGATAGTTTTTTTAAATATATACAGGACAGATGTTGCTCCTTTAAAAACTGTATGCTCTGAGTGTCTAGCTGAAGCACTCAAAACTTAGCCCTCTAGGAAATTGTTTGTTTCTTACCAGAGAAAAAGAGGTGAACTTGGTGCCTCTGTCTTTTTGGCTTTTTATCACTCTAACATAATAAACTAGAATTCTTGAGCCTTTTTTTTTCTTCACAAGCTTCCAAAAGAATGTTTAAATTCTCTGCTACTGTAAAATGCCTGTTATCTCTCCTGTGTACTTTTAACTCCAAGTGACATTCTTCAACTTTCCCTCTAACCTGAAACAATGACCCAGGAGCCACTTGTCCTTTTTTATTCAGCTATCATTTCTAGGGAACATGATTTGTATATAACTTTGTCCTCAATAAAAGTTAAAGACATGTCTTTTGAAGCATATTTTCTGTTGGTTATTTTGAATTCTTCAGTGTCTAGAAATGAACTCTTTCTGCCTCACCAAATTGCCATTCCAGATAAACTCACCAGGCCCTTATACATAGTTCCCGTTCTGCAACCCTTGTATAGGCCCTCTACCTCTGGGCTGTTACCATCTCACTAAACTCTGTTCACAACTGTTTAACAACTTGACACTTAAACTGCTTTACTCTGAAGAATAATTTGAGGTTGCTTGTACTAAAAAAAAAAAATGGCCTTCACTGGTGGCTCAGATGGTAAAGAATCTTCAATACCTGGAGACCTGGGCTTGATCCCTGTGTTGGGAAGATCGCCTGGAAGAGGGCATGGCAACCCCCTCCAGTATTCTTGCTGAGAAATCCCATTGGCAGAGGAGCCTAGCAGGCAACAGTCCATGAGGTCACAAAAGAGTTGGACACAACTTAGCAACTAAGCAAAACAACATACTAAAATCTCCAATCCCTGATCTGGTCCCAACACTGGAAGTCCAAATAAAATCAAGAGGTCTATTAACTTACGACACCCCTTTGTTGTGTCTACGTTGAACTAATTGCTGTCTTAATTGGGCCCTGTTTTAAATACCTGCTTCTGCAAGTAGGTATCATGCTTATATGAATGAACTTAAGACTGGGTTGCATGTTTGTAGCAAAAATTACTGTTAGTTTGTCCCCTCATCACTTAAAGTGATTCTTCAGTTCAGTCGCTCAGTGATATCCGACTCTTCACGACCCCATGAATCATAGCACGACAGGCCTCCCTGTCTGTCACCAACTCCCAGAGTTCACCCAAACTCGTGTCCATTGAGTTGGTGATGCCATCTAGCCATCTCATCCTCTTCCCCTTCTGACCCCAATCCCTCCCAGCATCAGAGTCTTTTCCAATGAGTCACCTCATTCGCATGAGGTGGCCAAAGCATTGGAATTTCAGCTTTAGCATCATTCCCTCCAATCAACACCCAGGTGATTCTTAAGTTTTTTTGAAGTCAATGTATTCCAACTCAATGTTTTTCAATGCAAAAAATGTAGGAATAAACCAATTAAAGAGTTTTATAATACACAGCAAAATGTTAAAAGGCCCGATTTATGATACAGTAGTATGTGTGTTCTAGTCATAAAGATAAATTTTTAGGTCTGATAACTACTGTAATTTTGATATAATTTTGTTTTTCCCATTCAGGACATGGACACCTTGAATTCTGTTTAAAAATCCATGAACTCGGTTTAAAAACTGCTCTCACAGCACAGATTGGGGTTGAACATTCACTAGTGGGACCCTAAACATCCCAATTTCAACTCTAAAGGGGAAAATATCTCTTAAATAGGAAACCCTTTAGAATGAGAAAATGCATATAAATATGCTTATAATATTTACTACTCATACAAATTGGATACTCACAGAAGCCAAAACCTTTCACCCATTAGATGTCCTAAGGTTCTGCCTAATTCACTCCTCGATTCTCCAGGCAAGAATACTGTAGTGGGTTGCCATTTCCTCCAGAGGATCTTCCCAAACTCCGGGATTAAATCCTCATCTCCTTTACTACTGAGCCACCTGGGAAGAAACATCTAACACTTCTTTCCGAAACTGTTACCATCCCACCCAAACTTGGCATCGTTTCTGAACTGGGTAAAGGTAGAATCAGGATTTGTCAGAGCTAAGTCTTGCTTCCAGGATTACTATCATTTACTGATTGATGCACAAAGATTTGCTAAATACTTTTGGATTAAATCAAACATTTATCAAAGGGCTTAAAGCAGGGCAAGTATACTTTTGAAGCTGGTAAACTCATGTTAAACTGCACTCATGCTTGGTCACTAAGTTGTGTTTGACTCTGCAACCTTATGGACTGGGGCCCGCCAGGCTCCTCTCTGTCCATGGGGTTTTCCAGACAAGAATAACTAGAGTGGGCTGCCACTTCTTCCTCCAAGGGATCTTCCTGACCCAGGGATCCAACCTGAGTCTCCTGGTGGTTCAGTGGTAAAAAAAAAAATTCACCTGCCAAGCAGAAGATCCCTAGAAGGGATGGCAACCCCACTCCAGTATCCTTACCTGGAGAATCCCATGGACAGAGGAGCCTGGGACAGCGACTAAACAAGTTATAGGAAGGCTACCTGAAGGTTATAGTTTATAGGGTAGGCTTTGAGAATAAAGATCCATGTCCCAGGTAGTCTGAATAATCTTGGTCAAGTGGCTGAATATTTCCCATTAATTAAATTCTAAACTAAATTGTAATACATTCTGTCTTTTTGCCTCTAGATTAAAAATAGGCAGCCCCATGCTCACCTGCACCAGACTTAGCTTTCATAGCTCTCACTCGCACAGCCTCACTTTGACTGGTGAGCACACAGGAAATGTTGATGAAAACAGGTGATGCCATCTGCTGGAGGGATGTGAGTTGACTACTCTTACGGGGTAGATGGCCAGGCCAGGTGTGAGTGAAGAGTGCCTACGGCCAGAGACCACTAGAACTGGGGAGCTGGGGAACACCTTGGAGAAAAGAAAATGGAACTTGTTTGAAAGAAGAAAAGTCAGTTTTGTGTCAATCATAAATATATACAGTAAGACATCTGGATTTCTAGTTAGCTAGCTGACAAGCCACTTTTTCACACAGATGTGTTGAAGGGTAGGGGAAGAAAACCATCTGTGTGAGAATAATACAGCCTTATAAAACTGTCTCAGGATAGAATTGGTGGTGTGTGTGTATATATATATGCATTGGTATTATCTTCCAGACAATGTTTATGACCTAGAATTTGGACTCTGGGAGCCCCCATGGCATTATGAAGTGGATAGATTTTGTTTTAGGAATTTCCTGTGGTGAATTTTATCAAGTCATTCAGTGTCTATTCCTTTACCCTGGACTGAGAATGAAAAATCTCATTTTCAAAACCCTGATCTGTTTTGCGTCAGTCCTTAACATACCTCTAGCTTCTCGAGAACTCTATCCACTCCCAGTACTCTTAGCTCCCCGACGTCTTTTTTGTGGCTAAGAACCAATTCTGACTGGTTGATGTAAAAGGCTGGGATGAAAGGAATGAGGATTCTTTGCATTCCATTCTTGCTACGCTCACTGACAAGTGTGGCCCAACCATAGACTGAGGTGTCAGCGGTGCTCAGGACCTGGAGCAGCTCCTCTGACTGGGGTCGAACCTTGATTAGGCAGACATAAACCCCTGAAGAAAAGAGGAAAAACTGAGCAGGAAGGTTCAGAGGCCCTATTTAGTCACTTGGATTAGGATAGGAAGGAAAAATAGTTAACATGCAAATTCAAAAGGAAATTAACTCAGTTTTGAGTGTTCACTATTAGCATACTGTTGGCCTCTATGGAATTTACCAAAGATGAAACAGTCCATGGGAACCCATAACTGAACTTAAGGTAAGGATGCCATTACTGCCTAGACAGTATGTCAGGGGATTTAAATAACGTAGTACAAGTGGAGATTAAGGGGATATAGGATGAAGTAGTCAGAGTTGGTGAGATCAGTAAAGGGGTTTGTGGAAGAAAGGCAAGCTTTGAACATGTTTAATCACTTCTGTATCAAACCACCTCTTGATGGCCTTATTTCTGTTAATAATATTGTTTTTCTAGTTACTCATCAACGTTGGTTGTCTTTTGACACCCTTTCATTCCTATATCCAAATCTTGCTAACTCATCCTTTGAAATATCTCATATCTCACACCTCTGTTAGTATTTCTGTTACTCTGGCCTAGACACTTGTCAATTCATGCTTGGATCACTCCAATGTAAATTGCATTTGCTAGTCTCCTTACCTCCCATTCTTCTTCTCCATTTTGTGTACTGCCAGTATATACTTTAAACTTAGTTTTGAAAACTTTTCCAGGGCTCTGTATTCCCTGGAATGTCCTGTTCTCTTCACATCTACCTCAGTCATGGTCATCCTTCTAGAGGTTACTTTTCCTATAAAACCTGACCCTTAACACCCAGGTTTGATACAAATACTCCTTTCTCTCTGCCATCTAGCATCCCATGTGTATAACTAAACAGCCTGTGTAGTTCTTAATTCTGTTCAGTTGCTCAGTTGTGTCCAACTCTTTGCAACCCCAAGAACTGCAGCATGCCAGGCTTCCTTGGTCATCACCAACTCCCGGAGCCTACTCAAACTCTTCCATCATGTCAGTGATGCCATCCAACCATCTCATCCTCTCTTGTTCCCTTCTCCCACCTTCAATCTTTCCCAGCATCAGAGTCTTTTCCAATGAGTCTGTTCTTTGCATCAGGTGGCCAAAGTATTGGAGTTTCTGCTTCTGCATCAGTCCTTCCAATGTATATTCAGGACTGATTTCCTTTAGGATTGAATGGATAGATCTCCTTGCAGTCCAAGGGACTCTCAAGAGTCTTCTCCAACACTAGTTCAAAAGCATCAATTCTTTGGCACTCAGCTTTCTTTATGGTCCAACTCTTACATCCATACCTGAAACTAGAAAAACCATAGCCTTGACTAGATGGATCTTTGTTGGCAAAGCAATGTCTCTGCTTTTTAATATGCTGTCTAGGTTGGTCATAGTTTTTCTTCCAAGGAGCAAGCGTCTTTTAATTTCATGGCTGCAGTCACCATCTGCAGTCATTTTGGAGCCCCCCAAAATAAAGTCTTGACAGGCGAATCCGTCAGGGGGCCCGCAGGGGCTCAGTCTTCCAGATCAAAGGTGGGAATAGGGGCTGAGAGTGTGAGAAAGTCATTCCTTTTCCAAGTTGCTCTCTTCCAGGCTTGGTCCAGTTGTCATCATGGCCCGTGGAAATCAATGAGAATTTGCCCGCCAGAAAACATGAAGAAATCTCAGGAAATTAGTAAGGGAAAAAGAAAAGAGGATAGCCTGACTACCTCTCAGAGGAAAAGCAGAGGGACTCTGAGATCATGCAACAAAAGCAAAAGGCAGCCAATGAGAAGAATTCTATGCAAACAAGAGAGAAATGATGACTATTTGGAAAACCTGGGTGCTGCTGCTGCTGCTAAGTCGCTTCAGTCGTGTCCGACTCTGTGCAACCCCATAGACGGCAGCCTGCCAGGCTCCCCCGACCCTGGGATTTTCCAGGCAAGAACACTGGAGTGGGTTGCCATTTCCTTCTCCAATGCATGAAAGTGAAAAGTGAAGTGAAGTCACTGAGTCGTGTCCAACTCTCAGCGACCTCATGGACTGCAGCCTACCAGGCTCCTCCGTCAATGGGATTTTCCAGGCAAGAGTACTGGAGTGGGGTGCCATTGCCTTCTCCGGGGTGCTACTGCTAACTAAGTGTATCATAAGCTCTATGATCAAGATTTCATAGAGTGAAGAGGCAGTACATACGTTATATCCTTATGAAACTATTTTAAACTTGTCCTTTCAACCTGACTTACTGTGATATTTCAGAGCCATTCTTCAAAGAATAAAACACTAACCATGCAAAATAAACAAAGTCTCTCACTGTTTCCATTGTTCCTTCATCTATTTGCCATGAAGTGTGGGACCAGATGCCATGATCTTCGTTTTCTGAATGTTGAGTTTTCAGCCAACTTTTTTCACTGTCCTCTTTCACTTTCATCAAGAGGCTCTTTAGTTCTTCTTCGCTTTCTGCCATAAGGGTGGTGTCATCTGCATGTCTGAGGTTATTGATAGTTCTTCTGGCAATCTCTATTCCAGTTTGTGCTTTATCCAGCCTGGCATTTTGTATGATCTACTCTGCATATAAGTTAAATAAGCAGGGTGACAATATTCAGCCTTGATGTATTCCTTTCTCGATTTGGAACCAGTCTCTTGTTCTAACTGTTGCTTCTTGACCTGCATACAGATTTCTCAAGAGGCAGATCAGGTGGTCTGGTATTTCCATCTCTTGAAAAATTTCCAGAGTTTGTTGTGATCCATACAGTCAAAGGCTTTGGCGTAGTTGATAAAGCAAAAGTAGATGTTTTTCTGGAACTTTCTTGCTTTTATCAATGATCCAATAGATGTTGGCAATTTGATCTCTGGTTCCTCTGCCTTTTCTAAATCCAGCTTGAACACCTGGAAGTTCATGGTTCACATACTGTTGAAGCCTGGCTTGGAAAATTTTGAGCATTACTTTGCTGGCATGTGAGATGAGTGCAATTGTCTGGTAGTTTGAACATTCTTTGGCCTTGCCTTTCTTTGGGACTGGAATGAAAACTGACCTTTTCCAGCAGTGGCCACTGCTGAGTTTTCCAGATTTGCTGGTTTACTGAGTGCAGCACTTTCATAGCATCATCTTTTAGGATTTGAAATAGCTCAACTGGAATTCCATCACCTCCACTAGCTTTGTTTGTAGTGATGCTTCCTAAGGCCCACTTGAATTTATATTCCAGGGTGTCTGGCTCTAGATGCGTGACCACACCGTTGTGATTTTCTGGGTCATGAAGATCTTTTTTGTATAGTTCTTCTGTGTATTCTTGCCACCTCTTCTTAGTATCTTCTGCTTCTGTTAAATCCATACCATTTCTGTCCTTTACTGTGCTCATCTTTGCATGAAATGTCCCTTAGTATCTCTAATTTTCTTGAAGAGATCTCTAGTCTTTCCCATTCTATTGTTTCCTCTATTTCTTTCCATTGATCACTGAGGAAGGCTTTCTTATCTCTCCTTGCTATTCTTTGGAACTCTGCATTCAAATGGGTGTATCTTTCCTTTCCTCCTTTGCCTTTAGCTTCTCTTCTTTTCTCAGCTATTTGTAAGGCCTTGTTAGACAACCATTTTGCCTTTTTGCATTTTTTTCTTGGGTATGGTCTTAATTACTGCCTCCTGTACAATGTCACGAACCTCCGACCATAGTTCTTCAGGCACTCTATCAGATCTAATCCCTTGAATCTATTTGTCACTTCCACTGTATAATCGTAAGGGATTTGATTTATGTCATACCTGAATGGTCTAGTGGTTTTCCCTGCTTTCTTCAATTTAAGTCTGAATTTGACAATAAGGAGTTCATGATCTGAGCCACAGTCAGCTCCTGGTCTTGTTTTTGCTGACTATATAGAGCTTCTCCATCTTTAGCTGCAAAGAATATAATCAGTCTGATTTAGGTATTGATCATCTGGTGATATCCGTGTGTAGAGTTTTCTCTTGTGTTGTTGGAAGAGGGTGTTTGCTATGACCAGTGGGTTCTCTTGACAAAACTCTGTTAGCCTTTGACCTGCTTAGTTTTGTACTCCAAGGCCAAATTTGCCTGTTACTCCAGGTGTTTCTTGACTTTCCTACTTTTCCCACTATAATGAAGAGGACATATTTTTTGGGTGTTAGTTCTAGAAGCTCTTGTAGGTCTTCATAGCACCATTCAACTTCAGCTTCTTCAGCATTACTGTTTGGGGCATAGACTTGGATTAGTGTGATATTGAATGGTTTGCCTTGGAAACAAACAGAGATCATTCTGTCATATTTGAGATTGAGACTGTGGTTCTAGTAAGATTTAAAAGACTTGTCTTGCTCCTCTATCTCCAGTGCCTGTCCTGGTACCAGACATTCTATTTGGTGCTCAACAGTGTACCAGAATTAACCTTCCTTCATGGTTTCTCATTACCATTCAAACTGTCTGACCTTGGAGTAAAAGCTCTCCCATGATATAGCACTACCTACTTATATTTGGTGTGGACTGTCTTATTTTAGATCAGTTGATTTATTTAATGTCCTCCCAAAGTCATGCCTATTTTTTCTTTCCACTTGTTAATGCTGTTCTGCTCAGAATATCCTTCAGTTCAACAGCATTCAAACATTGTGCTACTAGTTGGGAACAAAAGATGTATGAGACATAATCCAAGCCCTCACAAAGATAACAGGCTAACAAAGGAGAAAGTAGTAAGTTATAACAGAAAAGCATAGCATATTATAGATACGTGTTAAAAGTTTGTTGAATGGATAGAACAAAAATGCTGACTGAGAAAAATGCCATAGTTACATAGCAGATGAAACTAGAAAGCAGAAATGTAAACCAATAAAGTGACATTTGTACAAATATGAAAACAAGGGGGAAACCAGATTCAACTGGTGGAACCCACCTTTTTCCATGCTGAAATCTGAATGGACATGAAAGACTTTACTTGCTGGAATGTCTAGTAAAGTATTACTGAACTGTACATGACACAGCATAAGGGTCTCTGGAAGAAGTGTTGTAATGGCCAAGGCCTGACTTGGGGTACAGGATCCTAGAGACCAGAAAAGAGGTAAATAGCTTTGTCACTAAGAGGAATTTGTAAAAGGGGAAACATATATATATTATATAGAGAGGAAGTTTGGAATTTAAAAAATAAGAAAGAAAGGTCAGCTCTGTTTGAATTGCTACAGCTGTCTACTTGCCAGCTCTGTTGGGTCTTACCACAATCAAGGTGAAAGGAGAGTGTAAGACTCTTGCCTCTGCTAGTCTGTGACTATAATGGGGTTTCTATTACTAATAATATAGCTGGTGTTCTCTTTCAGAAGTTTTTGGAATTCATTAATGGGAATAAGATTACAGAGAAATTGGGCAGTTATTAGAAATAAAATGCTTCACTTGGGAGGTAGCTTTTATAATCTAGGAAGATTTGTTTTCCATATTGATTGTAGTATGTGTCAAGTCAAAGATCTCTAGGACTTCATTACAAGAAGCCACACAGCTGGCAAGAAATCGACTGGCACCAAGATTGGGTCAGCTGCAATTTTAAATTAAATAGAAACCCGTGTCTTGGTAACAAGATTTTCCCTTGCACAGTTTCTTAATGGTCTCGGTTTGCTAAAGCTCTTTCTCAATTGTCAGCAGTCCAGTGATCATTCTCATCTTTTGGAGACTATCAGCAATATCAAAGGAACTGTTACATGATGTTTCATAAGTTGTGGTTTTAGAAAGATTCTGCAAGGAAAAAAATTGTAATCTCTTTGTAAAATTTAATAAGGTAGATAACAATGAGATAATATGTTATGAAGAAACATTTACTACTTTGTAAAAGAACCTGGAGAATTTTAAAGATCAAATACTCTTATTTATACATACATGTTTAGATTATAAGATTAAATATCTACTGTGAAAAGAAAGTATATTAAGTGCTTAAAAATTGAAGGACAAAAGAGGAAATTAGAGGGACTTCACTGGTGGTCCAGTGGCTAGGACTCTGGACTCAATGCAGGGGCCCAGGTTCCATCCCTGGTCAGGGAACTAGATCCCACAAGCTGCAACTAAGACACAACACAGCCAAGTAAATAAATAAATATATGGTTTTAAGGGTCAATAGAGTTTAAATTATCTTAAGGTTTATAGACCATTATATTCTGTTCTATTCTGGACTTCTCTGGTTGGTTTTGCATGTTTTCTCAACCCCTACTATCCCTCCATCCACCCCCACCTCCCAAATCTGGAATCTCTTCTATAGAAACAAAAAGATGAATGAAAGGATGTACATGGACTTTGGAGTAGAACATATCTACTACTCTTGCCACTAACTGGTTTGTTACCTTGCACAAAATACTTGCCCTTAGTATTCTTATCTTTTTTTTCCCCCTGACCAGGGATTGAACCCAGGCCCTCAGCAGTGAGAGCACTGGGCCGCCAAGGAATTCCCAGTACTCTCATCTTTAAAAAAAAATTTATTGGAGTATAGCTGCTTTACAATGTTGTGTTTCTGCTGTACAGCAAAGTGAATCAGCTATATGTATACATCAGTTCAGTTCAGTTCCTCAGTCGTGTCCAACTCTTTGCGACCCCATGCCAGGCCTCCCTGTCCATCACCAACTCCCGGAGTTCACTCAGATTCGCATCCATAGAGTCAGTGATGCCATCCAGCCATATATTCCCTCTTTTCTGGCTTTCCTTCCCATTTAGATCACCACAGAGCACTGAGTAGAGTTCTCTGTATAGTCAGTTTTCATCAGTTATCTCTCTTATACATAGTAGTAGTATATGTCAATCCCAATCTCCCAATCCATTCTCCGCCTCAGTATTCTCATCTTTAAAATGATGATAATTACTACATGATGAGATTGTTAAATGAGATAAAAGGTATAAAAATTCCTAACATAGTATTTGGAATCTATTAGGAGTTTCTTATATTTTAGTTATATTTCCTCCTCCCTCGACATTAAAAAACAATTTTCCTTGTGTATTTTTGGCTGTGCTGGTCCTGTCTTCGCTGCCGTGTGGTCTTTTCTCTAGTTGCAGCAAGCGGGGCCTACTCTTTAGTTGTGGGGCACAGGCTTCTCATGTCAGTGGCTTCTCTTATTACAGAGCGCAGGCTCTAGGGCAAGCGGGCTTCAGTAGCTGCGGTGCATGGCTCAGTCGCTGCAGCTCCTGGGCTCTAGAGCACAGACTCAGTGGTTATGGCACACAGGCTTAGTTGCTCCTTGGCATGTGAGGTCTTCCTGGACCAGGGATCAAACCTGTGGCTCCTACACTGGCACGTGGATTTTTCACCACTGAGCCACCAGGGAAGCCCTCCTCCCCGGTTTTTTGACAGTAAATCATGGCCCAATACAAAATGAAAAAAGAAAAACACAAGGCAAATTTGCTGAGCAAATAACATTTCACGTAATTATCTAGTCCAACAATTCTCAAATCTGGAGAAGCTTTAAAAGAATTGTATCTTATGCTTTATCCCAAACTTACTAAACTCTGGATGGAGCCTAAGAATTTGTATTTTAAAAAGATTTCTTTGGGTAACCTTGAAAATCATCCATGTTTGGAAATTCTTGGTTTAGGCTACCTCCTGTTCTCCGGCAGGGTTACAAGCAGAAAGACAGTAGTGACTAGGTTGAGCCTATTTTAAAACCTTAATCCAGTCATAATTCTGAGATCTCACAGCTCTCAATGATTCTGTTGTAAAAGTAGAATCAATTTTGAAATGAAAGAAAACTTGGATTGCTAATCCAAAGAGGTGAATTAATTGACAGAGGACGGGAAAAGTGGGAATAATCACCCAGAACTATAAAGAGATTCTTGACCTTTAAGATTGATACCATTTCTGCCAGCAGTGATGAACAGCTTGAACACAGTTGAATTGGGGGTATTGGTGAGGTAAGTCTTGAGGTCATAACTGAGTGTCAATCTTGATGATGCATTGACCACCACCTGTTAGCAAACCAAAGGAAAATTAGAACCTAGGTTCTTAGAGAATCTGGTTCCCTTCCTCTCCAACCCTCGTAACTTGTTTAGCTGAAAGCATCTGTTTCACATAAGAGCAAATTGCCCTTCTAGTGATCAAATATTTTGAAAACCACAAAATCTGTTTACTTTTGAGAAGAAAATAACATTTTTTCTAAAAGGAGATCTTTGTCCCTTATTCCTTCTGACATATCTTCCCTGTGTATGATTCCCTATTAATCAATTTTTCCTACTCCCATGTCAAATTTTCCTTCTCTACTAAATGATTCCTAAGCCATTTTTTCCCCATTTTAAAAGCGATCAGTGAAACAAACTCTTGACTCCAACTCCTTGAAGAGGACTATCTCCAAGTTCTCTTTTTCAATTCTCCAGTCAAACTTCCAGTCCCTTTATTCTGCTGAAGCTGCTCATCAAAGTCACCAGCCTCCATATTGAAAACAAGCAGTCATTTCTCAGTTCTCACACTTGACCCATCAGTAGCTTTCATATGGTTGACCACTCTTCCTCCTTGAAATACCTTCTTCACTTGGCTTCTGGACACCAGTATTCCCACTCCCTCCCACTTCCCCAGTCATTCTTATAAATCTTATAAATCTCCCTTGTTGGTTCTTATTCTTCTTTCAGGGGTCTTTTTTTTTTTTTTTTGGATGTGGACCAGTTTTTAAAAGTCTTTATTGCGTGTGTTACAATACTGCTTCCGTTTCATGTTTTGGTCCTTTTTTCTTGTTTTTGGCTACTAGGCATGTGGGATCTTAGCTCCCTTACCAGGGATCGAACTCAAAACCCCAGCTTTAGAAGGTGAAGTCTTAACCACTAGACCACCAGGGAAGTCCCCTTTCAAGGGTCTTAGTACTGGTATGTTTCCAGAACTTAGCTCTTGGACCTCTTCTCTATTTACACTCACTCTCTTGGTGATCTTATGGCATTAAATATCTCTATACCAATGATTCCCAGACTTTTATATCTAGCTACCTCAACACATCCAATTGACATCTAACAGACATCCAACTTTATGTGTCCAAAAACTGATCTTTTCTCTAAAACTGTTCCACCTACAGTCTTAACCATTTCAATTGATGACAATTCTGTCCTGTATTTTTAGTTATTCAATAAAGAAACCTTAAGTCATTCTTGATTCTTTTGAACTTTACAGATAATCTGTCAGGAAACTGTATCAACTATACCTATAAAATATATTTAGAATCTGATCAACTTTTCACCACCTCCTCAACTGTCACTCTGATCCACCATCATATCTCAGTGGGGAACTGCAATAACTGGTCTCTCAGCTTCTACTTCTGTCCCTACAGTCTAGTACCAATCAGTAGCCACAGTGATATTTTACATCATAAATCAGACTAGTCATTCCTTTGGTTAAGAACCTTAATCTATGCTTAAATTATCTATGTTTCAATAAAGTTTTTTGTCTGGTTTTGTATCTGATATATGAGTATATTTTTCTTAATAGGATGTGCTTCCTATATATATATTCCCATATGTGAAATGGATACTTTAGACTCCTGTGGAATCTTAGTTCTCCAACCAGAGCTGGACCTGCTCCATGGCAGTGAAACCCTGGAATCCTAACCACTAGGCCACCAAGGAATGCCCATAGGCTCTTCTCATATCATTAAGTTTACCTCTCGATATGTTTTCACTAGCCCTGGGATGTCATGAAAAATAGTTGCTGTTCCTGGACTCCTGGCCACTCCTACCCCAGTGACAATGTCTGTTTGTAGAATATTGTCAGCAGAAATCATCCACATCCCAGGTTCACCTAGGAAAAGACAAGAGAAAGCAGTGGACTGCAATCTTTGATATAATTTGATGGTCACTCTCACCTTACTCAGAATCCAAGTCAGTAAACCATTTAAGCATATATATATCCCTTCCCAGGAGGAGCACCCAGCCGTGAGGATAACTTCGTTTTCTTTTTCATTTTTGGCCATGCTACATGGCATGTGGGGATATTAGTTCCTGGACCAGAGATTGAACCCATGCCCTGGCAATGGAAGCACAGAGTCTTAACCACTGGACTATCAGGGAAGTCCCTAACTTTGTTTTCCTAATGTTGGGTTCCCCTTCATATATCGTGCCAGCAAAACAAAATAGGAACTGCTGAACTTAGAATCACGAAAGAAGCTACTTGGAGAATATAACTGTTCTCCTTAGGAAAAAGAAAAACATCTTTTACACATAGGAAAAGCACTCATCTCACATGCTAGTAAAGTAATGCTCAAAATTCTCCAAGCAAGGCTTCAGCAATATGTGAACCGTGAGCTTCCAGATATTCAAGCTGGTTTTAGAAAAGGCAGAGGAACCAGAAATCAAATTGCCAACATCCGCTAGATCATCAAAAAAGCAAGAGAGTTCCAGAAAAACATCTATTTCTGCTTTATTGACTATACCAAAGCCTTTGACTGTGTGGATCACAATCATCTGTGGAAAACTCTGAAAGAGATGGGAATACCAGACCACTTGACCTGCCTCTTGAGAAACCTGTATGCAGGTCAGGAAGCCACAGTTAGAACTGGACATGGAACAACAGACTGGTTCCAAATGGGAAAAGGAGTACTCAAGGCTGTATATTGTCAGCCTGCTTATTTAACTTATATGCAGAGTACATCATGAGAAACGCTGGACTGGAAGAAACACAAGCTGGAATCAAGATTGCCGGGAAAAATATCAATAACCTCAGATATGCAGATGACATCACCCTTATGGCAGAAAGCAAAGAAGAACTAAAGAGCCTCTTGTTGAAAGTGAAAGAGGAGAGTGAAAAAGTTGGCTTAAAGCTCAACATTCAGAAAACGAAGATCATGGCATCTGGTCCCATCACTTCATGGCAGATAGATGGGGAAACAGTGGAAAAAGTGCCAGACTTTATTTTTTGGGCTCCAAAATCACTGCAGATGGTGACTGCGGCCATGAAATTAAAAGACACTTACTTCTTCGAAGGAAAGTTACGAGCAACAGAGACAGCATATTCAAAAGCAGAGACATTACTTTGCCAACAAAGGTCCATCTAGTCAAGGCTATGGTTTTTCCAATGGTCATGTATGGATGTGAGAGTTGGACTGTGAAGAAGGCTAAGCGCCAAAGAATTGATGCTGAACTGTGGTGTTGGAGAAGACTCTTGAGAGTCCCTTGGACTGCAAGGAGATCCAACCAGTCCATCCTAAAGGAGATCAGTCCTAGATATTCATTGGAAGGACTGATGCTGAAGCTGAAGCTCCAGTACTTTGTCCACCTCATGCGAAGAGCTGACTCTTTGGAAAAGACTCTGATGCTGGGAGGGACTGGGGGCATGAGAAGAAGGGGACCACAGAGGATGAGATGGCTGGATGGCATCACCAACTCAATGGACACGAGTTTGGGTAAACTCCAGGAGTTGGTGATGGACAGGGAGGCCTGGCATGCTGCGATTCATGGGGTCGCAAAGAGTCGGACATGTCTGAGCGACTGAACTGAATTGAGCTGAACTGAACTGTAACTTTGTATAGACCCTGCTACTGATGAATCTGCTTTGACCTACTGATTGCTATCAGCAAGAAGACTGCCAGCAGATATCAGCTGGCAGAAGAGAGGATTAATTTATTTGGCTTAAGTCCCCAGGGCCAGAGAAATGTCAAATATTAGATTGGATTGCTATGCTAAGTCACTTCAGTCGTGTCCAACTCTGTGCGACCCCATAGACGGCAGCCCACCAGGCTCCCCCATCCCTGGGATTCTCCAGGCAAGAACAATGGAGTGGGTTGCCATTTCCTTCTCCAATGCATGAAAGTGAAAAGTGAAAGGGAAGTCGCTCAGTCGTGTCAGACCCTTGACTTGGACTGCAGCCTACCAGGCTCCTCCATCCATGGGATTTTCCAGGCAAGAAAAGATTTTCCATTGCCTTCTCCGTTTGATTGGATTACTGATCCTCGAATGTGGCCTTTCTGCTTCCTAATCCAAAGTGGTACTGAATTGAGATGACCCAAAATTCCAGAATGGATGACCATCCTGACAGAACTTAGGAAGAGGAAGTAAAAAAGCCTCTGCTTCATCGACAAAAGGTTAATAGTCATAGTATAGTAAGTAGTTAGCTCACTGACCCTGGATTACATGTTAATAAGTAGTGGTTGCTTACAAGTCAGTTGTCAGGATTAGAGGATTTGACTCAGGCTGAATAGAGTTCCCTCTGTATCAAGTCCAAAATATATGGTAAATGTTAAAGTCAGGTCCAATGTTACATCACTTTACCCAAATAACATGTATCCATAATTCCCCAAAGAGGAGGCAAAACCCAAACCACATACCACCCCAGCCAGCCTTACTTGGATGGATTATTTGATTGCATACAACCAGTCAGTGTATACCATTTTGGGATATGCTACCTGTAAGCCTAAAGATATAACACATTTCCAAAGCCAAGACTGATTTTCTGTAACTCAATAGTACTTCTTAGAACAGAAATACTTTGCTGATCATGAGTATACTGTAGCCCAGTGCAAGTCCAAACCTTCTTTCAGTGATGGTATACATGGAAGTTAGGCCTTTAAAGTTGCCTCACAAAACAGTGTACACACAATTGGTTCTTAGAACTAAAGTCTTTTCCTTCCTTTCATCTCATCCTTTATGATGTTCAACTTTGCAATTATCTTCCTTCAGAAGCTGGGAGTGGAGGAGAAGGCATTGGAACTCTATACTGCCTATGTGTTCAATAGACATTTGATAAATATTACTGGCTGACTTCTAGTCAGCTGGCTATGGAGAGAAATGGGCACTAAACTGAGAATTATCAATTAACATGAAAAATAATAAAATATACTATTTTCTTTCTCAGAGAGAAATCCTCTAAGGGATGAGTTGCTTTCTAATCCTGTCAGTTGTGAGGTTGAGAAAGGGCAAGTATCCAAACCATTCTGGTTGAGGAGGTAAGTACGGAAGCAGATGACATCTCCGACAAAGGTAAGCTTGGTGTCTGGCTCGATGGCATGCTCTACAGAAACAGGGATATAATCTGCCATGCCTGGATGTCTCCGGTCCCAGAGCCCCACAAGTGTCACCCCTCTGTTCACAGCCTGGGCCATGTAAGTATAGTTCCTATTCCCTGGTCCAATGAGCAGCAGGTCATCCCTGAAAGTAGACATGAAAGGTAGAAATCTCTGAAAAGAGTCAACAGTTCTAGAGTCAGACCCTATCACAACATTTTATATTCAATAGCTCAAAAGAATTCAGATGGAATTCTACAGTGGAGAGTAAACAACTAGGGCCAGAGATCAGGTCTATTACATTTATATACATGGTGCCCAGCTAGGCTATTTTTCTTAAAAAAATTTTTTTTCTGGTTTGGCTTTTTGATAATACTCCAGTTGGCTCCCTATAGGAGTTTTATATGAACTAGGACTTGTCAAATTCAAAACATATTAAAACTCTTCTTCATTGAATAATTAATTCTGGTCTTTCCCCCATTTTTAAAAAAAGCAGATAGTTTTTTGTTTTGTTGCTTTTTTGGTCCTACCACCATGTGTGACTTTAGTTCCTCAACCAAGGATTAAACCCAGGCCCACAGAAGTGAAAGCATGGAGTCCTAAGCACTGAAGCTCCAGGGAAGTCCCAATATTAAAGTTAATTGTCTCCCTCCTATCTTAATAAAAGAAGATCAGATTCCAAGTGCATAACATGAGAAGAATTTACTAGCACTGCTATATACCAGGCTAATCTACAAGATTTCTGCCATAGTATTAACACCATTCCTTTGCCTCCCATACCTGTTTAAAGCCAAATAAAGCTGGGTATTGTGTGTGTGGAATTTCTCTCCGATGCTATTGTAAAACTGAACAATGAAGGTAAGAGACATGCCCAAGGGAAAGGCTGATAGGGTCCTTCCTTGAGCCATGTATAGCTTGGGGTGGCTGCTCATTCGCAGGTATGTCACTGGTGCTACCTGTGGGAGACAAAACCTATTGGTAGGTTTTGAGCAGAATGCACTGGAGGGGAGCTATAACCATATTCTGAGACTTATAATCAGTGATGAAAATCGTGTTCCTCTTTTGTAGGAAAGAGGAACATCAAATCTCTTGATTTCAGATGACTTAAATCAGAGTGAAAAAGAAATATGACAGTACAGGAAATGGCTTTTAATTATCGGTGCATGCTCAGTTGCTCAGTCATATCTGCCTCTTAGTGACTCCATGGACTATAGCCCACTGGGCTGGAGTTTGGCTCAATGGCATGGCTCCTTTGCTCATGAAATTTTCCAGGCAAGAATACTGGAATGGGTTGTCATTTCCTCCTCCAGGGGATGTTCCCAACTGAGGGTTCAAACCTGTGTCTCTTGCATCTCTTGCACTGGCAAGTGGATTCTTTACCACTGTGCCACCTGGGAAGCCTCTTTTAATGATTAAAGCAGCAGAAATATGAAGCAAAGCTGGAGTTTTTTTAAGGAATGGACTGTATTTCCTCTTTCGTGAAGAGTGTCAATATTTATTATTAAGGAGAAGACTCTTGAGAGTCCCTTGGATTGCAAGGAGATCCAACCAATCCGTTCTGAAGGCGATCAGCCCTGGGATTTCTTTGCAAGGAATGATGCTAAAGCTGAAACTCCAGTACTTTGGCCACTTCATGCAAAGAGCTGACTCATTGGAAAAGACTCTGATGCTGGGAGGGACTGGGGGCAGGGGAGAAGGGGACGACAGAGGATGAGATGGCTGGATGGCATCACCGACTTGATGGACGTGAGTCTGAGTGAACTCCAGGAGTTGGTGATGGACAGGGAGGCCTGGCGTGCTGCGATTCATGCAGTCGCAAAGAATCAGACACGACTGAGCAACTGAACTGAACTGAATTGAAAACTTATCAAGAATACCATAGATTGTGTTTTTGCACTATAACAGAAAAAGTAAGGAAAGTAAAATACTGTGATACAGTAAGGGAAGTCCAGCTTTGAAACCTAGCTTTATCATTTCATATCTTCATTTAACCATTCTAGGTTTTATATTTCTTATCAGTTTAATAGGGCTAATGATGCTTGTATAATAGGATTTTTGTGCTGGGTAAAAAAAATATACATAAAAGGAGCAACAGAAGGCTGGAACATACTAGGTTTTTAATGCCCCAAACATTTTGTTTTAGACTAACTTATTTCTAAGGTCTCTTCTAATTCTAATTTTTTTTAAAAGTCTAAAAACATTTAAAACATATCAAAAAGCCTAATTTTGATAGTAATAGTTCTGCATTTCTCCCATACCAATCCTTCTGCCAAAGTTGCTCAGAAAACAGTCATACCATTTTGAGATTAATCTCTTTTATAACAAGGACTCTAAAGTCCACTTTAATTTGATGGTTCATGTCAAGATTATCCTCTTATCTTACAGTTCATTTCTGGCTTCCAGAGAAGTTTCTAGTTCTAAACAAAGTAAATCTGCCTCTTAAGGCCATGGTATTCCTTTTATTTTTTTGAGTAAGTCCCTGAACTCACCTGAACCCCAGTTATAGTTGTTTGGTTTACTCCAAAAGGTTCTGTAGAAGTGACTTCTAACACAGCAGTACCTGCAATGGAACCAGCTTTCAGGAGCCCTTCACCATCCTCCTCAATGACAGATGAATTAGGGAAACACTTGAGAACACGGGAACTCACAAAGGCGGCCCCTTCCCTAGGGAATAAATGGGGGCAAGTGGCATCTCTTGGGGGCTCTGACTGACAGAAGAAAAGGAGCAGCAATTGCCTAGATCACTGTTAGAGGCTGTACTCAGAAAAATGCTTGATTCTCCTTGTTGTGTGGTTATTTGTTCCTCAGGTAAAAGTCAGCCTTTGGATTATGCTTATCTCCTTAGAAATCAAATACTATTATATATTTATCATTAAAAAATTATTCGGTGAAAAGAATTAAAAACAGGTAAAGTCAGCTTTTCACATCTGTGGGTTCTGCAACCACAGATTCAACCAAGCACAGACTGAAAATTTCAAAAAGTTCCAGAAAGCAAAATTCGAACTTGCCTTGGACTGGCGACTACTTACATAGTATTTATATTGTATTAGGTATTATAAGCAATTTAGAGATAGTTTAAAGTATACAGGAGGACAAGCATAGGTTACATGCGCTATAACCTATAAATGCACTATAAATACTATACCATTTTATATAATGGATCTTTGAGTCTGCAGATTTTGGGGGCAAGGGTGGATCCTGGAACCAATCCTTGGTGGATGCCAAGGGACAACTATATTCAAACAAATACTTGTACATGAATGTTCATAGCAGCACTATCCACAATAGCTAAAAGATGAAAACAAACCAAAGGTCCACCAATGGACAATTAGATAAACAAAACGTAGTATATTCATACAATGGAATATTATTCAGTCATAAAAAGGAATGAAGTACGCATACATGCTATAGCATGGATGAACCTTGAAATCACGTTAACTGCAAGAAGTCAACACAAAAGATCACATTGTATGATTTCATTTACATGAAACATACAATATTTAAATCCACAGAGACAGCTGATTAGTGATCGCTAGGGACTGAGAAGAGAGGAGAATGGTGAGTGACTGTTTAATGGGTATGGGTCTCTGGTGATAATGAAAATGTTTTGAAACTAGAGGTGATGGTTGTACAATACTGTGTAAGTACTAAGCACCATTGAATCAGACAATTTAATTTTGTTATGTGAATTTCACTTCAACTAAAAAATTTATTTGTGGGTTAAAAAATCACCTGAAGGCAACAGTTCTTTCATGTGCAGTGTTTCACTGAGGGTAAAGTTAGATCCTAGCCTATCTTCTTCTCTGTTCTCCTTACCTGTTGGTATGGAGTTTGAGCTGAGAATTCATGGGCATCAGAATTTGTTCAGGTTGGCACTCTGGATAGAAAAGTTGAAGTTTTTCAAACACCTGGAATGAGAAAATGATGCTTTCCTCATTTCTGGAAAAGACAAATGATGACCTTTACACACAAATGGAAAAACTACAAATCAAGTCTGCCTGACTGCAATTTAGCCCAAGTTCCACAATACTGTTTTCCAAAATGAGCCAGGCATTTAAAACATATTTAGGTAGTCTATAACATATAACCTAACATAGCCTGTTTCTGACTACAAGGGACTAGGCTTAGTTTGCACTTACCATATCCCCTATATTACTTAAATATTAGTATAAAATGATTTTGAAATTTCTAATTTTAGTTCTAGTAATCTAAAAAGAGATTTGAGAATGAAGAACCTATAGTATTAAATTAGCAAGGGCACTATTTAGGTCTTCTGCCTCCCAGTAAAGTGCTTTTTCCTCTACCCCTCACTGAATCAGGGAACCAAAACCAAAACAAAGGATAAAAAGAAAAGAAAAAAATTAATCCCAAATTCAGAGGTAGAGAAACTTATTTTCTCTATACAAAATATATTTTTTCTTTGAATTCTAAAAACAGTAGGGCCATTTAACTTTCAGCTTGAATACATCTATAGAAACTTCATACTCTTACACCTTACCAGAAGTTAGGACAGGATTTCATTCTACCTGTGAATATAGCTAAGTGGAATGTATCATAGTATCTATGTTAGGCAGAACAAATGAGAAATTAATTCCTCTTTAGTTATCGTGGTGTTTGTATACCATTCATTGTGTTGGGAGTTGAATGCCTGTGTTGTAGTTTGTAAGGTCAATACTCATAGACAAACAATTAGCAGAAATAACAAAGATCTAAAAACCTAAGCCTATTTTAGAGATCCCTTGAGCAATTTCTCTATTCTATCCAGACAATATCTCTATCTCTTCATGGAATATAAGAGAATATTTAACTTTCTTCTCCTTGATAACAAAAACAAGATTTAGGTTTGGGACCTTACCAGGATCTGAACTTCATCAGATAGTTCTAACAAATTCCCCTCAAACTGTCCAGATGAACTGTTCATACAGTGGACAGTGACTTTGATACTGGTCCGACCAGATGCTTTTGTGTGGACAACCATGGCAAAATTATTCTCTACTGGAAGTTGCAGAAAAACCTAGACAGTAAAAGCATGGATTAAGAAATATTCATGAATAAACACTGTGCCTTTCCCTCTTTGTTGAAAATAGCTATCCAGAAGAATTAGAATTCCAGACTTATTTTCTTTCTTCATTTAAAAATTTTAAAATTATTTATTTATTTATGGCTGTACTAGGTCTTCACTGCTGCATGTGGGTTTTCTCTAGTTGCAGATAGTGAGGGCTATTCTCTAGCTGTGGTGTGCAGGCTTCTTTATGTGGTGGTTTCTCTTGCTGAAGATCATGGGCTCTAGGATGCGTGGTTTTCAGTATTTTTGGTGCAGCGGTTTAGTTGCCCCATGGCATTTAGGATTTTCCTGGACCAGGGGTTAAACCTGTGTCCCCTGCATTGGCAGGCAGATTCTTATCCACTGTGTCACCAGGAAAGCCCATTCTTTTTTTTTTTTCCTTTTTGTGGCCACCCCACACAGCTTCTGGGATCTTAGTTCACAACCAGGGATTGAATCCAGGTCCCCTGCAGTGAAAGCACCAAGTCCTTATCACAGGACCACCAAGGAATTCCCCGAGGGCTTATTTTCATCTTTGTTTCTTTTCATATTCCCAGCAACACAGTCACCCCTAAAGTACACTTCTGTGTTCAGTGCTCAACTAATTCTGGAAAGATTCCTATACAAGAATTCTCATTTGAAGTCAATTAATTGATAGGAGAAGAATACAAATGAAAAAAGGGGTTTCCTAAATAGGTTGAGACAGAGCTTGAGATGAGAGAGAAGTTAGGCAACTACTCCTGGAGTTCAGAGTGATAGCAAGGGAGGAAGAGGACAAGAAAGGGAAGCCCCTGTTTAGGACAATGTTAAAACTAGCTGACAATTTCTCTATTTGCTTTACTTCCATTCTAGTCTAGACTAGATGAGGATTAGACCTTGACAGACTTCTGGTGAGAGAGAAGGAAGGTCCAACACTAAGGCAAATGTTGAAGTAGGCACTTGCCTACCTTTTTGGCAATTTCATTCCTATCATTCATTTCATGTCCTGTCTCCTCTGCCTTTTTGCTGTCTGTAGCCCTCAAGACCTTCCTTGCTTACTTAACTCAGGAATTCCAAATTCCAAAATCACCTTTCCTTCCACCCCTACATAAAAATTCTCATTTCCCTTGTGCAGATTTTGATCAATTGTCTGGAATAAAGTTTTATGCTAAAAAACAAGTGTTTTATAATTGTCTGATTCAAATGAATTTCTAAACAGTGACACCACAGCGCAGAAAGTCTACCTTGGAAGACCTTTCTTCCTTTTTTGCTGCAAAAAAGTTTTAATGTTTCCATTTGGTCCAAGGTTTGGGAGAGGGCTCCAAGATAGTTGAAAAGCTGCCTAGTGGTTATAGAGAAGGGCTTCCGGTGTCATGCAAAAGGCCTGACACCAGAGGGGCACCTCAAAGGCTGCAGGGCTCCAGAGGCTCCAAGTCATGCTTGAGGGTGAGCCTTTAGAAGAGATACCCACCCAATTCAATCTGGGGACCAACCAGCCTGTGGAGGTTGGTCGGGTGATCATCATTTTCTTGATGAGTTTTACCTCTTCATCTAGGACACAGCTAAGAAGTCACAGAGATGGGGGTCTGCCTGGGCAGAACCCAGGTCATGGAGATCCAAAAGGGCCTGGCTCAGGTTCTTCTCCAAGAGTGCAGAGGCTTCCATAGGATTCTGGGTTTTACCCACTCACCTTCAGATGCTACTGCAAGTCTTCAAAGAGGGTGTAGCCACTGTGCTGGTTTTGCACTTTCGAGAGATGCTCATAGCCCTCGCCCTGTCATCAGCCAATTCATGGAAAAAGTGGCCCAGGCCCTCCAGAGCCACACTGTGGAAAAAGTGGCCCATGCCCTCCAGAACTACATCATTGCAGCTGAAATAGAAGCCCACAGAGAGGTAGGTGCAGGAGGCCCACAGATGCTTGTTGACCAGGTGGTTGATGATAGCCTCCAAGTCAGTGGAATAATTATGACAAATCTAGGAGTTCATAGTTGATCGGTAACAAGGAGTTAAGCTCAAAAAATGATGTTGGCTGGTCCCTGGTGATCGTGGACAGCTGAGTGACTGATTCCAGTGGTTGCAACTGGAAAAAAGGTTGGCAGGTGGTAGGAAGCTGGGGCAAGGGAGTGTCCTTGGATCTGTTCCACCCAAGCACTGTTGAAGCAAGAAACAGATCCATGGAACTGCCAAATGCACTGCCCACTACAGACCTTTGTATTTGCCCATATCATCACCTAGTTTGTCTATGTGAGGTCAAAGGCTGGGGAAGAAAATCTTTGTGTAGCTCTCAATCATTTCTTCTGTTAGAGAAAAGAGTGCTTCTTTAGATGAGAAAATTAAAGGAAGGAAAAAGTAGAGCAGGTGCTAATAAGGCTTATGCCATCCCTTCCTTTCACACAATTCCTATTTGCTATCCCTTTTTTTTCCTATTTGGGAAAAAAGCCAAATCCTTCTGCAGAACTCTACCAAACTAAGTACAGTTATATCTCTTTTCAGTGCCAAGTATAACCAGGCTCTGCGCAGTCCATGACAGAAGACCCAACCATGAGAGTTTCCTTAGATTATAGGTCTAGGATATTTTCAGAAAATTGGAAACTTTTTATTTTTTCCATACTTTTCTTTGTAACTGGCTCCAGAAATGACTTACTAATTGTAGCTTCTATAACCCCTCTGATCTCTTTTAAGGTCTAACTCTAATTCTTTGTTTTTGTAGGCACTGAATTGTGACCTTCTGGTTATCTTGGCCCCAGGTTTCTTCTAGACCTAGAATCTTCCCTCCAGACCTAGGTGGCTGCCACTGATCTGGACCATCTTGGGTGGGTTCCATTAAACTGATGATCAGGTAATAGTGTCATGAAGTAGGTAAAATTTGTCTGTAGTATCCACTTCATGTTTTTTTCTTTTCCAGATTCCAGAGTAAGTGCTAAATGCATTAAAGTAGAAAGGCTATTTTTAAAAAAACATAAAGATTCATGTTGCACTGTGGATTTCCTCAGTGGCCATCATGAGGGGCTTTGGGCATTTCAAAAGCAGCAGGTGCTGAATTTGGAGGAGCCGGTACCACCGTGGAAGAACAGTTTAATTAACTGTCCTTAAATTTGCCATTGATATCAGTCCAGAATCAGTTGCCAGTTGGTGGCCCACACAAGCCCTATGGCACCCACAGCACCCGACATGCACGAGAGAAGATTCCAGTTCTTCCCCAGCTCCTAGTAGCATGGGCCCAGAAATGTGCTCAGCATCCAGCTTTCTTAAGTCTTAATGTCAACTGCCCATCATGCAACACAAACATTATTAATATAATTAAGTATGTCTGAGCATGTTGAAAGATTATATCACATATTTAAATTCTATGTATAAATACTTTATATTCATAATATGTTATTCATGTAACACAGTTATTTGTTCGCAAATGCAACATTATACAACAGCAAATGTATCAAAGGAAGGAATGGTTTTTTTTTTTAATTTTTATTTTTTAGTTTGTTTTGCTTTACAATACTGTATTCATTTTGCTATACATTGACATGAATCAGCCACAAGTGTACATGAACTCCCAAGTTAAGAGCTCTTTCCAGCAAAGTATGTTAAATGTAAACTCTATGTATAAATACTTTATATTCATAATATGTTATTCATGTAACACAGTTATTTGTTCACAAATGCAACATTATATAACAGCAAATGTATCAAAGGAAGCAATGCTTTCTTAAGAGTTCTTTCCAGTAAGTATGTTAAATACTGTGTAGCATTATCTGAATACTCAAATTTGGATTCTTCATATGATTTTCAGGTTTACAGCATTCACAGAACAATCAGAAAAAAGTAAGTAATAATGTTGTGTAGTTTAGAAGGAAGTCAGTCTAAAACCAAGGATGAAATAAAATAAATCTCTAAGGTAATATATTAACAGATATGTTCATACCTCTGAATGCCTGGGCACTAAATCCAGTACATCCCTTTTGCTCATGGACCAATGGAATGTGAGCCCAGGGTTGGCACTGCTGAAGGAGAAAGGGGTCTGGGTACTGGTCACTCCCATGACATAAACTGGCATCTGAAAAGGAAGAGTGGTTTTGAGCTATACCTCCTGTCCAGCTGGCATTATCAACATAATGAACCTGGATCAGAACCATCATACTGACCTCAGTAGCTGTGATGAGTCGAGTTGCAGCTGCAAGGATCCTAACAGCCCTTAGCTTTACAACCTCAATCTGTACTTCATCCTGCTCAACAGGGTGGAGAGCAAGCTTAAGCTAAGAGGGAATGTCTGTGGGGCAGACAGAGATGCTTATGACAACTCATTTGATTGTTGTTGTTTGGGGCATTCAACAACAATGACAACAAAAATATGCCATATATATGGGCTTTTTGTTGTTGTTGTTCTTGAAACAATTTCTTAAGCATAGAGACTATGTCTCATAACAATGTTAAATACTCTGAGTTTTTCACTAAAGATTACATATTTCCCATGGACTACTGACACCCTCCCCATCACTACTTCCTCCTCTCCCTCCCAATATGATTCCCAGATGGAAGAGCAGAAGCAGAGCAGAATAATGAACTGATACCTGGGAAAACACAATGACTTTTCCAGTATCTTCATTTACTGTCTGAATGGTGCCATGGACCACAGCTCTGCCAACTACCTTCCCTGTAACTTGGCCCCTCCTATTAACAACAGCCACGGTCTGATTACTGATGGAGAAATGAATTATAGATTGAGGCTGAGGGCCACCTTCAGACATCACCTGAAATTTAAACACACCAGTGAATGCTGGAGTTTGAGAAGTCACATCTCCTTTTCCAATATTCTGTTTGAGCAACTCAAACTTCTTCACCTTCCCTACTTTCCAACAAGCATTTGCCATATCAGCTCAAATGCAGATGAAACAGAAGTGCTATAAATAATCCATGGGATTCCAAGAAGTAGTTCATACCATGATTATCATAGAACAAAGAAAATACTAATTTTCTTCTTTATCAGATCCTGTTGTGCTTGGTTGAGAGTGGACAAGGGAAGGCCAACAGGAAGAGGTGTATATGTGTATTGGGGGGGGCAGAGGTGGGATGAAGAGAAAGGCTCATTTTTGGCTTTAGGATCACCTGCATCATGTTAGTTGGAATCAGTGTCATTTTCTCTGGAACAAGTCTAAATGGAGGAAACACCTTGAAGGAGAAAACCAAAAGGACAGCAGTGGTTAACTAGCGTCAGCTTCACAACAAATGATCATGCAGCTTATTCTAAAGGAAAAAAACTCCTAATTATGTACAATGACATTGTATACAAAGAAAGGTATTTTATTTTATTTATAACACAAATTTTCATTTTAATAGCAAAAAATTATAAATTACTTAAGTGAAAATGCTTAAATAAGTTATTATGTATCCACTCACTGGAATAAAAGTGGTCATTAAAATTATGTTTACAATTACTTTTTTTGCCCATACTTCACAACTTGTGGGATCTTAGTTCCCCAACCAGGGATTGAACTCATGCTGTAAGCAGTGAAAGCACAGAGTCCTAACCACTGGACATTTATAAAACTTATAAATTTATAAACAAGATGAAATATGAATTTTGGATGAGATAACTTCCTTACTTCAATTTGCCGAGGGGTTGATGTGAATTTTCTCCCCATCTTGTCCCTGGCAATAGCTACAAGTGTGGTTTGCCCAACAGTGATAGCTCGAAGGATATAATTTTCAGAGTATTCATCTTGTTCCTCCATTAGCCTGAAAAGACCCATGAATTTCTAGGTGAGAAAGATTTGTTTTTAAGATTGGCCAGTTATACATCTTTCTAAGATGCTTGTGGGATCTTAGTTCCCCAACCAGGGAATGAACTCAGGAAAGTAGCCCTTAGAAGCAGAATCCTAATCCCTGGACTCCCAGGGAATTCCCAATCTTCTGCTCATTTTAACTCAGGTTAAGAGGAACTGCCAGAAGATAACTTTCAGAATCAAGACAAAGTTCATAGCAATGGCGGGAAGCTCCTGAAGTGCAAATATTTGTTCCAAATCTCCAAAGGAATAAGGGCAATATAAACATAGCCTGGCAAAACTACAAATACTAAATTGCCTCAGAATTTCTGTATTTTTTCTTTTGCAGAGGAGAATACCAGTACCTCTACTTCTAGATAGAGTTTTTGAAGGTCCTCAAGCCTGAAGCATCCCCAAAGGATATCATCCAAGAAGTTCCATAAAATAGAAGTGTTAATGTAATGAGACACATATTAGTCCCAAAATAAGACATCTGAGGATGTGAAAGGGGTATTTTGTCGAGAGTTGAATATGGGAAGAGAATGCGGGCTGAAAGGTACTGTGACAAAAAAGGAAAGAAGAAAATCTGAAATAACCTAAGGGAGAGATAACCAGGCTACCAGGAGGGATATTCTCATGATAATAAACTTAACAAGAAAGTATTGAAATGGTACTCACGCCAGGGTCACAATGGCAGAAGCCAGTTGCAATTTGAGCTCCATGTTTCTGAAGTATTTCTTTCGGAATGGGCGTTTGGAAGAGCCAAGAACCCTCACAGTTACTAACACAGTCTTACCTATTTCAACCTGGTAGTTAAAAATGAAAGTTAAAAAAAAATTCAAAGGTAATTTAGTAAAGCTGTCTCATTTACATAGGGCAGTTTAATGCAGAGGTGGCAAGCCCTTTGGTTCATGCTAAATGTTTTTGATCAGCCTTTGAGCAAGTAAGCATAATCTATGTATATTCTTTGCGGACAAGGCAATGGCACCCCACTCCAGTACTCTTGCCTGGAAAATCCCATGGACGGAGGAGCCTGGTGGGCTACAGTCCATGGGGTCGCTAAAGGTTGGACATGACTGAGCGACTTCACTTTCACTTTTCACTTTCACACACTGGAGAAGGAAATGGAACCCACTCCAGTGTTCTTGCCTGGAGAATCCCAGGGACAGGGGAGCCTGGTGGGCTGCCATCTATGGGGTCACACAGAGTCGGACACGACTGAAGTGACTTAGCAGCAGCAGTAGCATATGTATTCTTTTAAGCTGTTCTTTAACACTCCATCTTCATGATTAATGTTGGAATGGTGTTCTTTAAGGGCAGTTATTTCCATTAACATTATCAAAGGGCCTGGAAAATACACACAGTGGCTGAGCACAGACTATATTAAGTGACGCTAGTGAATGAGAATGACACCTGCTTCCCTTAAGAGATAAAGCAAACATTTCTTACCTTATCAATCAGATCAAGCTCCAGCTCTTGTATGTCTGACACCGTGAGGTGAGCCATTGCTGGACCCAAGAAAGCCAAACACAGATCATAGACCTCCAAGGTGAGAATTCCTGGATGTAATGGAACTAACTAGAGGGAAGAAGATTGCAGCTGGATAAAGAAGCAAATATGCTCCAAGCATAATCAGAGCAATTACTTCCATCCAAAGTAGAAAATACAATATCTTACTTTCTTTGTGATAGGAACTCTGAGAAGTCACATTATAAGTTTCAGGCATAGCATAGTATGTCCCCTTAAAGTGATGCTTCAGTTTGTGGCAAAATATGTACCCTTAACAAATATTTATTAACTGATAAGAGTTTAAATTGACTGATTTCAAGCAGAATCCAACATATATATCCAGTTTTTTAATTATGAACAGGGAAAGGATTCAGGAAGAAAATCAGGTACATTTACACTGCAATCACAAGTAGGGAGAGAGAGCACAGGGTGGACTGATACTTTGTTTTTCCTTCTCATACTACATACAGCTCCTGCACAGCAGTATGGTTTTTTGCATCCTTTGCTGGCACACAGGGCCTCAATCTCCCCTTTAAAAAGCAACATTATGACTACAGTAAGTTAAACTCCTTTGAGCTTTTTGAAGGAAATAAATACATATGTTAATTTAAAGTACACTTTTTATTACTGCAAGTCAACTAAAGAAAATCTCTTGGCATATTGACTATGGAGTCAGATTAATATTTTGAGTTGCCATATCTGGCTGAAAACACCATATACTCAGGTTATAAACTCAACAGTATATTTAACTATGCACACAGTTCTGTGCTTTGAAATTTATAAAAATTAACCTTTTTAAATTTTTTATTTATTTTTTAATTGGTGGAAAATCACTTTACAATTTTGTGTTGGTTTCTGCTGTACAACAATATGAATCACCCGTAATTATATATATATATATATATATCCCTTCCCTCCTGAGTCTCCCTCCCCTCCCGCAACCCA
>SJXQ01002540.1:41364-139387 GCA_006408695.1 Aepyceros melampus
CGCAACCCACCCCTCTAGCTCATCACAGAGTTCCAGGCTGGACTCTGTGTTATTTAGTGACTTCCCACTAAGTGTCTTTCTCACACATGATTGTGTTTATATGACAATGTTACTTTCTCAATTTGTCCCACCCTCACCTTCCCCAACTGTGTCCACAGAATGGTTCTGTTCATCAGAACCACTTTTCTAAATTCCCATATATATGCATTAATATATGATACTTGTTTTTCTCTTTCTGAACCTTGTTTTAATGGAAATCTTATAGTTAGATGTCTCCTACATTGTTTCCACTCAATCAGAACCAAACATTTCCCCATATCATATGCTATGCTCAGTCGATCTCGTGTCCGACTCTTTGCGACCCCATGGACTGTAGCCCATCAGGCTCCTTTGGCATGGGATTCTCCAGGCAAGAATACTGGAGTGGGTTGCCATTTCCTTCCATAGGTAGTTACAAAAAAAAAACAACTCATTTTTTTTGTTTAAGAATCTACATAGGTTAAAAAAAGAGAAAGACACAAATGTTATTCTTTGTAATAGGTTTGAAATGCCCAATAAAATTTTTCCAATCATTCTCCTAAGAATGAGCTTTGACCTGAGACCACTGATCTGGGGATATTTCTGGAACTCACCTGGACAGAGCTTTCTGCTTCCAGGTAAGTGATGGTGACAATATCTTGCTCACTACTATTGACTAAAAAATAACCAGATCCTTCCACAAGGCTAAATATTTCCTATGGAAAAATCAAGACAAATAATATTCCATTCTCTTTGGATTATAAATATTTCAAAGTAATTTCTACTTACCTAAGAAAGAGTATGACATTAAAAGATTAAAATCAACAGACCAAAGACTAAATATAATTATTAAAGTATTAGTGCTAAGGATAATTATTATATATACATTATATATGTATCAGTGATTTTTAATGCATAAGTGAGCTTTTTTATATTTATACTGTTAATTTTAATAACCTAGAACTCTCCCCTCCAACATGATTCCATTTAGCTAGAACCATACACTCCTACCTTCACATCAGGGTGGTTATAGATGGTGGCATTCTCAGGCAATACTGTTACATCATCTACCAGGAGCAGCTCCACAGCCACAGATCTGGGCAAGTTGGAAAGCTCCTAGAAATGTAATAAGAACCATAATGGCAAATATAAACTTTTAATTCCTCATCTCAGTGAGTAAAGATTCCAATACTCTTTCAAGTGCCAAGGATAACACAATCATAAAGGTGCATAATTCTCAGATTTACATCAGCTGTATTTATATTTACATCAGCTATGTTCACAGATTTCTAAGGAGCCTTAAATTTCAATTAATTAATATTTTTCACATAACAGTCTCCACTTACCTTTGGACTTTTCTTCTCTGAATAGCCCACAAAATTGACTCCAATGAGTACAGTCCCTTTTATCTGATGTACTTTAAGGATCTGATGACCTGGAGACATGCAGAAAAATACCCTGTGAGAAACAATAACACATAAAATACAAAAGGGTCCCCAGAAAACCAAACTCTACCATAATTTTTTCCAAATGGTATTTTATTGGAGGGAGAAAATCACACACACAGTGATTAGGGAAATAGAAATAGAAAACTGGGGTTTTGTGCTGACTTTGCTGACCTTGGGCAATGTTTATTTCTCAGCTCCTTTATTAAATGGCAGATTGAGAGGCAAAAATCTAAAATTCTTTCCAGTTCTAATGGCTTGTGAGTCCAAAAATAAGCTGACAATAGTGTATGGGGAAATTTTTGTTTGATTTAAAAATAGAAGTAAGAAATAAAGAAAAAGTCCTTTGGGACTTTTTATGCTTCTAAACTGTTCTGTGTATGTAAATGTTATGTCAGTCCCTTACTCAAAAATTTTAAATGGCATCCAAAGATGGGCTCGATAAAGGACAGAAATGGTATGGACCTAACAGAAGCAGAAGATATTAAGAAGAGGTGGCAAGAATACACGGAAGAACTGTACAAAAAAGATCTTCACAACCCAGATAATCATGATGAGGTGATCACTAATCTACAGCCAGAATCTTGGAATGTGAAGTCAAGTGGGCCTTAGAAGGCATCACTACGAACAAAGCTAGTGGAGGTGATGGAATTCCAGTTGAGCTGTTTCAAATCCTGAAAGGTGATGCTGTGAAAGTGCTGCACTCAATATGCCAGCAAATTTGGAAAACTCAGCAGTGGCCACAGGACTGGAAAAGGTCAGTTTTCATTCCAATTCCAACGAAAGGCAATGCAAAAGAATGCTCAAATTCTCCAAGCCAGACTTCAGTAATACGTGAACCGTGAACTCCCTGATGTTCAAGCTGGTTTTAGAAAAGGCAAAGGAACCAGAGATCAAATTGCCAATATCTGCTGGATCATGGAAAAAGCAAGAGAGTTCCAGAAAAACATCTATTTCTGCTTTATTGAGATGTGAGAGTTGGACTGTGAAGAAGGCTGAGTGCCGAAGAATTGATGGTATTGGAGAAGACTCTTGAGAGTCCCTTGGACTACAAGGAGATCCAACCAGTCCATTCTGAAGGAGATCAACCCTGGGATATCTTTGGAAGGAATGATGCTAAAGCTGAAGCTCCAGTACTTTGGCCACCTCATGCAGAGTTGACTCATTGGAAAAGACTCTGATGCTGGGAAGGATTGGGGGCAGGAGAAGAAGGGGACGACCGAGGATGAGATGGTTGGATGGCATCACGTACTCGATGGTCGTGAGTCTGAGTGAACTCTGGGAGATGGTGATGGACAGGGAGGCCTGGTGTGCTGCGATTCATGGGGTCGCAAAGAGTTGGACACGACTGAGCGACTGAACTGAACTGAGCTAATCCTTATTAGAGCAATTCAAACTCCTTAAACTGGTATTTGAAGCCATCTATAATCTGACCTTGCTTTACTCATTTATTCTTTTCAATTTAACTAACATGAATCTGCCACTTTACTGAGGTCAATTCCTATATTCTCAACACATGATGATCGTGCATAAATCTGCAGAACATTTTCTCATGACCTTAAATTCATTCATTCAAAACAAAGATTTATTAAGGGTCTACTATTGTTAGGTACTATGGCAGTAATTAGGTACAGAAATGAAGACAACACTGTTCTTACCTTCAGAGAAACCCACAGCTTAGGAGGGTGGCTGAGAGATAAACCAACCAATGCAATACAATATAGAAGTATGTACAAAGCACATAATACAAAATATATAAGAGCACAAAGAAGGAACATTCTCCTTAGACTGGGAATACAGAAGAATAGAAAATTCCTAGATTATTAGAGGAAGAGTTTAGCTAAGCAAAGATGCAAAAATTAAAAAAATAAATTAAAAAAGAGAGAGAGAAAATACAACTTATGCAAAGGAGAGAGGAATGACAAGGCTTGTCATGGTTAAGGATCTAAAGTCATTGAGTCTGAGAAAAATGTAGAAACATGTGGATGGTAATAAAAGGTGAAGCCAAAGAAGCAGGTATGGGTTGGTATGTTAAGCTGCATGAACTTATCCAGAAAGACACTGTGACAACACTGGGAACAGTACAGTCAATAATTTAGTATACTATAGGCTATGATATCAGAGAACTTGCGGCTTCATCTATTTCTTATTATGATTTCAGGGCCTAAAACTCAGCCTAGAATATAATAACTCAATAAATGTTTAATGAAGGACTAAACTTACTAAACAGGGACAATATGTCAGTCTCCCATAACTGCAATGAGGATAACAAGAAAGAATATATATATATCAGACTTCCTTTATGGTACAATGGCTAAGAATCCACCTTCCAATGCAGAGCACATGGGTTCAATCCCCCGTCAGAAAACTAAGATCCCACTTGCTGTGGGGCAACTAAGCCCAGGAGCCACAATACTGAGCCTACCACTCTAGAGCCCATGCTCCACAAGAGAAGCTCCCCTCGTGCCGGAAGTAGAGAAAGCCCAGCCGCCACAACTAAGACCCAGTGCAGCAAAAAATATACAAATAAATAAAAAATTAAAAGGTAAAAATTAAAAAGTATATAAAGTATTTAATGTAGTATCTGGCATGTCATAAGAGCTCAATAAATTACTGCTGCTGCTGTAAATCGCTTCAGTCGTGTCCGACTCTGTGTGACCCCATAGACGGCAGCCCACCAGGCTCCCCCATCCCTGGGATTCTCTAGGCAAGGACACTGGAGTGGGTTGCCATTTCCTTCTCCAATCAATAAATTACTAGACTTAAACCATTTTAAAAAGAATTTTAAGACAGAGTTTTGTATTTATTCTTTAGAAGGATCATTCTGGACAGTAGTATGCAGGACGGATTAGACAGTAGGAGAGACACATGGAGATCAGTTAGGAGGCTACTATGGTGATATAGGATAGAGGTTATGAGGATATTAGTGATGAAGTTAGAGAGGAAGGGATAAAACAAACAAAAAAAATTTAGAAAATAAAATGGATGGTATTTGGTGATTCATCATTACAGGATATAACAAGCATCTCTTTCTTCCCTACCACTTTTTACATTAACTGTATCATTGGTATTTTAATGTTATAGTATCATATACATATTGGTACTATGATATAGTATGTAGTTAAGCCCTTAAATTGGTCCTGAGTATAAACTCCCTGGTGGAGGGAGCTTCTTCCCTGGTGTCTCAGAGGGTAAAGGGTCTGCCTGCAATACGGGAGACCTGGGTTCTATCCCTGGGTCTGGAAGATCCCCTGGAGAAGGGAATGGCAACCCACTCCAGTACTCTTGCCTGGAAAGTCCCATGGACAGAGAAGCCTGGTAGGCTACAGTCCATGTATCAAAGAGTCGGACACGACTGAACGACTTCACTTTCACTTATAAACTCCCTGAGGGTAAGGAAAAGGTTAAATCTTATTTTTCTAACGTTTCTTTTTATTTTTTATTTTTGGCTGTGCTGGGTCTTTGTTGCTGTGAGTAGGCTTTCTCGAGTTGTGGCGAGTGGGGTCTACTCTTCGTTGTGATGCATGTTGCGGAGTGTGGGGTCTAGGCGTGGATTCAGTAGTCAGGTCACACGGGCTTGGTTGTCCTGTGGCATGTTGGATTTTCCAGGATCAGGGATCAAACTTGTGTCCCCTGTATTGGCAGGTGATTCTTAACTACCACCAGGGAAGTTCCTCTCTGGTGTTTCTTACTCAACTGAATGGTTACCTAAATGGGAAAAGAATTTGAAAAAGAATAGATACATGTACATGTATAACTGAATCACTTTGTTGCACACCTGAAAACTAACACAACATTGTTAATCAACTATGCTCCAACATAAAATTCAAAGTTAAAAGAATGAATGGTGGGCTTCCTTGGTGGTCCAGTGGTTAAGAACACACCCTGCAATGCCAGGGATATCAGTTTGATCCCTGGTCCAGGAAGATCCCATACGCTGTGGAGCAACTAAGCCCATGTGCCACAACTACTGAGCCAGCATTCTAGAGCCCGTGAGCTGCAACTACTGAGTCCATGCACCGCAACTACTGAAGCCCGTGTGCCTAGAGCCTGTGCTTTGCAACAAAAAAGCCACTGCAGGGAGAAGCCCGCACACTTCAATGGAGAAGAGCCCCTGCTGGCTGCAACTATAGAAAGCCTGTGTGCAGCAACGAAGACTCATCACAGCCAAAAAATAAAATAAATAAATCTTTAAAAAAAAAAGGTTACCAAATGTTCACACCAGAAACCTAAAATTACCCTTTGAACCATTTTCTTCTTCACTTTGGGATTAATTTTGTTAGATTGTTATATTGGGCTTCCCTGGTGGCTCAGTGGTAAGGAATCTGCCTCCAATGCAGGAGAAGTGGGTTTGATCCCTGGGTTGGGAAGATTCCCTAGAGGAAGGCATGGCAACACACTCTAGTATTCTTGCCGGGAGAATCCCATGGACAGAGGCGTCTAGTGGGCTACAGTCCATGGGGTGGCAGAGTTGGAGCTGACTGAAGTAACTGAGCATGCACTCAGATTGTTATATTAATGGCTTGCAGTGGTATCCATGCTCTTGAGTAGTCCTGGCCCACCAAGACTCAGGTTTTGGCCAGGTGACTTGTTTTGGGGAACAGAACCTCAGCAAATGTGATACCAACAGAGGCTTGATGAGTGACTGCCCACGAAGGCTTTTTGCCCTTTAGAATTTCATCTTGTGCCTCTTGCTGTCTCTCTAAGCGTCTCACTCGACTTATCTAGTTCCTTCTTTCTATTTCTTCTTTCTGCCTTACCAGAGTAAATGTTACTTTCTCATGGCAGCCTTCTTTGATCTAAACTAGGTTAGGTTCTTCTGTTATAAACGCACCCCACATTTTCACTCCAGAACATCTAACACAATTGTAATGTTTAAAGTCTGGTTTTCCCAACTGGACTGTAAGTCTATGAGAGCAGAGGCTGTGAGTGTCTCATTTACCATTAAACCTCTAAGCAGAGGGCCTTACATGTAGAAGTCACTCAATAAACACTGGCTAACAACTGAATAATATATCCAAAGTTTTAGGCAAATAATAGGCAACCAGTCCATTTAAAAATTAATTTAGTTTTGTGTTCTTGTGAGGAATGTTGGACTCTAGACCCTAACTTTGCAAACAAGGGAATTTACCTTTATGTTTTCTAAAAAATACAAAGATTGAAGATGAAAGGTGAGATAGGATAAATAAACTCTCACGCACAGGGAAATATTTAGTGCATAACCATATAGTAGGTATATAAAAAGACTCATAAATGTTTACAATACCATGTAGCCGGGTCTGCCCACTGCCATCATCCTTTGCTACCATCTCCACTGAATTATAATTTTCAAAATGAGCTAGTGTTTCATTTAAGGATTTCCATTCTAGTATTAATGAACTGAAATTATCAAACTTTCTCCTATGTTGATCAAACACTGCCAGTTCTAGGACTGTATCTCTCAGGCTTGATACAGGAATCTGTATGAAAATAAAAAGTAAGAAAAGAAAAAAACAATAGCTCAAGAGGTGGCAAGATATTTCTGAAGCTAGGGATCATGTTTTCTCCCAATATTTTTTGACAGTTTTCAAAGGTACAGATACATTAAAAGAATGGTGTAATGATACCTATATATACTTCATCCCAATTCACCATTTGTTTTCCCTATCTTTCCCTCTAATTTTACACTCCCTGTGAGTGTATTTGTGTGGGGTGTGTCTTTTTGCCAAATGATGTAGGTATCATGGCACTTTACCCCTAACTACCTCAGCATGCATTTCTTAAGAATGAGTAGCAAAAACTGTTATGTATTATAATACGCAACAATATTAAACTTAATTCAATGTTATGTATTATACAGTCAATATTTAAATTTCCCCAAATGCCCCTCAAATGTCTTTTATACCTGTTTAAAATTTTTTATCTAAATTTAATTTTGATATTCATATGCTCTTGGACAGGATGACCAGGGTGACTCAACGTCATAAAAATTTCAGTTGTTCTGAATTTATTTATGAATTTAACATAATTCCAACAAAAATTTAAGGGAGTCTATATCCACATAGACCAAGACTTAAGGGAATTTGAAAGGAATGATGCTAAAGCTGAAACTCCAGTACTTTGGCCACCTCATGCGAAGAGTTGACTCACTGGAAAAGACTCTGATGCTGGGACGGATTGGGGGCAGGAGGAGAAGGGGACGACAGAGGATGAGATGGCTGGATGGCATCACTGACTCGATGGGCATGAGTCTGAGTGAACTCCGGGAGTTGGTGATGGACAAGGAGGCCTGGCGTGCTGTGATTCATGGGGTCGCAAAGAGTCGGACATGACTGAGTGACTGAACTGAACTGATGTCCACAAAGCTAACAAAGAGGACAACGAATAACACATTACAGAACTACTGCAGGAAAGTCACTAAACAAACAGCCACTGCAAACAACAATGAAAACCAGTATCACAAAACCTGATTAGTGGAAGAATCTGATTTCAGAGTTGCTACATCATCTTATTTTAAATGTCAAGTTTTCAATTAAAAATTATTACAAATGCAAAGAAACAAGAAAGTAGGATCCATACATAGGAAAATAGAAAAAAGCAGTTAATAGAAACTGTCCCCGAGGATGCCCAGACATTAGGCTTACTAGATAAAGGCTTTTAATCAACTGTTTTGTTCAAAGAATGAAAGAAGTCCATGTTTAAATAACTAAAGAAAAGCATAAATATGATGTACCTCATATTTAAAATATTAGTAAAGAGATAGAAATTATAAAACAGAACCAAAAAGGAATTCTAAATTGAAAAGTATAATAATTGAAATGAAAATTTTACTAGATGAACTCAACAGCAGATATAGAATAGGCAGAAGAAAATATCAGAAAACTTGAAGATCAGTTCAGTTCAGTTGCTCAGTCGTGTCCAACTCTGCGACCCCATGGACTACAGCACAACAGGCATCCCTGTCCATTGCCAACTCCAGGAGTTCACTCAAACTCATGTCCATTGAGTCGGTGATGCCATCCAGCCACCTCATCCTCTGTCATCCCCTTCTCCTCCTGCCTTCAATCTTTACCAGCATCAGGGTCTTTTCCAATGAGTCAGTTCTTCACATGAGGTGGCCAAAGTATTCAAATTTCAGCTTCAGCATCAGTCCTTCCAATGAACACCCAGGACTGACTTACTTTAGGATGGACTGATTGAATTTCCCTGCAGTCCAAGGGACTCTCAAGAGTCTTCTCCAACACCACAGTACAAAAGCATCAATTCTTTGGCACTGAGCTTTCACTGTAGTCCAACTCTCGAATCCATATATGACTACTGGAAAACCCATAGCTTTGACTAGGTGGACCTTTATTGGTAAAGTAATGTCTCTACTTTTCAATATGCTGTCTAGACTGGTCATAACTTTTTGTCCAAGGAGCAAGTGTCTTTTAATTTCATGGCTGCAGTCACCATCTGCAGTGATTTTGCAGCCCCCCAAAATAAAGTCTCTCACTGCTTCCACTATTTCTCCATCTATTTGCCATGAAGTGATGGGAGCAGATGCCATGATCTTAGTTTTCTGAATGTTGAGTTTTAAGCCAACATTTTCACGCTTCTCTTTCAATTTCATCAAGAGGCTCTTTAGATCTTCTTTGCTTTCTGCCATAAGGGTGGTGTCATCTGCATATCTGAAAGTTTGAAAAGTTTAGTTGCTCAGTCGTGTCTGACTCTTTGCAACCCCATGGACTGTAGCCTACTAGGCTCCTCTGTCCATGGATTTTCCAGGCAAGAGTACTGGAGTGGGTTGCCATTTCTTTCTCCAGAGGGTCTTCCCGACCCAAGGATCGAACCCGGGCCTCCCACATTGCAGGCAGACGCTTTACCGTCTGAGTCACCATGGAAATCCTCTGCATATCTGAGGTTACTGATATTTTTCCCGGCAATCTTGATTCCAGTTTGTGTTTCATGCAGCCCAGCGTTTCTCACGATGTACTTTTCATATAAGTTAAATAAGCAGGATAACAATATACAGCCTTGACGGACTCCTTTCCCTATTTGGAAACAGTCTGTTGTTCCATGTCCAGTTCTAACTTGCTTCCTGACCTGCATACAGGTTTCTCAAGAGGCAGGTCAGGTGGTCTGGTATTCCCATCTCTTTCAGAATTTTCCACAGTTTGTTGTGGTCACACGGTCAAAGGCTTTGGCATAGTCAATAAAGCAGAAGTAGATGTTTTTCTGGAACTTTCTTGCTTTTTTGATGATACAACAGATGTTGGCAATTTATCTCTGGTTCCTCTGTCTTTTCTAAAACCAGCTTGAACATCTGGAAGTTCATGATTCATGTACTGTTGAAGCCTGGCTTGGAGAATTTTGAGCATTACTTTACTAGTGTGTGAGATGAGTGCAATTGTGTGGTACTTAGAACATTCTTTGGCATTGCCTTTCTTTGGGATTGGAAGGAAAACTGAAATTTTCCAGTCCTGTGGCCACTGCTGAGTTTTCCAAATTTGCTGGCATATTGAGTGCCGCACTTTCACAGCATCATCTTTCAGGATTTGAAATAGCTCAGCTGGAATTCCATCACCTCCACTAGCTTTGTCCGTAGTGATGCTGCCTAAAGCCCACTTGACTTCACATTCCAGGATGTTTTGCCCTAGATTTATGATCACACCATCATGATTATCTGGGTTATGAAGATCTTTTTTGTATAGTTCTTCTGTGTTCTCTTGCCACCTCTTCTTAATATCTTCTGCTTTTGTTAGGTCTATGCCATTTCTGTACTTTATTTTGCCCATCTTGCAGGAAATGTTCCCTTGGTATCTCTAATTTTCTTGAAGAGATCTCTAGTCTTTCCCATTCTGATGTTTTCCTCTATTTCTTTGCATTGATTGCTGAGGAAGGCTTTCTTATCTCTTCTTGCTATTCTTTGGAACTCTGCATTCAAATGGATGTATCTTTCCTTTTCTCCTTTGCATTTCACTTCTCTTCCATTCACAGCTATTTGTAAAGCCTCCTCAGACAACCATTTTGCCTTTTTTGCATTTCTTTTTCTTGGGGATGGTCTTGATCCCTGTCTCCTGTACAATGTCATGGACTCCGTCCGTAGTTCTTCAGGCATTCTGTCTATCAGATCTAATCCCTTCAATCTGTTTGTCACTTCCACTGTATAATCGTTAAGGGAATTGATTTAGGTCATACCTGAATGGTCTAATGGTTTTCCCTACTTTCTGCAATTTAAGTCTGAATTTGGCAATAAGGAGTTCATGATCTGAGCCACAGTCAGCTCCTTGTTTTTGCTGACTGTACAGAGCCTCTCCAACTTTGGCTGCAAAGAATATAATCAATCTGATTTAGGTATTGACCATCTGGTGATGTCCATGTGTAGATTGTTTTCTTGTGTTGTTGGAAGAAGGTGTTCGCTATGAGCAGTGGGTTCTCTTGGCAAAACTCTATTAGTCTTTGTCCTGCTTCATTCTGTACTCCAAGGCCAAATTTGCCTGTTACTCCAGGTATTTCTTGACTTCCTACTTTTGCATTCCAGTCCCCTATAATGTAAAGGACATCTTTTTTCAACTAGGCTAATGAACAGGAATAAAAAAGAATGAAGAAAATGGAAGCATCAGAGACCCCTGGAAAACCACCAAGAGTGTCAATATATGCAAAATGGAAGTCCTAGAAGAGAGAGTGGTAAAAAAGGAATGAGGAATATTTGAAAAAATAATGGCTAAGGACTTCCCAAATTTGATGTAAAACACCTACTCTAAATACTCAAGAATCTCAAAGAACCTTGAGTAGGATAAATCAAAGAGATTTGCATTAGATATGTCATAATCAGACTGTCCAAAGTCAAAGAGAAAGACAGAATTATTAAACAGAAGAAGGAGCTTATCATTTATAAGGGATCCTTCATGAGATTAACAGCTAATTTCTCATCAGAAATCATAGAAGCCAGTGATGAGAGAATAAGACTGCCAATCAAGAATTCTATATGGAGAACAATAATCCTTCAAAATGAAGGAGAAATTAAGACATTCTCGCATGTGTGCTCACGCTTTAGTCGTGTCCAACTCTTTGTGACTCCAGGGACTGGGGCCTGCTAGGCTCCTCTTTGAACCAGCTTCTCCAGGGAAGAATACTGGAGTGGCTTGCCATTTTCTTCTCTAGGGGATCTTTCCAACCCCTTGACCAAACCCACGTCTCCTGCATTGCAGATGGATTCTTTTTTTTAAAAAATAATTTTATTTATTTATTTATTTTGACTGTTCTGGGTCTTCGTTGCTGTGCAGGCTTTTCTCTAGCTGTGGCAAGTGGGGATACTATCTAGTTGTGGTGCCAGGGCTTCTCACTGCAGTGGCTTCTCTGGTCGCCAAGCATGGGGCCCACCTTCAGTTGTTGTGGCTACTAAGCTCTAGAGCACAGGATCAATAGTTGTGGAGCACAGGCTTAGCTACTCTGAGGCATGTGGGATCGTCCCAGATCAGGGATCAAACCTGTGTTTCCTGCATTGGTAGGCTGTTTCTTTACCATTGAGCCACCAGGGAAGCCCAAGATCTAACAAAAATAGAGGGAATTTGTTGCTAGTAGACCTGCCCTACAAGAAATACTAAAATGAGTCCTTCTGGATAAAATGAAAGGTCATTAGACAGTAACTTGAAACCCCATGAAGAAATAAGAGTTTAGTAACAATAACTACATAGGTAAATATATAGAACAGTATAAATATACTTTTGCTTATAATATTTTTCTATCTTATTTAAAATACAAATGCATAAAGCAATAATTATGACTGATGAGTATACATGTATAAAGATATATGATAATAACAGCTTAAAGAAGGGGAAGGAAATAGGGCTTTATAGAAATAATAGGTTTCAACCATAACTGAAATTAAGTTGATATTATTCCAAACTAGTTTGTTAAAAGTTAACATGTTAATTGTAATCCCTAGGGCAATAACTAACAAAATAACTTAAAATAATATAGTAAAAGAAAGGACAAGAGGATTAAAATGATACACTGTAAAATATCTACTTAACACAAAAAAGGAAGAAATGGAAGAATAGAAAAAACAAAAAAAGCATAAGATAAATGGTAAGATGGTAGCTATAAATCCAACCTTATTGGTAATTATGCTAATTGTAAATAGATTACACACTGATAAGAATCCCCTGCATTGGGATCTTGGAGTCTTAGCTACTGGACCACCAGGGAAGTCCAAGTCCTTTTGTAGAAAGTGAATAATTTATAAAGTTCAAATAATAGTATTTAATGTTGAATTTGGGTCTGAAAAAAAAAGTGAGTTCCTAACCTGCAACATCTCATATGTTCTTTTACAATCAAAAGTCAGTGTAGCAAAAAAAGTTAATAATGTGCTTTGGAGTTAGACATAAGATGCTACTTTCTAGCATTATGACCTTGGGAAAATTACTCAACTTTTAGGATCCTTAGTTTCTTCATCTGTAAAATGGTGATAATAAATGGATTGTTTTGTTCTGCAAAATCTCAGAAATGACTTATTTTCTTCTATGCTTGAAATCATAGTTAACCTCATTTAGTGTATAGTTTGGGCTTCCCTGGTGGCTCAGACAGTAGAGAATCTGCCCACAATGCCGGAGACCTGGGTTCAGTCCCTGAGTTGAAAAGATCCCCTGGAGAAGGAAATGGCAACCCACTCTAGTAATCTTGCCTGAAGAATGCCATGGACAGAGATGCCTGGTAGGCTACAGTCCATGGGGTCACAGAGCATTGGAGAAGGAAATGGCAACCCACTCCAGTGTTCTTGCCTGGAGAATCCCAGGGACGAGGAGCCTGGTGGGCTGCCGTCTATGAGGTCGCATAGAGTTAGACACGACTGAAGGGACTAGCAGCAGCAGTAGCAACACTCACTTTCACTTTCTGATGTTCTAGTTTCTAGGTTAAATAACTCATTTATTCCTCAATCCCTGTTGCCTAACTTCTAGCTACATTATTGGTTATCACTAGTTTTCATATCAGTTTGGAGTAGAGGTGAATTCGATATGTTACTGATAATGCTAATAAAAAGGTTTAGTAGGGAAGGATACTAGCAAAACAATTTGGTAGTTATTTAGAGTTCTCAATCGTCTGTTGTCATAAGGTGGCGCTAGTGGTAAAGAGCCTGACTACCAGTACAGGAGACAGAAGAGATGCGGGTTCCATCCCTGGTTGGGAAGATCCCCTGGAGAGGGGCATGGCAACCCACCCCAGTATTGTTGCCTGGAAAATCCCATGGACAGAAGTGCCTGGCGGGCCACAGTCCATAGGATCACAAAGAGTCAGACAAGACTGAGGTGACTTAGTTTGCACGCATGCACCTAAGTTCAACAAGCTAAGTCACTGTCACTAAGTATAGCCGACTATAACTACTTCTCAGACACTATCAGAGACCGGATAACAAATAAAAGAGTTTCTTTAAATTCAATAAGACAAAAGCTGTGTTTCCGACCATTTATCTCAAAGCATGGGAGACAAAGGGCAAGTTGGCTGAAAACACTATACTTACCAGTTGTTTGTTGTGCTGTGGCAGAGGACATGGCTGGGCACCAGCTGGCACCTTATATACTGGAGTTATAGACATGCTGGCAGGGTGGGCACATAGGAAGCGTACCTGCACAACCTCTACAGCTGGACTAGGGTTCAGGACACCTGGATGATTTCCAATCTGAAATGTCAAGATCTTTAAGAAAACACAAGGGCAAGAGGTAGACACTTGATATCATAGAAACAAAAAGAACATTAAAAAAAATCTAACTGACCAATTACTTCAGTCTTTTCCTTCACCAAACCTTTGTTACCAGTTGGTAAAAACTAATTTGTGTTTCAACTCATTTCTGATGTAAATACTAATGAATAACAGGATGTAAAAAAAAAAGTTAGAGAGCTTCAAAAGGGGGTAACTAGGCTTGAAATCACTAGTAGCTAGTCATACTATACAGTAGAGTTCACTAGAGATATTAAAATGAATCTTATTTGAATATAACACAGTTCTTATTAAGTTAAAATCATATATGGATTCCCTGAGGATTGGTTAGCTGGGCTATGCTTCATAGTCATACATTACATTCTCAATCTTGGTCCAATCTGAAAATCTTTGTTATTGGCCTTGGTCTACCAAGGTGTAGCTATGGTTAAAGCCATCACTACCTCTAAAAATAATCAAAATGAATTCAACTGATAAAGGGAAATATATTAATTATTCATATCAGCAAAGATCCAACTGGTTCTTCAAAATTGATAAACATAGATGACACTTAAAATTTCCCTTTTCACATTCTTTGGAGATGAAAAACTATATATCCTCTAGTCTATACAACAAGGAGTTGAATTATAGTGATAAAATGATTGAAATAAACTCCCTGCTACAAAAAGATCTTGAACTATTTGGTTAGTGAACTGTTAGAATCCTCAAATGAGCAAACCAAAACCTTTGGGTACATTTAAAAGATATTAAGGTTTAAAAAAACAGATCTCTTAGTCAACAATTAGAATTTTCCTATCTAGTCCATAAACTAAATCCATTAGCAGCTGAAGAGATGGCTAGAAGGACAAAAGACTTAGCATACCATTGCTGAAAGAAATGTTAGAAAAGATTGTTTTCCTACTTGTTCCCCTAAATCCAGGCACAGGACCCGATAGATGTACTGATTCTGTTTTCTTTTAGCTGGCAGTCGGACTTGTGTTATTCTGATTTTCTCTGTCTTCTCCATGCTCAGCTCCAGAAAGAATCGGGAAGGCTCCAGGATCCATGGCTGAGGGCCCCCTTCAAATATCATTTCCTTGACAGAGTGCCATGTCACCAATGCCACTTCCACAGGGTTTAGAGCCTGATGACATTTAAAGAAATTAGTCCCTAACTGGTTAGAGAAGTCAACAGTTTTCTAAAGTGAAAACTGGTTATAGTGTAAAAGACAGTAGACTTACTTCCCAAATTAGGAGACATGTGTGTCATGCCTCTTATTTGGAATGGTTCTCAATCTCTGCTCTAATTTGGATCCTGCCTATGATTCAACCAAATTCATGTGTCACCCTATCCATTAATTTGTCTAATGATTCCAGACCACAGCTACTTCTATATACTCTAAGCTCTTACAGTATTTATCACTACCATTCATCTGTATACTTATTTATTCCCTTATGCTATTTAAATGTGTCAAATCTTCATAAATACACATCTGATAATTCTTCTTAACTCTCTAGTTACATAAACTTAAGAGAAAAGATTATTTTATACCCCAAATTTTTAAAAGAATCTCTCTTCCTCAGTGGAATTTAGTATGATGTTGGACACATAAGAAGCATTTGAATAAATAACTGCATAAACACTTTTTTAAAAAACTTGAAGTATAGTTGGCATATAACATTATACTTGTTTCAGGTATGCAACATAGTGATTTGATATTTGTATACACCATAAAATAATCACAATGTCTGGGTACCATCTGTCATATTGCATAAGAATTTTATTTATTTTTTATTTTTGGCTGCAGTGTGCAGGCTTCTCATTGCAATGGCCTCTCTTGCTGCGGAGCATGGGCTCTAGGTGCACAGGCTTGAGTAGTTGCAGCACGTGGGCTTAGCAGTTGCCGCACACAGGCTTAACTGCCCAGCAGCATATGGGATCTTCCCAGACTAGGGATTGAACTCATGTTCCCTACATTGGCGGGCGCATTCTCAACCCACTGGACCACCAGAGAAGACCCTGTGGACTTCTTTTAGTGGATATTTTACTGAAGTATCAAAGAATTCCCACCATAAAAATCTGAATATAATACATCTATACAGTTCATCTGTTTCTCAAAGAACTCTCACCTAAGAGGTAGTCAAGACAGGTATTATTCACTCCAGTATACAGAGGAATTGTATTCTACTTATAGATGAGGAAACTGGTTTTAGGGGAATGGAGTAGTCTCAAGTGTAGGTTAGTTTTGTATGGCACACAGTATCAATAACAGTGACTAAGTTGCAAAATGAAATATATAGTTGAAGCAATCATTTCAAAAATGTAAGCAAACTATGTTTTAGTATTTCTTCTCTGAACTAGTCAATCATATATATATATATATATATATATATATACACTGAATATTCACATATTCATATATACTGAATACTATTAACATTAAAATTCCTCTAATGATAGTATTCTCTTGAAAATGTATATATGATTCAATTAAATAAGTACTCACTGATGGCCTACTGGTGATATAGTAATATCAACAGAAAGTCAAAATAAAGCCCTGCCTCACAGTGAAGTTAATAGTCTGGAAAAGACAGATCTGAAGTAGGTAAAGAGTATAATGAGTGTTACAAAAAGGCACAGCAGAGAGTGCCAAAACAAACCTCAAATAGAAGAAATTAAACTAGTCAGAGGCTTCATGGAAAGTTTCCCTGAGAAAGAAAAACTGGAGTTATTCCTTGTTCCTAGATGTATATAGTCTAAAACTAATTAGATCAACTGAATTGGACTGATACATAAGGACAAACTGAGAACTGTATCATGTACTAAAACATAATATTGATAACAAAAGTAAAACATAGATATATTTTTCAGCAGCTAAAAAAAGAGATATATGACTGAAGCACTAGGTAGAAATAGAAAATCATCTTACTTCTTTTAAGGAGAGTTTTCATTTAGGGGAGATCTGATTTGTGAGACATTCAGTAAATATGAAATAAGGTAAGGATAATGATAAAACTGAGACAAAACCTTATGAAATGACAATGAGCTGCAGCCAAGCACTCTCACTTAATTAGGCAAGAAGGATAATTCAGCCACTAAGAGGATGAATGAAATATGGCTCAGACTGTATGTTCAGTACAGATTGGGGAATTCCCTGGGGGTCCAGTGGTTAAGAATCCACCTGCCAGTGGAGAGGACATGGGTTCAATCCCTGGTCCAGGAAGATCCCACGTGCTGTGGAGCAACTAAGGCCTGTGCCACAACCACTGAGCTCAGTGCATCAGCCACTGACTCCCGAGGGCCTAGAGCCTATGCCCTGCAACAAGAGAAGCCACCGCAATGAGAAGCCTGTGCACCGTAACAAACAGAAGCCCTGAGAGAGCTTGCATGCAACAACAGAGACTCAGTACAGCCAAAATAAATAAATAAACAGGCTGTGCAATGTACAAAGAGGCCAACTCAAAAACACACATCTTAATGAACAAGTTACCTTTTTCAAATTAACAACTTATCTTGCTTCTTTCACCAATGTTAACATCTCCTCTATGGATGCCTCCTCATTGCAAGAGGCATTGAGTCAGGTTTGTCAGTATGTATCAGCAAGAACTTGTAGACATCAATTTTAGTTCCTGAAGAATTCAAATATGTAGAAAGCATGCCAGGCTCTATCTACTTTTATTTTGAACTGCCACCTGTCATAATCTCCCAATTTTAATGGCCAGTCTTTGGTGTCCAAAATAATGACTGTTGTGCTGAGAATTCATAAGTATAAAGGGTAAAAAGATAATTGACTTCTCTCCCTGGTATGGAACGCTTTCTTTCAGAGTTCTTCAAAAGAGAGTATACTAATCAGTTCTTCAGTTGCTGAGTCGTGCCCAACTCTTTGTGACCCCATGGACTGCAGCACAACAGGTTCCCTGTTTTTCACCAGTTCCTGGAGCTTACTCAAACTCATGTCCATCGAGTCAGTGATGCCATTCAACCATCTAATCCTCTGTTGTCCCCTTCTCCTCCTGCCTTCAATCTTTCCCAGCATCAGGGTCTTTTCCAATGAGTCAGTTCTTCGCATCAGGTAGCCAAAGTATTGGAGTTTCAGCTTCAGCATCAGTCCTTTCATTGAATATTCAGGACTGATTTCCTTTAGGATTGAGTGGTTTGATCTCCTTGCAGTCCAAAGGACTCTGAAGAGTCTTCTCCAACGTCAAAGTTCAAAAAATACAGTATACTAATATTCTATATCTTAGACAGGGTAATGTTACAAAGATATGTACATATTGAAAATGCAAATAGTACCTTAAGATTACTGTACTTTACTATAATTTTTTACACCTCAGTAAAAAAAGAGGAAAGAAAAGGAAATATCTAAAATTTGCTGATATATCTTATAAATATTTCTGTGGCAGAAACATAAGAGCATAACCTTTGTGATACTGAAATTTGATGAGGGAGCTGTAGATCTAGAAACAAGAGAGTGTTGAGTAAGGAAGAACACAAATATCACTGATCTTTAATAGAGATCACAGATAGCTAGGAAGTCCCCAAGTGGACATAGTAGGCTCCATGAAAAGATATGCCAATTCCTTAGAATGAACTATCTCACCTTTAGGGGTTCATAAGCAGCAAATGTGGCACTGCTCTCCAAGTACTCTTCATAATCAGCCACACTAACGGTTACCAAAGTATGGCCAAGAGATTTGGCTGCTATATGTGTACTAGAACAGTGTGTTGGTCCTGGTCTTTGAATACCTGCAAATCAAAAAATGACTTCAATAGGGTAATAAGTAATCAATCTTCAAGGAAATCAGTCTATAGAAATACAAGAATTTTAATATATCAAAAAATGTTTAATCTCATACACTATTATACACCAATTATTTATATTAAGTTGATATATAAAGTATGTTCTTTCTATTAACAGATTTATATCATGTAAGACACAATTCTATGTAAGGTAAGGATACAAATATGAAGAATCCTGACTCAAGGCACATATAGTTTAAAAGGGGAGTGAACATTTAAATAAACTATTAGTAGAAAATGATAAGCATTACAAAAGTTTAGAAAACAGAATAATTATTTTTAGCTGGAAAGGTCAAGAAAGGTTTATATATGTGCATGCATGCTCAGTCTCTCAGTCATGTCTGACTCTTTGCAACCCTATGGCTTCTCTTTCCATAGGATTCTCCAGGCAAGAATACTGGAGTGGGTTGCTATTTCTTCCTCCAGGTGATCTTCCCAACTCAGAGACTGAACTCGTGTCTCCCGTGCCTCCTGCATTGCAGCAACCCACTCCAGTAGTTCAAATAAATGTATGCTGACAAATAAATGAACAAAGATAGAAATATAAATAAGATACAAATGCATATATGAAAGAAATACATGGGAAATTTTAACTATAGTTAGTTTAGCCAGAGCTTTATAGGAGGCCAAAGCTTCATATAAAGTTCCAAATGAAGTTCCAAAAAGTAGGCTGGGTTATATTGTAGAGGGCCTTGATTGAATACTAAACTAAAAGGATCTTGGCTATTGTCCAGTGGCAATGAAAAGCTTCTCAAAATTTTTGAGCAGGAAAATTAATATTGAAATTTAGTTTCATAAAGATCTATCTTGTAGCCATGATTATCAAAGGCAAGAAGAATTAGGAGGATATTGTTACAATCTCAGTGAGAGATAATGAAGGCCTAAAAATGGGGAGCCTACGAACTGAGGTAAGCTGAGAGATATTATACAGCATAATTAGCAAGGGTAAAAGAGAAGTCCAAGTTGATATCAACCTTATGGATGTATAGGGCTTCCCTCGTACCCTTGTAACTCAGTCGGTAAAGAATCTGCCTGCAATGCAGGAGACCTGGCTTCAATTTCTAGGTCAAGAAGATCCCCTGGAGAAGGAAACGGCAACCCACTCCAGTATTCTTGCCTGGAGAATCCCATGCACAGAGGAGCCTGGCAGGCTACATACAGTCTATGGGGCTGCAAGAGTCAGAGACGACGTATTGTGAGAATTAAATGAGTTAATATGTGAAAAATATTCATAATAGAGCCTGGCAAATAGTAAATGCCAAATAAATGTTAGATGCTACTACTGTAACATCTATTAGTAACTATCTAATGGTTACTATCTACTATTAACATCTAATAGTAACTATCTGTATGCAGGTCAGGAAGCAACAGTTAGAACTGGACATGGAACAACAGACTGGTTCCAAATAGGAAAAGGAGTACGTCAAGGCTGTATATTGTCACCCTGCTTATTTAACCTATATGCAGAGTACATCATGAGAAACGCTGGACTGGAAGAAGCCCAAGCTGGAATCAAGATGCCGGGAAAAATATCAATAACCTCAGATATGCAGAGGACACCACCCTTATGGCAGAAAGTGAAGAGCTAAAAAGCCTCTTGTTGAAAGTGAAAGAGGAGAGTGAAAAAGTTGGCTTAAAGCTCAATATTCAGAAAACGAAGATCATGGCATCTGGCCCCATCACTTCATGGGAAATAGATGGGGAAACAGTAGAAACAGTAGAAACAGTGTCAGACTTTCTTTTTTGGGGCTCCAAAATCACTGCAGATGGTGACTGCAGCCATGAAATTAAAAGACGCTTACTCCTTGGAAGAAAAGTTATGACCAACCTAGATAGCATATTCAAAAGCAGAGACATTACCTTGCCGACTAAGCTCTGTCTAGTCAAGGCTATGGTTTTTCCTGTGGTCATGTATGGATGTGAGAGTTGGACTGTGAAGAAGGCTGAGCGCCGAAGAATTGATGCTTTTGAACTGTGGTGTTGGAGAAGACTCTTGAGGGTCCCTTGGATTGCAAGGAGATCCAACCAGTCCATTCTGAAGGGGATCAACTCTGGGATTTCTTTGGAAGGAATGATGCTAAAACTGAAGCTCCAGTACTTCGGCCACCTCATGTGAAGAGTTGACTCATTGGAAAAGACCCTGATGCTGGGAGGGACTGGGGGCAGGAGGAGAAGGGGACAACCGAGGATGAGATGGCTGGATGGCATCACGGACTCAATGGACGTTGAGTCTGAGTGAATTCCGGGAGTTGGTGATGGACAGGGAAGCCTGGCGTGCTGCGATTCATGGGGTCGCAAAGAGTCGGACACGACTGAGTGACTGAACTGAACTGAACTATTGTTACTGAAAAAATGATGGTGATCAGCATCAAGTATGAAGTTCCATAACAGTAAATGATACTGATCTTTATGAATAGCTTATTCATATTCTTTTCTTATTAAAAAGATATTTTCTTTTTTAGAATAAATTTAATATATGTATATATTAAATGGCACTAAATTCCTCTTAGAAAGAGGTATAATATGTAATTAAAGAAAGAAAGAAGAAAAGAGCTTGCAGCTGGAAAGAGAAGGCCTTGATATGACTGAAAACTGATATTGTCTGGCCACAATGAACTCTGGACATTTTATTCTATTTCTGTGCCTTTGTTTCTAACATTACATTATAATACCTAAGGCAGTTGACAGAATAAATAAAAGTATTATGAAGAAAGGTAATATGTGAATTTAACTTTAAAATTTTTTGGCTGCACCTTGTGGCTTGTGGGACCTTAGTTCCCCAAAAGAAAGAAAGTGAAGTCTGTCTGACTCTTTGTACCCCATGGACTGTAGCCCACCAGGCTCCTCCATCCATGAAATTTTTCAGGCAAGAGTACTGGACTGGGTTGCCATTTCCTTCTCCAGGGGATCTTCCTGACCCAGGGATTGAACCCGGGTCTCCCACATTGCAGGCAATGCTTTACCATCTGAGCCACCAGGGAAGCCCACCAGGGACTAAAACCAGGCCCTTGGCAGTGAAAGCCCAGAGTCCCAATCACTAGATTACTATGGAATCCCCAATATGTGAATTTAGACTATAATTCATAGTTTCTGAATTGTTGATTGGTCCTTTAATTCAAAGACACAAAAGAAAGGAAAAAATAAAAAGCCTACTCTTACCTTCTTTGAGAAGAGTAAAGACTCCTTGCTTATCCATGTTCAAATCCAAGGATAAATGAGAGCAGTCTGTGAATGCGATGGCCTCTTTGGTTTCCTTATTTACATGATACATTGCAATGGGGATTTCTATAATCTGGCCAATCTCTACATCAGCATGAAATGGTAACAGTTCCATCTTGTTCAGTCTCAGAACATGTATCTGAGGGGGAAAAAATTAATCTTTCAAGAAAGTTACATTAGGAAAATCTTAAGACAAAAGCATTCCTTAAATATTTAAATATATATATATGTAACACATATATACACATATGTTTTGCATATAAAAACAGAAACTATGTACCATTTATATGCATATATGGGTGTTTTGTGTGCGTCTGTTAGGTGCTGAACCTGTCACTTCATTCCTTAATCAATCAACTTCTCTAAGGCATGTAATACCTCTCAGTGGGAGTCTGGCAAAATATGAGCACTGGACAATTTTCTTGACTTTTGTAAACTAAGAATGGTCTTTTAAAGGGTTGCAAAATAAAAAGCAACAAATTTGATCTTTTTTATATAAAAAGTTTTCTGACCTCTGATATAGAACACTCTTTCTTGATATCTTAAAAAAATCTTTTTTCTTTTCTTTTTTTGCTATAGATTGAAGGTCTCCCTCCAAATTCATATGTAGAAATTCCAACCCCAAAGTGATGGTATTAGGAGATAGGGCCTTTGGGAGGTGGTTAGGTCCTGAGAGTGGAGTTCCCACAAATGGAATTAATGCCCTTAAACAAGGAACCCCTGGGGCTCCCTAGTCCCTTCTGCCATATGCAATTAAGGCAAAAAATATAGTCTTCTATGAAACAGAATGCTTTTCCTCACCAGACACTGAATCTATTGGTGCCTTGATTCTGGACTTTTCAGGCTCTAAAACCATTGAAAAATCAATTTCTGTTGTTTATAAACCACCCAATCTATGGTATTTTGTTATAGCAGCCTGAATGGACTTTTTAAAGGGGAGTAAACATTTAAATAAAATAAACTATTAGTAGAAAATGATAAACATTACAAGAGTCTAGAAAGCAGAATAATTTTGTTTTCTAAAATTATTTTTAGAAATAAATATTTCTAATATATTTCTGTTTTCTCTTCTGAAAAAGAAGAGAGTCTTTTTTTGGTCACTGTTTATATATGTCTTTAGCTGCAGCACATGGAATCTTTAGTTGCAACATAAAGGATCTAGTTCCGTGAACAGGGATAGAACCTGGGCCCCTTGCTTTGAGAGCATGGAGTCTTAGCCACTGAACCAGCAGGGAAGTCCTTGGCTTCCCACTGTTGACAGCAGAGGTCAGCAATGCTCTCTAAAGGGCGAGAAAGCAACTATTTTTGGCTTTGGGGATCACACGGACTTGTAAACTACCCAAATCTGTACTTATTGCCTGAAAGTGGCTATAGAGAATACATAAATGAATGAATGTGTTCTGATAAAACTTTATTTACTAGAAAGGCAGCAAGTTGAGTCTGACCCTCAGGCCTTAGGTTGGCTCCATCCTACAAAGTCTTGTTCAAGTTCCCACCTCTTCATGATAGCCTTGAATAGTCATATCCACAAGGATTTTTTTAATTAACTAATACTACTTTTGCTCTATAAATCAAGTATCTGTAAATCATATACTGCTTTAAAATACCTCAAATATCACTTCCTAAAAATGTTATTTAGCTTTCACATTAATATATCTTCTTGGCTAGATTCAGATTCTTTAAAGTAGGGATGACATGTTATTTCTTTGAAGGTCCTATGATACCTAGTATGGTGTTAAGTACCTCCTTAGTATTCAAAAAATATTCACTGAATGATAACACACATGCTAAGTAGTCTGCAAGGAAAGACAACATAAATGAATGTTTATTAAAAGTGGGAGAAAATAGAAAATGGTTATATAACATAGTAAAAAGTAGTTCAATCTATAGAAACAAGATAGACAACAAAAAAATGAGACTAGAAATAAAGTATCTATAAAGTTCATATACATGATAAATATATGATAATAACAAAATACAGTAACAAAATAGATAATATTAAGTAGTGAATATATTCCCAGCACAGGTGTAAACACCATCTCATTTAATTCTGACAATACCCCTTTGAGGCAGATACTATGATCCCCATTTTAAAGATGAAGAAACAAAGACATTAAATAATTGGTTATTAAGTAAAGTAGGACTCAACCCAGGTCCAGGAATATTTAAGAAATATGTACTGTAAGACTGAATTTGAGCGTTATTTTACTTATTTATTTTCAGCTGCACCACTGCGGCATGCAAGGTCTTAGTTCCTCGGCCAGAGATCAGACCTGTGTTGCCTGCAGTGGGATTGCAAAGTCTTAACCACTGGACAACTAAGGAACTCCTGAGGGTCATTTTAAAATAACCAACTTGAAAAAGAAAAAAACTTTAATGTGTTACTGTAATTAAATTTAGACAACAATGTCTCAGAGGAGATATGAAGATCGTTTGGAAAGTTGCTCACCTTAATTTCCCCATATCGAAAGGGATTTTGTACATCTCGGGCCAAAACAGTGCTGTTTCCCCTCACCTGACCCGCTGTCACCACTCCTTTAGTGGTTACCATGGCCACTGTTTCATTAGAAGAATTCCAGGTAAAGTTGCCACTGCCACCTTCTACCTATGAAAAAAATATAACCTTATATTTAATTAGTATAAGGGGGAAATGGAATTTAAGTAAGATGTAAAATCTGGTGAAATAAAGTTTAGGAAATAATAAAACTACACAATAATTTATTTCTGGAACATTAAGAAAACTGTGATGCCATACGAAAGTAGCTACATGGGAGAGGGAAACACTAAACAGATTATATGGGCAAAGGAAACACTAAAGGGAGATTATGTACTGGCAATATCACAAAATGTAAAAAAGAAAGAGCACAAGAGAGCTTGACAAAACTATAAAACTCACAAGGAAAGGATATATGGAAGAGAGACAGAAAGTACACCAAGTCTTGTTAGGCTGACAATTTTCAAGGGTATTCATGATTTGGTTGTCACTCAAAACTGAGTTATACACTAGGATTAGGGGGAAGTAAAATTTAACATTAACTAAATTTCAATTAATTAAGCTATCAGAGAAACTGACTTATTTGTGAATTCTCATTCTAGTATATCATACCTGTACTTTATAACGATACAACATTCCCATGGGATGATGAGGAAATGCCAGAAAGTTAGGTGTAAGCTTGATAGGAAAATAAATCTTCACTTCTTGCTGATGTTTAATTGGAAATTTTATAGGCTGAATATTTTTATTCTATAAGAACAGAAAAAAAGGAGCAAAACAAGATTTTATAAGGACTTTTATTATGGTCCACATTCACATCTAAAGCATCAGCAAAATGGTATGTTAATAGACTACTCAACCAATTTCTATCAATAAAGGAAATAAATATTCTTTTTCATTAGCGAAGCACAGCTACTACAATTCAATAATAATGAAAGAGATTTTGATAGACCTAAAATAAGTATTACAGTCATGGAAAGTAGCTAAAATTTCTTGAAAGACGAGTTATATTAACAGAGAGGGGAGTCATAGCTTCAAAGATCCTTGGCCATTCATCATTAAATATATAAATTGTAAAGGCAAATGAATATTATAAGCTATTCAGAAGAAAATAAAGAGAACAGTCATAGATGTTGAGGTAAGACATTCCCTCCTGCTTAACAACAAGAGCAGGGTTTGGGGGGTATTCATCAGGTAAAATAGAGTCCTCACACTCAACTATGTCAGCATTTTTCTCTTTGAAGGCAAATTATTTTTCAAAGAGGCTCTGAAGTATTTATAAACTATATCACATTTGCAGTAATGGCTGTGATTTTCTTTCTTTCTTAAATTTAATTAATTTATTTTTGGCTGCACTGGGTCTTTGTTGCTGCATGCGGGCTTTCTCTATTTGGGGTGAGCAAGGGCTACTATCTGCTTGTGGTACACGGGCTTCTTACTGTCATGGCTCTCTTGTTGTGGAGCACAGGCTCTAGGTTCAGGCTTCAGTAATTTCAGCACAGGGGCCCAGTAGTCGCAGTATGTCGGCTCAAGAGCATAGGTTAAATAGTTGTGGCACACGGGCTTCGCTGGCCCATGGGACGTGGGATCTTCCCAGACCAGAGAGCAAACCCTAGTCCCCTCCATTTGCAGGCAGATTCTTAACCACTGGACCACCAGGGAACACCAGTGGCTCTGATTTTCTCATTTCCTTAAGGTGTCTAGCTCCATCATAAACTGAAAATAAGTCTTTCCATTTAAAGAGCATCATTCCATTTTAGCCTACTGAGACTGATTTTGGACTTTTGACATTCACAAGTGTAAGATAATTATTTAATAATAATAATAATTTAATAATAAATTGTGTTGTCTTGAGCTGAAAAGAGAGAAAAGATTGAGAATATGATTCTGATGGTATTTAGGTGATCACTGAGGGAAACAAGAAATTTTCAGGAGTAGGAAGCATATGCTAGGTCTGGTTAGAACTCTAATTCAAGCATAAGGTAATATTAGTACAAAAAGGATTGGTCCAAGGAAGACATTTTATAACTAGGAAAAAGAACATAGTATTTAAAAAGGCACTATGCCCTTTTAAGAGTGACATGCTCTTCAAAAATACTGACTGCAGCAAAGAGCAGTTTTCAACAGTGTCTGCTTTAGCACATAAGAAAATATAGATAGGAAATAAGAGATAAAAGCAGAGATAAGACAACAAACTGGGATAAAGAGGGACGAGCTAAGTACAGGGTGAAATTCAAAGTGAGCTAGACAAAATAAGAAAAAAGGTAATAAAATTTTTAAATGTCATAGAATTTTTAAAAATATGTATTTGGTGGCATCAGGTCTTAGTTGCCCATGCAGGATTTTGTTGCATCACGCAACAAGCTCTGTTGTGGTGTGCAGGCTCAGTAGTAGCGAGCGTGTGGGCTCAGTTGCCCTGGGGCACATATGATCTTAATTCCCTGATCAGGGATGGAACTTGTGTCCCTTTACACTGAAAGTCAAATTCTTAACCACTGGACCACTGGGGAAGTCCCTTGTCTGACCATTTTGTCTGAAACAGACAGCAGTGGGTTGGCACTGGTGAGGATGCAGTTTAGGAATAGCATCCAGGAAATCCTTCCCTTGATTTCCCAACATACAGATTGCAGCACCAAATATGATCTCAGGTGGCCTTGGTCTGCAGTGGCTTGAAGCAAGATTTCTGTACCTGGGTGACTGAAGTAAGGTCTTGGTGGTGAGAGCATCATAGCCTAACCACTAGACCAGTGTCAGTGACAAGGCCCTGACTCTTTGGCTTTGCAGAAAAGAATTCCGGCAAAGATGGAAAGTAGTGAAATAAGACAAGAGTTTACAAGGAGAAAAGAGTACAGTATGTGTGGATAGGGGGATCGCCCTACAGTGCAGGAGACACTGATTTGATCCTTAGGTCGGGAAGATCCCCTGGAGGAGGGCACAACAACCCAGTCCAGTATTCTTGCCTGGAGAATCCAATGGTCAGAGGAGCCTGGTGGGCTGTGGGCCATAGGGTCACAAAGAGTCAGACATGACTGAAGCAGCTTAGCACACAAACATTGGAATACATTCTTAAATAAATGTGGTTATATTATACATCATTTTAACATGCATTTCTTGCTTTATTTTATTTTATTTTTTTGCTAATGACTTATTACTTGCTGTTTATTTTATATTTATTTAAGACTACAGAAATGATGTTAGCAAACTTGAGCAATCTTTTAAATTCCCATTCAAAATGATCATAGCGCAGAGACAACTTGCAACATCAACAACACATTTGGCCTAGGAACTGCTAACGAATGTATGGTACAGTGGTGTTTGAAGGAGTTTTGCAAAGGAGATGAGAGACTTGAATATGAGGAGCATAATGGCTAGCCATCTGAAGTTGACAATAACAAATTGAGAGTTATCATCGAGGCTGATTCTCTCACAACTACAGAAGTTGCCCAAGAACTCAGTGTTGACTATTCTATGATCATTCTGCATCTGAAGCAAATTGGGAAGGTAAAAAATTTCGATAAGTGGGTGCCTCATGAGCTGACTAAAAATAAAAAAAATCGTTGTTCTGAAGTGTTGTGTTCTCTTTTTTCTTTTTACAGTTAAATTTATTTGTATTAAAATAAATAAATGTATTTATTTATTTTTAATTGTAGGGTGATTGCTCTATAATATTGTGTTGGTTTCTGCCACATATCAACATGAATCAGCCATAGGTATACCTACGTCTCCTTCCTCCTAAACCTCCCTCCCCATCCCACCGCTCTAAGGTTGTTACAGAGTCCCAGTTTGAGTTCCCTGAGTCACATAGCAAATTGCCATTGGCCATTTATTTTACATTTGTCTTCTCTTGTTCTACACAACAACAGTGAACCATTTCTTGATCAGATTGTGATGTGTGATAAAAAGTGGATTTTATAAAACTGGTAAAGACCAGCTCAGTGGTTGGACTGAGAAAACGCTCCAAAGCCAAACTTGCACCAAAAAAAGGTCATGGTCATTGTTTGGTGGTCTGCTGCCCATCTGATCCACTATAGCCTTCTGAATCCCAGCAAAACCATTACATCTGAGAAGTATGCTCAGCTGCTTGATGAGATGCACCAAAAATTGCAATGCCTGCAGCCAACACTGGTTAACGGAATGAGCCCAATACTTCTCCATAACAACTGCTGACTGTATATCACACAACCAACGCTTCAAAAGTCAAATGAACTGGACTACGAAGTTTTGCCTCATCCACCATATTCACCAGACTCTCGCCAATGACTACTACTTCTTCAAGCAGCTTGAAAACTTTTTTTTAATTAATTATTTTAATTGGAGGCTAATTACTTTACAATATTGTAGTGGGTTTTGCCATACATTGACATGAATCAGCCAGAGGTGTACATGTGCTCCCCATTCAACAAATTTTTGCATGGAAAATATTCCCACAACCAGCAGGAGGCAGAAAATGCTTTCCAAGAGTTCATCAAATCCCAAAGCATGGATTTTTATGCTACTTGCTTTTTTATGCTACTTATGAATAAACAAACATTTATTGTTGGCAAAAAATACATTGATTAAAATGGTTCCTATTTTGATTAATAAAGATGTGTTTAAGCCTAGTTATAATGATTTAAAATTCACAGTGTAAAACCGAAATTACCTTTTCATCAACCTAATAGATTCCTTAGGTGGATCTTGACTTGAGAATTCAAAGTCCTGATCTAACCATTTTCTTTCCCAACATTGTCCAGCATACTTAGAAACACCAACCAATAAACCCTATTATATCCCAGCCTTTCACTAACATGTTTTATGGCAGCAACTACCTGGTTACCAAAAGGCTTGTCTTCTATATGCATTTAACTGTACTGTCTACAGGTAATACTTCTAAGTAGCTGTTTTGCTATTGCACAACATAGACTATTAGTGCTCACATTTTATCACAAGAAACAGGATCAGTAATGACATTAAACCTAATAATAGAGAAGTCAGAATCAACTTGGAGAACCCAGACTCCAAGATGGCCTCCACGGATTTCACCCTGTGGTATTCTTCCCTCTTCGTTGTATTAAGAATGGTTTCAATGATCAATAGAGTGTAGTAGACGTGCTTGTATTAGAAAAGAGATGTAAAACCAGTGATCTACCATAAGATTCTTCAATAATAAGGAACTTAAAAAAGAAAAGTAAATTTGATCCAAAGTAAGGAGAAGAAATAGAATAACAAAGAAAAAAGCATGACTCAATAAAAGAAAAAATAAGTAAAGAATTGAAACAATAGAAACACAAATGATCAATTCTGGGGGGCTTCCCAGGTGGCGTGAGCAGTAAAGAATCTGTCAATGCAGGAGATATGAGACATTGGTTTAATCCCTGGCTTGGGAAGATCCCATGGAGAAGGAAATGACAACCCACTCCAATATTCTTGCCTGGAGAATCCCACAGACAGAGAAACCTGGCGGGCTACAGTTCATAGAGTCATGAAGAGTTAGACACAGCTGAAGCAACTTAGTGCACACATACACATACACACCAATATCTGGAATGAAAGAGACAATATCACTACAGATACTACAGATACAAATTAATAAGGCAATGTTGTCAACAACTTTATGTGATAAATTCAGCAATTTAAACTAAAATTTCTTCACATACAAATTACCAAGTTTCACTCAAGAAGAAATAAATAGGGGCTTCCCTGATGGTACAGTGGTTGAGAATACACCTGCCAATGCAGGGGACATGAGTTCAATCCCTGCTTTGGAAAGATCCTGCATGCTATGTGGCAACTAAGCCTGTGTGTCATAACTACTGAGCCAGCACTCTATACCCTCAAGTCACACCTAATCAGCCCATGCACTACAGTGACAGAAGCCTGTGCAGTTAGAGCCTGTGCTCTGTAATAAGAGAAGCCACCACAGTGAGAAACCTGCATACCACAAGCAAGAGTATCCCCCCCTCTCTGCAACTAGAGAAAGCCCACATGCAGCCAGGAAAACCCAGAACAGCCAAAAATAAATAAAAGAAGAAATAAATAAGCTGAATAGCTGTATATACATTTAAAAAATTGAATTCATAGTTTTAAAACCTCTTATATACCAATTGTTAGAGAAATGGAAATTAAAATCATAGTGAGATAGCACTTCATACCCATATAATGGCAATTATCAAAAATAGAAAATACTAAGTGTTGGTTAGGATGTGGAGATATCAGAATCCTTGTGCATTGCTGCTAGAATGTAAAATGACAGTCACTGTGGAAAACAGTATAACAATTCCTCAAAAAGTTAAACAGAATTGCCATATAATCCAGCAATTCGATTTTAGGTATATACATGAAAGAACTGAAAGTAAAGATTTGACAAAGTATTTGTATACCCATGTTCACAGCAGCATTATTTACAATAGACAAAAGGCAGAAGCAACCCAAGTGTCTGTCAATGGATAAATAACAAACAAAATGCAATATATCCATTCAATAGAATATTATTCAGCCTTAAAAAGAAATGAAATTATGTCAGGGTACAACATGGATTAACCCTAAAGACATGCTAAGTGAAATAAGTAAAAAAAACAAAAAGGACAAATATATGATTCCACTTTTTTTTTGGCCATGCCACAAGGCTTGTGGGATCTTAGTTCCCTGACCAGAGATTGAACCCACATGCTCAGCAGTGAAGGCATGGAATAATAACCAGTGGACTGCCAGGGAATTCTTTGTATGATGACATTTACATGACATAACTAGATTAATCAAATTAACAGAGACAGGAAATAGAATGTAGTTACCAGGGAATAGAAGATAGGAGGAACAGGGATGGGTATTTTTTAAGGGAAGAGAGAATCAGTCTGGAAAGATTATAAAGTTCTAAAGATAGATGGTGGTATTGGTACACACCATCAACACACTTAATGTCACTGAACTGTATGCTTCAAAATGGTTAAAATGGTAAAATTTATGTTATGTATATTTTAGCACCATAATAATAAAAGACTTACCATTTTTAAAAGTTCCAAGCTCAAATAGTTTCACTGTGAATTCTACCAAATATTTGAGGAAGAAGTAACACTAGTTCTACAGAACTCTTCCAGAAAATAGAAAAGAATACTTTCCAGCTCATTTTATAAACCCAATATTATCCTCACATCAAAACCTGACAAAGACATTACAACTAAAACCGAAGAAGGAAAAAAAAGTTATAGGCCCTCAAAAACATACATACATAAGTCATTAACAGAATTTTAGCAAATTAAACCCTGCAATGTGTGAAGATAACAAATCATAATCAAGTGAGGTTTATCCTGAAAATGCAAGATTTGTTTAATACTAGAAAATTAATCATGTGACTAATTCATCATATTTAAAAGACTAAAAAAGAAAAACTATATTCATTTTATTAACAGATGTAGAAGAGCATTGATAAAATTCAGCACCAATTCATGATGAAAATTCTAAATAAACTAGGAATGAAAAGGAACTTGTTCAACTTAAGAATGAGCATCTACACAAAATCTATAATCAACATCATACTCAGTGGTGAAAGGGTGAATATTTTCCACTTTAAGGTCAGATATAAGGCAAATATATCCACTTTACACTCCTATTCGATACTGTAGTAGAGGTCTTAGTGCAATGAGGCAAGAGAAAGAAAAGGCACATTTATTATAATGAAAAGTGTTAACTCTTTATTCACATATAACCTAATTATATATGTAGCACTTCCTAAGAATCTACAAGAAGTAATAGAATAAGTCAACTCAGCAAGCTTTCAAGATTCAAGGCAACATACAAAAACCACTGTATTTATGGGCTTTCCTGGTAGCTCAGCAGTAAGAATCTGCCCACCAATGCAGGAGACTCCAGTTCGATCCCTGATCCAGGAAGATCCCATATGCCGGGGAGCAACCTAACCCGTTGGCCACAACTATTGAGCCTGTGGTCTAGAGCCCGGGAACTGCAGCTATTGAGCCCATGTGCCACAACTACTGAAGCTCAGTGCCCTGGAGGATGTGCTCCACAACAAAAGAAGCCACTGCAATAAGAAGCCTGCGCGATTCAATGAAAACTAGCCCCCCACTCGCTCCAACTACAGAAAAGCCCCCGGAGCAACAAAGACCCAGCACAGCCAAAAATCAAAACATTTTAAAAACTGATTTTAAAAAACCCACTGTATTTATATATACTAGCATGATGAATTAGAAGGAGAAAATTTAAATATATATATGGCTTAAAACATAAAATAAGTACAAATGTAATAAAATATCTTCAAGACCTGTATGATGAAAACTATAAGACATTGCTGAAAGAAAAATTCAAAGTCCTAAATAAGTAGAAAAAAGTTTCATGTTCATAAATCCTAATAAAAATATCAGCAGGGAGGAGATGTCTGCAACAGTGGCAAAGCAAGAAACTCCAAGAACCTTTCCCTCCATAGAAATGCCAAAAAAAGAGAAAGAGAGTCAGAATTAAATTTGGAAAATACTCAGATTTACAGCAACTAAATGTATGCTGAATTAAGAAAAAGGTGATTTAAGGCATTAAAGAAATTATTTGTCAAACCACTAACTGACTACAAGCTAAAGGAATCAAGATTTTACAGTCAAATAACACAAATTACAAATAACACAATCCTTTTAAAATGATTTAGAAAACTCAGTAAATATACAAGCAACTACAACCCACAGCAAGCAATAACAACAGCCCCGAGGAAAGACAAGAATCTGATTTCCAAAGTTACCATATTATATTGTTGACTTTTGAACAAAGCAGGGTCTATGAGTGCCAATCCTCTGTACAGGTGAAATCTGTGTATAACTCTAGCCCTCCATACCATGGTTTTATATTTGCAGATTCAACCAGTCATAGATTATATAGTATTGTAGTGTGTATTAATTTTAAAAAATCCACGTACAAGTGGAACTGTGCAATTAGAACTTACATTGCTCAAGGGTCCACTATAATAAAATGTTTTCAGCAACAACAAAAAAGGAAGGCATTCCAAGAAACAAAAAAATATTACCTATTTATAGGGGAAAAAAAAGGAAATTAACACAAACTGTCCCTAAAGAAGCACAGATACTGAGAAAGATTATAAATCAAAGAGCTAACTGAAACAAGAAACATCACTCCAGAAGAAGTATGTTTTACCAAACAGAGAATATCAGTGAAGAGACAGAAATTATAAAAAAGGAACCAAACACATATTCTGAAATTACAAGTATAATAATGGAAATGAAAACTTCAGCAGAAGACCTTTATAGCAGATTTGAGCTGGCAGAAGAAAGTATCTGCAAATTTAAAGAGAGGACCATTGAAGTTATTCAGAGTAGCAAAAAGAAAAAAGAATGGAAAAAAAATGACCAAGCCTTAGAGACCAGTGGAACATATTAAGTAAATCAATATATATAAAATAAGTCCCAGAAATAGGGAAAAAAAGGTGCAGAAAGGATATGTGAAGAATTAATGATGAAAATGTCTCACATTTAATAAAAAACATGAACCTATAAAAATCAATTAAACACAAAAGAAGTCAGTAATGGAGGAAGTTATCAAAAAAGTCATATAGAAAACAAAAAAAATAAAATAATGCCCATCTGTAGGAAAAAAAAGAAAACAAAAGCAGGAGCTTTTCCTTATCAGTAACTGTTTTAATCATAAATAAATTCTTCAATTAAAAGGCAGAGATTGACAGAATGGATAAAGAAAAACGTGATCCAAGTACATGCTGTCTGTAAGAGACTTAATGTTAGATTCAAAGACACACAGGTAGAAAGTGAAAGAACAGAAAAATGCATTCCATTTTAATTACCAAATTTTTTTTTTAAATACTTACCAAAAGAGGGTTGGGGGAGCAGTCTACATTAACATCAAACAAAACAGATTTTAAAAAATTGTTATAAGAGAAAAAGGTCATTATATATTAACAAAAAGGTTAATTCATCAAGATATAAGAATTACAAAATACACATACCTAACAACAGAGGACCACAAAATATGAAGCAAAAATGGACAGATGGAATGAAGGAAGAAATAAAGAAAGAAATAGTTTTATAACAACAGTTAACAGATTTTAATAACTCAGATTCAATAATGGACAGAACAACCAGAACCATATATAGAGGACTTGACCAACATTATAAACCAACTGGATCAAGCAGACATATAAAGAATATTCCACCCCAAAACAACAAAATGCTCAATCTTCTCAAGTGCGCATGGAATATTCTCCACGACAGGTCATATGTTAAAGCACAAAAGAAATCTCAATAAATTTAAAAATACTTAAATCATTAAAGTATCTTCTCCACCCAAAATTAACTAAAACTAGAACTTCACACAGGGAAAACTGAACAGTTCACAAGTATGTGGAAATTAAATAAAACAACCAATGGGTCAAAGAAAAAATCAAGGAAATGTTAGGAAACTTTGATATCAAGGAAAACATAAATCCAATATGCCCAAACTTACAGGATTCAATGAAAACAATGCTCAAAGGAAAATAGACAGTTGTAAACACCTGTATTAAAAAACAAGAGAGAGGGAAAAAGTGCTGTGATTGGCAGTAGAACATGGCAGAACCATGTTAAATAGGGAAAGTTCCTTTCCCCTGTGGCAGAGGGGGCCAGCCAGAGTGACAAAACAAATGTCCTCCACAGAGAGTAGAATTGAAACTTTCAAATGCAGTCTCCTTGAGTTTTTCAGGGGACTTCCCTGGTGGTCCAGTGGTTGGGAGTCTGCCTGCCAATGCAAGGGATGCAAGTTCAATCCCTGGTCTGAGAAGATTCCACATACCACAGGGCAACTAAACCTCTGTGCCACAACTGCTGAGCCCATGAGCCACAATGACTGAAGCTCATGCACCCCAGAGTCCATGTTCTGCAACAAGCGAAGCCACCACAATGAGAGGCCCTTGCACCATAACTAGAAAGTTCACTTGCTGCAACTAGAGAAAGCCCATGCACAGCAACAAAGACCCAGTGTAGCCAATAAAGAAATAAATATACAAAATAAATTAAATTTTAAAAAGAAGAAGGGGGAATTCCTGGCTGTCCAATGGTCAGGACTCAGTGTTTTCACTCTGATAGCCGGGGTTCAATCCCTGGTTAAGGAAATAAGATCTTGTAAGCCGGGTGTGGCACAGCCAAAAAAGAAGAAAACATTTCAAATCATAATCTGACTATAAAACTAAAAAAAAAAAAAAAACTGGAAAAGGAAGAGCAAAGTAAACCTAAAACTAGCAGAAGGAAGGAAATAATAAAGTGAGCAGTGATTTTAAAAGCAGAGAATGGAAAATAATACACAAAATAAACAAAACCAGAATTTCATTCTTCAAAAAGATCAACAAAATTGAGTTTAGCTAGAATCACTGAGAAAAAAAGAAAGAATACTCAAATTATTAGAATTGGAAATGAAAGTGGGGACATTATTAGAACTTTACAGAAATAAAAAGGATTGTGAGATAATATTATGAACAATTGTCCACCAAACAAATTAGATAACCTAGATCAAATGGAAAGATTCCTCAAAGCACATCAATTAGAAAAACTGACCCAGTAGAAATAGAAAACCTGAACAAAGCTATAGCAAGCAAAGAGATTAAATCAATAATCAAAATTTTCCTAGCAAAGAAAAGTCCAGGCCCTGCCTACAAAAAGTCTACAAACAATAAGTATTGGAGAGGGTGTGGAGAAAAGGCAACCCTCTTACACTGCTGGTGGGAATGCAAACTGGTAGAGCCACTATGGAGAACAGTGTGAAGATTCCTTAAAAAACTGGAAATAGAACTGCCATATGACCCAGCAATCCCACTGCTGGGCACACACACTGAGGAAACCAGAATTGAAACAGACACATGTACCTCAATGTTCACTGCGGCACTGTTTATAATAGCTAGGACATGGAACCAACATAGATGTCCATTGGCAGACAAATGGATAAGGAGGCTGTGGTACATAAACACATGGAATATTACTCAGCTATAAAAAAGAACACATTTGAGTCAGTACAGACACATGTACCTCAATGTTCACTGCGGCACTGTTTATAATAGCTAGGACATGGAACCAACATAGATGTCCATTGGCAGACAAATGGATAAGGAGGCTGTGGTACATAAACACATGGAATATTACTCAGCTATAAAAAAGAACACATTTGAGTCAGTTCTAATGAGGTGGATGAAACTATAGTCTATTATACAGAGTGAAGTAAGTCAGAAAGAGAAACACCAATATAGTATATTAATGCATATATATGGAATCTAGAAAGACGGTAATCATGATTCTAATATGCAAGGCAGCAAAAGAGACACAGATGTAAGGAACAGACTATTGGACTATGTGGGAAAAGGCGAGGGTGGGGTGAAATGAGAGATATTCAAACATATATACGTAAAATAGATGACTAGTGCAAGTTCGATGCATGAGGCAGGGTGCTCAAAGCCAGTGTTCTGAGATAACCCAGAGGTTGGGGTGAAGAGGGAGGAGGGAGGGGGGATTCAGGATGGAGGTGGGCATGCATGTACCCGTGGCTGATTAGTGTTGATGTGTGGTGGGGACCACCACGGTGTTGTGAAGTGATTGTTCTCCAATGAAAATAAAGAAATAATTTTTTTAAAAAAGACAGAAAAGCCCAGGCCTATATCACTTTAATTGTTAATTTCCACAAACATTTAAAACAAAATTAACACCAATGTTTCTCAAACTTAAAAATAAAAGATGATGAAGAAGAAGGAAAAGGAGGGAACACTTCCTAACTCATTCTAAGAGACCAGCCTTTGCCCTGATACCAAAGTTAGACAAAGACATCATACAAAAGGAAAACTACAGACCAATATCCTTTATGAACATAAATACAAAACTCCCTAAGAAAACACTGGCAAACCAAATCCAGCAGCATATTAATAGGATTATACACCATGATCAAGTGGGATTTTTCTAGTAATTCAAAGTCAGTACAATATATAAAAGTTAATTACTGTAATATACATATTAGTAGAATGAAAGAAAAAAAATGCTTAAAAACATTGAGAAAAATCCAAAGCCTTTTCACAGTAAAAACACTCAACAATTAGGGGTAAAAAAGAACGTCTTCAATATGATAAGGGCCACATATGGAAACTCCACAGCTAACATCTTACTCAGTGGTGAAAGAATGAAAGTTTTTGCTCTAAGATTAAAAACAAGATAAGGAGGCCCACTATTGCCACTTCCATTCAATATTGTACTATAAGTTCTAGGCAGAGAAATTAGGCAAGAAAATGAAATAAAAGGTACCAAAATGGGAAATGGAGGACAAAATTAACACTATTCACAGGTTCAGTTCAGTTCAGTTGCTCAGTTGTGTCTGACTCCTTATGACCCCATGGACTGCAGCATGCCAGGCCTCCCTGTCCATTACCAACTCTTGGATATATTATATATGAAATATCCTATAAAATCCAGAAGAACTACTAGAGCCAATAAAATAATTCAGCAAACTTGCAGCATACCAGATCCACATACAAATATCAGTTGTACTTATATATATTGGCAATAAACAAACTTGAAAGATAAATTAAGGGAAAAAATTCATTACAATAGTATCAAAAAAGAATAAACTACTCAAAATAAACTCAACCTTGGAGGTGCAGTACTTGTACATTGAAAACTACAAAATATTGCTTGAATAAATTAAAGACAGCTTGAATAAATGGAAAAACATCCCATGTTCATGAATTGGAAGACCTAACATTGCAAAGTTGGGCTCGATAAAGGACAGAAATGGTATGGACCTAACAGAAGCAGAAGATATTAAGAAGAGGTGGCAAGAATACACAGAAGAACTGTGCAAAAAAGATCTTCATGACCCAGATAACCACGATGGTATGATCACTCACCTAGAGCCAGACATCCTGGAATGTGAAGTCAAGTGGGCCTTAGAAAGCATCACTACAAACAAAGTTAGTGGAGGTGATGGAATTCCAGTTGAGCTATTTCAAATCCTGAAAGATGATGTTGTGAAAGTGCTGCACTCAATATGCCAGCAAATTTGGAAAACTCAGCAGTGGCCACAGGACTGGAAAAGGTCAGTTTTCATTCCAATCCCAAAGAAAGGCAATGCCAAAGAATACTCAAACTACCACACAATTGCACTCATCTCACATGCTAGTAAAGTAATGCTCAAAATTCTACAAGCCAGGCTTCAGCAGTACGTGAACCGTTAACTCCCTGATGTTCAAGCTGGTTTTAGAAAAGGCAGAGGAACCAGAGATCAATTGCCAACATCCACTGTATCATGGAAAAAGCAAGAGAGTTCCAGAAAAACATCTATTTCTGCTTTCTTGACTATGCCAAAGCCTTTGACTGTGTGGATCANAAGCGACTGAACTGAACTAAAAGCCAACTAATGAGTCCAATACAATACCTTGTAGGTGGTTTTGGTTTAATTATTTTAAGAAACGTAACAACACTAACAGTCTCAATGGTACAAAGGAAGATGTTGTGGGGATAAACACAGACATTGATGATTCCCAATCAAAAACTGATTCAGATGAAGCAAAAATGTTAAATTTGTCTTAGGAATATTTTAACCAGTTTATTTCCTTTTTATTAGGCTTGAGAGTGATATGCAATAAAAATAACCATCTAAGTCAAAAAGAGCCCTTCAATAGGTATACAGTAAAAATTCTAAGTGAAGAAAAGCAGTTTAGTTGGCAATGTTGTTCTTGCTGCTGCTGCTAAGTCACTTCAGTCGTGTCCGACTCTGTGCAACCCTATAGACGGTGGCCCACCAGGCTCCCCCATCCCAGGGGGATTCTCCAGGCAAGAATACTGGAATGGGTTGCCATTTCCTTCTCCAATGCATGAAAGTGAAAAGTGAAACTGAAGTTCCTCAGTTGTGTCTGACCCTCAGCGACCCCATGGACTGTAGCCTTCCAAGCAGGAGTACTGCAGTGGGCTGCCATTGCCTTCTCTGAATGTTGTTGTTAGTAGTACATTAAAAATAGTTACAATAGATGGCATCTTCAATTATATGAAATATGGTATACCAAACATCTTTATCTTTAATACAGTATAGATATATAATTTATCAAAATATTTAAGAGCCACACAGATATTTCTGACCTATCAATATGAAAATACCAAGTGCCAGAAACTCAGGGACACAAATATCATTTCTTAAGCTACTCTGGTCTAAAACAGACTAGCATGTGCTTCCCAAATTTCAGTATGTATGAGAATCATCTGGAGAGCTTGTTAAAAACACATACTCTGGGACTTCCTTGGTGACTCAGTGGCTAAGAATCTGCCTGCCAAAGCAAGGAACACAGGTTCGATTCCTGGTCCAGGAAGATCCCATATGCCATGGAGCAGCTAAGCCTGTGTACTACAACTACTACTGAGATCGAGTGCTGCAATTACTGAAGCCTGTGCACCTTAGACCCATGCTCCCCAAGGAGAAGCCACTGCAATGGCAAGCCCGAGCACCACAACAAATAGCAGCCCTCACTCACTCCAACTAGAGAATGCCCTGGCACAGCAACGAAGACCTACTGAAGCCATAAATTAAAACCACAGATCCCCTGGCTCATTCCAGAGATTCCGATACAGCAGATCTAAGGTGGGACCTGAGAATTTATACTTTTAACAAGCTCCCAGGCGATGCTGAAGATGCAGATTTATAGATGACACTAGTACTTGAGAAGTACTAGTTTTTTATTTATTTATTTATTGGCTTCACTTGGTCTCTTACTGCACATGGACTTTGTCTAGTTGCAGTGTGGGGACTACTCTCGAGTTGTGGTGCTCAGGCTTCTCCTTGCGGTGGCTTCTCTTATTGCAAAACATGAGGTCTAGAATGTTCAGACTTCAGTAGTTATGTCATGTGGGCTTAGTTGCCTATGGCACATGGGATCTTCCCTGACCAGGAATTGAACCCATCTCCTGCATTGACAGGCAGATTCTTAACCACTGGACCACCAGGGAAGCCTGAGAAGTACGTCTTTACTCTGCCTTTTGCCTCACTCAAGACCAACCTCAGAACCTAACAACCAAGCTAGTTCTGATAAATAGGTCCTTCCTTTCTCCACTGATTCAAACACCCAGAGTTTCTGCTCTGTATCAGGCACATTGCCAAGGGCTGGATGTTCAAAAATAAAAAAAGTTACAGGCTAGAATGCCACAATTAAGGTTTATATTGCAGGAATCCTTTTTTTTAACCTTAAGGGGCATTTGAAGCCAACACTGTGTTAACCATCTATAAAAGATATCAGATTTTTTTACTCCAGGGGAACAGTTACATAGTGTGTTTGCCTCAACATACCTATCTCTCGAGCAAGAATAACACTGCTGAGGCGTATTGGTTGGGTAGATTCAGCAATGATCACTGCTTTTTGAGAACATAAGGTGCCATTTTCATATAAAGGTTCAACAGTTACTGCATCATGATGGGTGGAATGCCTGCAGGATGAAATTCGAATGTAGGTTAAAATTAACTTTTGGTGGAACATAGGTTCCTATAGTTTTTCCATGTTACATATTACCAGGTGTATTTAAAGGTTTTTCGTTAAAGCAGAAACATTGCTTAAAGAGGTAAGATTTTAAGTGGAAGAGACTGATTAGAACATTTTCCAGTGATCCCTTGTGCCAAGTTACATTCCTTCCTCAATATTTAAAGTAAGATTGTTACAATCTTCCCTCAGTATGTAAAAATAGGATTGATGCTGTGTTTCCAACAATGAGAGACTTGACTTCTCAAACTCTGAGGAATGAATTTCCTCCAATCCTAGAAATTGGACCATTGCTATCTAAGGTGGAAATCTTGCTAAAATTATGAGGTGTGAGTCCAACTCAAAATACAGTTTAAAAAATCATTAATATTTTTGGATGGATAGAAGGAATGGCTTTCAATGCTAGATTGATGCCTTCTATCCTCCTCAGGAGGAGACACAGTGTCACACTGGATCACTGTGTAAGCCTTTTTTCCTTATACAGCCTCATAAAATGGGAGATGAACTTCTTACACTATGGAGAAAACTTAGTGCTTCTCTTCAGTGATGGTAAAGGGAAATCTCCAATTAGGATGAGCCCTCTGATACCTTGGAGCCCACTTCAGCTAGGTTCCCTTACCCTTAGGAAACCATACAACCTATGGTTGGGTTCTCTCACGCCATAAAATCATGTCTTTTCATCCTCAGTCAGAAAGTCGTTCCCCCCAGAGTTGATTACCCTAAACTTGAGTGTACACTTCAAAAGAGTACTCTCATATGAGGGAGGAAACATATTAATATGTGACAGGCAAATCTTATCTCCACCTAAAATACACCTTCTCATACAAGTTTATACTTCATATTATCTATGCCTCAATTCACTCACCTGTAAAATGGAAAAAACAGTGCTTAATCGATTTCCCTTACCCTTAGGAAACCATACAACCTATGGTTGGGTTCTCTCACGCCATAAAATCATGTCTTTTCATCCTCAGTCAGAAAGTCGTTCCCCCCAGAGTTGATTACCCTAAACTTGAGTGTACACTTCAAAAGAGTACTCTCATATGAGGGAGGAAACATATTAATATGTGACAGGCAAATCTTATCTCCACCTAAAATACACCTTCTCATACAAGTTTATACTTCATATTATCTATGCCTCAATTCACTCACCTGTAAAATGGAAAAAACAGTGCTTAATCGATAAGACTGTAAAAACGGAATGAGTTAACACATGCAAAGCGCTTAGTTAAGTACGCAATAGTTAAGTGTTTTTACACTGAAAACCTCACTTTAGTTTGCAGAGAACTCGCACATCCTAAGCCTCTCTAGCCCCTCAATAAATTTCCTCAAAAATAAATAAATAAATAAATAAATAAATAAATAAATTTCCTCAGACTTTGGGAATTCCTCATCCTAGCTCTTAACACTGGAAGTTCTCTGCGGTGGTTGTCTGAGGTCACCAACACAGGGTTTCCTTGTACCCTGACAGCTGTCCACATAGTGACTACCCCTCCCAACACATACCATGAGAAAGCCAATCTCACACGTTAACTGCTCATAAAAGGACCCACACATAAGCTGAAAACATCCCACACAACGAGGGCAGGCCAAATCAGAAGGGCTGGCCCTCCATTCCTGCTGACACCCCACCCCTGATCCCTACAGGCAAGACTCTTCAGGATGAGTGACCACAAAGTATTCCGGTGGCGTCGTCTTCCGTTCAATGAACCCTTCCCATTCTTCCTGGGTGGCGTGGGGGCGCATACTCTCGTGATCCCGCCACCGCTCACCAAGTGTAGCAGCCCCGCTGAGCCTCCAGCAGGAAAGGAACCTGGCCTGGCTCCTGGCCAAAGGGCAGCAACACCTGTGGTACGTTAAGTTTGTTGGCCAGGGCTCCAAGCAAAAAGAGAAGCAGAAACAGGAGGCGCTGTAGAGTCACGCAGAACAGCCCGAATCCTCGGGGATTTGGTGACCCAACAGCAGTCATGGCGCCCGTCAACTCCTGTCTCCTCGCTTAACTACAGCCGTGCCCTCAGCCCCAACATCAGCCAATCCGCAGGCGTGACGTCACAGGCGGCCTTACCGCTTGGAATTATGGAATGTTTTTAGGAAGTGCTCCAAGAAGCCGTTATGGAAACTTTAAGGCAAACCCAGCTAGCTACCCATTTAAAGGGCTACTTTCTTCAATATTAGGTGGCAGGCCTTAAGAATAGGCAGAAAAATCTCTCCCAGTTAATTTCTCCTCTGTTGCCTACTATGTGTTTGACTTCTAGAGCAACCCCCCACCAAACTTTTTTGGGGGGCAATAATTTCCAGTCAGCATTGGCCCGTGCATATAAATGGAAAAAAACGTTCCAGTCTCTGCTATAAACAGCTGGACTTTTATCAAGGAAGCTGTGTCATTTTTCCTAGTAAGTCAGATGCATGTCCAGTCTCAATGCCAGAGTGTAGGAAATGCCAGGCACTGGCGTCTCAGACAGCTTTGAAAGCCATCCACTCACACAACCTGTCTGTAAGCAAATACTCTGAGAGCACCTCTTGTTAAATTGTTTTCTTCAAATATCTAACAAAGTATTAGCTCAAAGGCTGTCTCAGGACAGTTTATTAAAACCACACATATATAGGAGTATGTAATCGGTGTCATATTATTGAAATTGTTTAGTGAGCAGAGTCCAAAAATCTGGGATTTACAGGAAAAATAAGCGTGATTGTAAAGGAAATGCATAGCTGACCCCGATGATCCCAGTGTCAGATTAAGTAACATTAATATTAAATGTCTGACACATAAATGTTATTTCTAATCTTTACATTTACCTAAAAATACATATTATCTTTATTTTACAGATAATGAATGAAACTAAATGATTGACGAAAGAACATACAACTAGGGATCTGAGAGCTTTGTTTTGACAACTTCCAAAGCGTGTGCACTGTGTCAAATCCTACTGCTGCCACCCACAAAGATCTGATCTTTACCCAAACTTAGCTCCTGTGGAGAAAGCCCATTTGGATTGGGAAATAAAAGCAAGTACTTCTGAAGGTTGGAGGGACTGGTTCTTTATTTCAAAAAGACATTTATCAATTTTCAGTATCAAAACAGTTACACTATTGGGTTTTTTTCCTCCCAGTTGGTCCCCAAAGAGACCACACCAAAGGAGAGAACATTTTAAGCCAATTAAGCTGCAGGATGCACACCTAACAGACCTCACTGAAACCTCATCAAAAAAGGGGGATTGGGTAGGGAAAGACACTTGAAAAGGTCAGCACACTGCTAGCCCACAGACTGTAGAGAGCTCTCACAGGCAGAGGGGTGACCAGTGTGCCTCAAGCCCAAAGAAGCAAAGTTCCAAAATAATAGAAAAATTTTAAAGTTTTGTACATACGCTTTTCAAGATTTCTCCAGCACTAACCGATACAAAGCACAATGAGATGGCACTTTTAGAGACAGCAGCTTCAGACCCAGAAAAGGGTGATGAGATCAGTTTCATATGGCTAAATCAGTGGCAAAACATAATTTTCTTTCCTTTCTTTCAAGGAGGCAGAAGAGCAAATAAGTGGTCACTTCAACATAAGGGGCACATGATCCATTCTGTGAGCAGTTGGGAACAGGGTAGAGCTGGGACAAGGATTTGGTCTCAGAGGTTTCACCATCTTAATTGTTTGATCACTTCTGATGAAAAAAAAAAAAAAAAAAAAAAAAGGTTGTCCAAAGATACCATAAAGCTGAAAACCTGAATAGCACTTTTTTGGCTAACTCCTCCTGGAATCATCTTTCTGGTTTGGCAGGTACTTTTTACAGAGCAACGAGGTTTCCCCAAATGGAGCCTTTCTCTGGGCTGCTAGGCTCTCAGTAAGGCAGGCCCAAACCTTTTCCCTTTCTCTCTCGAGAAGGCAATATGCATTAAGCCGAAACGTTACCTTCCAAAAGTGAGAAAGGGATTAGACTGCTGCTTCAGAACTACAGAATTATCTGGAATGTTTTTTACAAACGGTTGTTACATCAACAACAAAAAAAGTAATTACAAAATGTGTACATCACAACATGCTTTTAAAGACACACTGCATTGTGCTCACATTCCCTTAAACGTTGTTCCCAAAGGTGCTCAGCCTCTAGCCCAACTGGAATCTCTGGGGAGAGGCAGAGACAGTTTGGCGAAACAGACACAGGAGTAGGGGGGTAGGAGAGGTGGTGAAAGGAGAAAGCAGCCTTCCAGTTAAAGATCAGCCCTCAGTTTAAAGGTCAGCTTCGGGCAGGCTGGCCTCAGCGGAGTCGGGGTGAGAGGGAGGAGCAGCGGCAGGGCGGGACTGGGGTGCTCTACATCTCATTCAGGTCAAGCAGAGTCTGGTCCAGCATCCTTTGTGTACAGAGGTGCTCCTCTTTGGTGCATTTCAGTTTATCTAATGGGGGTAAAGGAGAGATGTTATAAAAGAAGTAAATTTCAAGGTCTACCCATTCTGAGAATTGCTCCTGTTGCAGGGAAGCTGCAGACTAATAAAGCAGCTGCCGTCTCAGCCACAGAAGTGAGCTATTGCATCACTTGGTTTTTCAGGGCCTCAGACTTGCCTACGGAAGTTACAGGTGTTGCTGGACTTCTAGGGGAGGGAGCTGGGGACCTTATCATTTCCTCTCCTCCCCACACTCCAACCAAGGCTTTCAGTTTTCAGTCACTGAAGGAGGCCTTAAGTTAAGCATCAGCCATCCACTCTTCTAAGTCTTTGCCCACAGGATAACACCTACTCCAAATAGCCTGCTGGAGTCTGACACATTGAGAACAAGGATGGGCATGTTTCTACCAGTAGAAACAGCAGAATCTCAAGTTGAAAATTTGAGTATAATAGGATCCCCATGCACTACAGGTTTTCCTCAACAAGTAGAGAGGAGAGAAATGACTAGTGGGGTAAATAAAAGAATCCCCATAGCTAAGTCAGAGAATCTAGAAAGAAAACAGTCATGAATACAACAAAACAGGGACTTCCCTGGTGGTCTAGTGGCTAAGACTCTGAGCTCCCAATGCAGGGAAGGGAGCCCAGGTTTGCTTCCTGGTCAGGGCACTAAATCCTGCATGCTGCAACTAAGGTTGAAGATTCCACATGCCACAACTAAGATTTGATGCACCCAAATTAAAAAAGAATACTGCAAAACATATCCTTGTAAGCAAAACATCAATTGAGACTTTCACAGAGTTATTCTTCAGGAACTAGCCTGTGACACAGTTACTTGCAATTAAACATTATACCAGGAAAAAGAAGCACAAGGAAAAATGGGGAAAATGTTATGAAGAAAACCAGCAGCTGAACATCAAGGAGAATCAAAGCTGCCCAGCAAGCAAACCACCTCTGCTCTAGGGAGGTAGGAAAAATGCTCTTCAACTCAAAGAAGCAAATGGCAACACTGACTTATTCATATCCCACACCCCTTTTTCTTTCCCTTGTCTTTTTTTCTACCCAGTCAGAAGGGCCCATCCCCGGGCCTGCAGATGAAGCAGTTACAACATCTTGTCAAGTCAGTCCTTTTATTGTTAGAAAACATTCATGCAAGCAACATATCCTACAGTCAGTGCACAAGTGAAAGAGCAGCAAATACGGGTGGAAAACAGAAAACTCTCCCAGATTTCCTCATTATAATCTCTCAGGTCCCTCCCTTCATCACCCACAATCTCTTGAAAAGTGTAGAAAGGCAGTATTAATTTTAACTGTTCCCACTTTACAGTGCAGTTAGGAAGACAACACTATTCTAACTGTTCCAATTAAAAAGCAATTTGCTTAGGGCAAAATAATAACTTTAAAAAGACAATCAGCTTTTTGCTGGGGTCCAGGTCAGTGGTGTGAGCCGTAAGCTCGGTTTAATGGGCATCAGTGAGCCCTGCCCATCAGTCACATAGATCATGCAGCGTTAGCTTCAGCTCATTAGAAAGCAGGCGGTTTCGCTCAAGTTGGCTGTAGAGACGCTCTGCAGCAGCAATGGAGAGGAGAGAAAACAAGAGAAGGAGAGGAAAGAGAGGAGGAGAAAGAGAAAAAGGGAAAGTTAGTAGAGTACCAGAAGTAAATCTTGAGACTTTCAACTACCTGGTATATATAACATGCATCTGTAAGGCTGGCTGGATGCAAGGAGGATTCAATCAGTTGGTGAAAAGACCAACAGAGGAATAAAATAAAAAATGCAGACTAACAAGTTGAAAGGATGACATTTTGAGGGAGAAAAATATCTCCTTCACAGTATTTATTCCCTGGGTTAAGAAACTGAGACAAGTGAAATAGCAAAAGAAGGAATACAGTTGGCTTATAAGAAATACATTTACAAAAATTAGAGTTTGTAAGGAACCAATGCGAAGAGTTGAGTATTTTCTGTAAAAGCATCAATACAGCATTATGAACAGGAGACTGGGATACATAGCCCATACTCACTCAACCCTACACTTTGTAATGCTTTTTGTGGTAGGTGTTGAGTGAAAGACCTATCATAGTGGCACATCCAATCAAAACCCAACTTCACTGAACCTGTTAGCGGCCACAGTCGCCAGCCCCAGGGAAGGTGGATTACTAATGCAAGCCAATCAAGACTATCCTGTTTCTCCAGCCTCACTAGCAGCTTAGGGTGATCACGTGATCCAGTTCTGACCAATGATGTAGGAGGTAGCGTGTCTGGGGGCTTCTGGAAAAACTAGCCTTCTTTCTTGCCTTGAACATGGATATGATGACTCGAGCAGCAAATTTTGACTAAGAAAAGAGGGCCATAAGAATCACAGAAACCCCAACTACATCAAGCCAAAGCTATTCAAACCAAGACTTTTTATTATGAGAATAATAACCCCATTATTTATTTAAGCTGCTATTAAGATGCGTCTTAACTAAAAGCGTTCCTGATACAAGTAAGTGCTCAAATCCTCTGGCTTTATCTGGATTTTCCACTTGGAGCACATCTTAAAAGAGGTAGAGAGTGGTGATCGTCTTTAGAAATATCAAATCACAAATCACTATGTTGTGCATCAGTAACTAATATAAACTTAGTGTTATAAGTTAATTATACTTCAACAGTCTCACAGAAAAAGAGATCAAATTTGTGGTTACCAGAGGGAGAGAGTGTGTGTATGGGGGTATTGGATGAAGGCAGTCAAAAGGTATAAACTTCTAGTTATAAAATAAGTAAGTACTAGAGATGTAATATACAATATAATATAGTCAGTGCTGCTCTGTATGTTTTATATATGAAAGGTGTTTTTAAAAAGTCATCCTAGAAGTTCTCATCACAAGAAAAAATTTTTTTTAATAAATGAAAAAGAGGGGCTACAGTGACTCCAAATTCACGTGACCAACACAAGGGTAATGGAAACTGAGGGATAGGTCTTCCTAGTCTACGCCTAATGTCAGCCTCTGGTGTTATAAACAAGTTTCTTCCTATGTTTTACAGTCTGTTTCAAAATGGACTCAGAAACTCAATATGAAAAGACATCTCTGTCTTGCATCTGTGGGCTCACTGTGGGCATTGCCCAGTTACCTTGCCTTCTGGACTGAGGTTTTCCCAGTTCTACCCAGAAGCTGGGGACTAAGGGGCAGAATTGGAGAGAATTTTAAAAACTGCACTTCCTACTAAACCAGTGTCACAATAGGAGGAATACTCTCCCTCCCCTCCCCATAGAGGGGAATTGAGAAATGTCTGCGGGCAGGTTTTAATTGTCACAATAACTGGAGGGTCTGACATATTTATTGGGCAGGGGACAGCAATAAATGGCATTGTTCAGTACATCCCAGAATTATCCTGACCTAAAGGGCTAAAGTCCACCATTGAGAAACACTGTACTAGTCTACACTAATCCATCAGGTCTGGGATTGGACCTGTCTTAGTCACTGGGGCAATCCTGACAAACAGTAGGGGTTCAAATCTCATTCCTTGAACTTCTTGGTGTTATATTACATCCAGAGACCATTTGCAACCTGGCTGTTCCATAACATCTATATCTAAGTTAGTCTTAGTGTGACTCCCACTATCTTAGGAAAGATAGGTGTTATTAGGATCCTAACTCTAAAGTCTGGTCAGGGAGAGTTTTGTTCCACTTAGGGAAGAAATAAAGAGGCAGAGAAGAAGTGGGAGCATTTTATTGCCTGATGAAATCCTAGAACTTCTAGTTCCTTTAGAATTACATAAGGTCAGAAAGATAAATGTGATTGTTTTCTAACCTTTAACTTTGTAATAAGTAAGGTTTTTAACTCTGTTATTAACTCTGTTCTAACTCTCTATTAACTACAAATTCAGGACCAGAATTCTGGTTCCTTAAATTTCTTGGTTCCCTGTTAAGAGCAAATAAAATCCCACAGATGCTACACATTCTTAGGCTTCACTGGTCTGAATCAGGTCAATTTCATTCTGTAACAGGAAAAGGATGGGAGTGCCTGGAATAAGGGGACTCTATCAGTGTTAAAGGCTCACATTCAAGGAATGATGTAGAACAGATTTTGCTTTTTTTTAAACTCCTCCCTCATGTTAAGGCTAAGGAATATTCAACCAATATCATGTGAATGGAGGAGTCTGGGTGTGGCTAAGACAAGGCTGCCTAACATAACAGGTCAGTTCCATCCATCAGGTAACTTGGGATCCAGTCACATTTTTATTCCTTGTCCCAACAATGGTAACGAGGAAGGGAAGAATGGATCCCAACACATCAGCCTGTGGTTTTTTCTTAGAAATTAAGATGAGGAAAGTTAAGGGGTGAAGCACTTTGCTCTGAGATTACCAATGCTCTGATGTTTCACTCTATTCCCATAGCAAGTCTTGGCTCAAGTAACATAAGATGGTTTCTACACCTCACTCTTCTTTCTCCATTCTTAGTTCTTTCCTTTGTTGGAAGCCTTCCTCTGTGCCAAAGTCAATTCCTTCTGCCCACATACTAAAATAGCTGGTACTATACAATGAACGGAGCAGCCACTAGCCACATGTGGTTAATTAAACTCAGAACTAAAAGCAAGTAGAATTAGAATTTAGTTCCTGGGTCACACTAAGCCACACTGAGTATTCAACAGCCTCGTGTAGCTGGTGGCTGCGATACTGGAAATCACTGTCAAAGGTTCGGACAGACATCATTGTTCTAGACTATACTCCAAGCCTCTTTTTTCCTTTCCATCAATTTGCTTCTGCTCCTTAAAGTATGGGTCCTCTCCTTGTCCTTAATGCTCAAAATATTCCCTTAGATTAATAAAGCATCAATGACAATCATGTTTTCATTATTTTCAATTATCATCCTTCTCTACCTGTTAAAGTTGAGAATCACTGGAAATCACCCAGTGACTCAAATTTTTTTATAAGTTACTCATTTCTACTATCCTTCCAACCAGTTCCATTTGGCTTCCACCTCTACACAGATTTTCCTCTGCTTAGTTTTTCGTTTTACATTTGCAATTGTCTTTAGGATTCAAATTTACTTCCATGGCTAAACTGCCTGCCAACCTCATGGACTCCTAAATCTCTCTTATATCAAACTCTCCCCCTCCAGTGCTAGGATTTGTTTTCATCTTGGATACCAGCTAGCTTTACGGACTTATTCCCTTGCCTTCCCAAACCAGGACCATATGACTTCCCTACACCTTTAATATCACCATTTTCCTAGGTTCGAAACCAGTCATCCTTGATGCGTCCTTCTTGCATTTAGCGGCCATCCTTCATAATGCCCATGGTCAGCACCATCCCCTAATACCACTATCTAGGTCAGATTTTTCTCCCTGGGAAACTGCAATAACATAACCCAGTATTTCCTAAACTGTGGTACAGTCACTGTTAGTGATATGTGAGAAGCTGCAGACAGCATACTTTTGTGAACTTAATTAGCTATATGACTTTAATATTCATTAGAAAAAAACACTAGCACATGTCAAAACTTGATTTCAAGTTAGAATTGTGTAGTGTAAGAATTTTTTTTTAGCATGAGAAATTTTAAAATGAGTAAATTAAAAAAAAATAATGTAGGCTGCATGTAAATATGGAAAAAGCAGTCAAAAGTGGTATGCAAATGAATGAAATCTGGGAATCACTGCCTTAATGGATCACTTTGATAATCTGCTCCCTTTCCAATGTTTTTAACTTAGCTGCCAAATTAACTCTTCTTTCTACTCAGAACACATCCTTGTTCAAAATCTCTAGTGGTAACCCCATCACCTACAAAATAAAATTAAAACTCCCCAGCCTGATTACAGCACGTACCTGTTCCCTAGTTTATCTAAATGGACCCTTAAACCTCTGGTGTCCTTTCCAATTCTATGCCTTTGTTCTTTCGGTTCTCTTTGATGAAAATGCTGAAGATCCACTTTCCTTCAACCAGACTGTCAAAAATCCAATCTTTTGGAATCCAATAAAAATGAAGAGGAAAGTTTTAACATGTTTATTAAGTAACCTGTATGTGCCTCCTATCATGACACTTTTCTTATCATCAGCACTGCAATCAACCTCTTCCTCCCTCGAGGGTACTTGATTATTTGGGGTACTCATCACACATCATCTTTAGTTTTATTCATATGTTTTCTCTCCTATTAGATTCTGAGCAACCTGAGAGTAAGGAAGATGCCTCCGCCTTAATACCCTGTGCCTAAACTAGCAATAACCTGTACCTTAATCACAAAGGCTGTATGGCAAGAAGAAATGATATAGACAGAAAGAAAACTGAATTCAATGGGACCTAAAGTTTTAAATTAGAGAAAACTTCTATACCTGGCTGTATCTGTTTAAAAGAAAGCCAAATTTTAAATATATACTATGTTGAGAAACTGAAGTACTAAGTGGATTACACTTAGGTACTTAGGTAAGTATAATCGAATACACTACTGAGATTAAACTATCTCTGCTATGTAAATCAGCATAGAAATTTCTGGAAGGTTGATATTTAATTCCACAACATGAACTTAGGGACAATCCTACTAGAAGCAATTTACCATATTTATGCATGTACTAAAAAAAGTGGTACCTGTATATAACATTTGAAATATGCATTACTGATTGTTTTCATTTTTCCAGTAACAATCATTTATCACTTATATTCCACTAGCATATACTAGCAGGCAAATTACTTAGTGAGCCTCAAATATGTAAGAAAGGTTTATAACTGCTGGAAATTCTACCTATTATGTATTTTCTCTGACTTGGGGCAATATACTTAGTCAATTTCAGCAGTCACATATTTGGGTCCACCGGGTATTCTGAGGATGAACCACTGGTAAAAGGGTAGAGAGGATATATTGAGAGGTACTTCAGTGGTCTCTAAAAGAAGAATCTAAGGAGAAGACAAACATTCCAGACAGGATGATTTAAGAACCTGGAAGTAAAGGACTTGGGATAATTTCATTCAGCTTGAGTGTCAAACTAGAGCTCTTATTCTAAGGAACCTCTCCTAGTCCACCACTCTGATAGATCAGTTGAATTTAAATGTCAAGAAAAAATAGACACACACAAAAGTGGCTTTGATTATATAAGTCAGAGGAGGGAGAGCTACAATAGCTGCGCCCCACATCACACCCCCAAGGCTCCTTTTTAGGGACAGCAGCAGCTTTGTCAATGACACAAATGCAGGGTAGCATGAGGCTTCCGGCAGCTTAACATTTTAATTTGGGGTGAGGGGTGGAAGAGAATACATAAGTTGTTTTGTGGCCACCTCCCCCCCCCGCCCATCTTAATGCCTTGGGGATCAGCCAGGCTGACCCAAATGGAATCCAGAGCGAGAGTGGGGCGTTGGGTTCCCCGAGGAAAGGGGGTAGATCCAGAACAGAGCAGAAACGGTGATAATTATCTGTGTGAAAAAGTAAGGAGACTCTAGGTGAGAAGGACAAGCATCAATCTAGACAGCAATTTGGGAGAGAGGAAGAGGAGAAAAAGGTCCGTGGCAGTAGGAATGATAAAAGACAGCCAGATACTGCAGCCTGAGTCATTTGGCTTCTTTTCAGTTAGTGGGGAAAAGGCAGATTAGCGTCAAGGATCAGGGATCCACAGCAAACAGATGAAGGCCCCCACAACTCTTTTTGGTGCTTTTTACTACCTGGCTTGCTCTGGGACTTGGCTCAACCTTTTAGGTGAATTTGGTATTTCCAATCATGGGTGTTTCACCTGAACTTCAGTATCAGGGTACAAACCAAACACACCAGGAAGTCTGGGTGCTATGGCCCAAGTCACTGGCTCTCTGGGCCCTAGTTCTTTAATTGTATGACAACACGATTATCTTAAGCAGTAACTCTTCTGAGATGAGACTTAAGAAACAAACGGGAAAATCCCGGTGTCATAATGAAGGGACTATGAATGAAAAGTATAAAAGTTACAGGTAGATCAGGGTTCTACCGCTGATCCAGGATTACATGCCTCCGCAGCTTTTGCCAACAAGTAAGCAGCACCAATGTTTTAAAGGTAAGAGTGGAGATTCTAGTTTCCAGAAGACAAAAGCAGAGCACACTATGCAGAGACTGTACCCCCACCCACCCACAAGCCAAGGTCCCAGCCCCACTCTGCTGTCAGATAGTTACATAGAGGTCATGTCATTGAGGGCGTGGTCCAGCTCCTCGCTAATGGCCTTGTACTTCAGTTTCTGGGCATAGAGCTCATCTGGACAGGCACAGGAACCACAGGGAGGAATGAGGACACAGAGTAAAAGGTATCAGAAGCAGATGAAGAGAGGGAATCGTTAGAAATGAGGGAAAGCGTGACCATGGGTCTAATCCCACCTTGAGGAGAATATCTATCCTGGCAGCCATGACCAGCCATTTTCAGATCTACTTTCCCCAAGACCAACCAGACTTGATAACTCTGATACTTCTAATCAATTGCAGCAAAGGTTGAGAACCCGGGCATAGTCGTGACTAGAAATTCCAATTACCAAAGGCACTCAACATGCCTCCGCAGCTTTTGCCAACAAGTAAGCAGCACCAATGTTTTAAAGGTAAGAGTGGAGATTCTAGTTTCCAGAAGACAAAAGCAGAGCACACTATGCAGAGACTGTACCCCCACCCACCCACAAGCCAAGGTCCCAGCCCCACTCTGCTGTCAGATAGTTACATAGAGGTCATGTCATTGAGGGCGTGGTCCAGCTCCTCGCTAATGGCCTTGTACTTCAGTTTCTGGGCATAGAGCTCATCTGGACAGGCACAGGAACCACAGGGAGGAATGAGACACAGAGTAAAAGGTATCAGAAGCAGATGAAGAGAGGGAATCGTTAGAAATGAGGGAAAGCGTGACCATGGGTCTAATCCCACCTTGAGGAGAATATCTATCCTGGCAGCCATGACCAGCCATTTTCAGATCTACTTTCCCCAAGACCAACCAGACTTGATAACTCTGATACTTCTAATCAATTGCAGCAAAGGTTGAGAACCCGGGCATAGTCGTGACTAGAAATTCCAATTACCAAAGGCACTCAAGAGGATATCACTCCCACCCAGCGAACCTAATTCCTAGTAGTGATAACACTGAATTTAACAAAAATAGAAAAAGTAAAAAGTACACATTAATACTCAGACACTTAATATTCAGACCTACCAAGCATGACCAATATTCTTGGCCTCTTTGCTCTACAGGTTGCCTGCCCCAAACTCTCCCAAAGAATATTCTGCTACCCAGAGTGTACCAAATCAGCATATCTCAGACTTCTCAGAGAAAAGTACAAACTTTCCCTTGTTAGAGTAGATGCAGCTGCCAAATTGCAGGGGCAGGAAGCATTCAGAAAGCCCCTGGCATTGGTCAGCTCTGAGAAGTGGTCATTCCACCACTGCGTCCCTTGGTGAGGTCCCCCCTTCAACTTGAGTGGTGAACAAGATTGCCCAAAGTAGCCATGGGGTGACGTGGGGGTACATGCCATGACCAATCTCCTTCAAGGGGAGGATACAAATTCCAGAATATTAGGTTAAGTCTTATTAAAGGAAAAGAGTAAGTATAAAAATCCAGTTCCAAGATCTGGCCCACTTCACCTGGCTGTGGCACAGGACAGGGCATAGGACGCACGCCAGGTCACCACCAAATCCTTTTGGTGTTGAGGGGAAGAGGGTCAAAGGGCAAGGTCTTCCTCTCTATTCATTCTAATCCCTCACCAGGCTCCATACCTTCCAAATCATCAATTGTCTTTTCCAGCTTGGCTACGGATCTCTCAGCAAACTCAGCACGGGTCTCTGCCTAGGGGAACATGAAATGAGTCAGATCAGAGATAAATAAGACAGTTCAAGAAGGGCCTCTATTTTTTCCACTTTCTGCTTCTATAATTTTCAGAACCAAAGCCAGCTAGTCTAAGTCAACGAAATGCCTTATATGCCTCTCGATGCCTTGGGGACCCCCTCCTCATACATAATCCCCCCAGCTCACCTCCTTGAGTTTATCAGTAAGAATCTTTATCTCTTCCTCATATTTGTCTTCTTTTTGAGAGTACTGTAAGAGAAGTAGAATAAACATCTCAGAATAGATATTACTCACAAAGATGACACCCCGCTCCCGACATTTACATTCAACGTCCTCTTAGATTGAATGTGTTGAATGATCCATGAGAAAGAACAAGGCTGTTTCAGAACAAACAGGTCCTTAAAACGCACAAATCAATGTCCTTGGAGCCACAATAACCTCAGACTCCACCAGGACCGCTATTTTTAAAATGGACCTAGGCTTTGATCAACACAGGAAGGCATTCTTCCTGCCTCCAGGCTAATGAGTAAATGTGGTGACACCTGGAGGCCATGTGGCTGAAACAGTCCCACAAGAAGCTAAAGACAAGCCATCTTTCTTTATGCCCATTAGGTTTCAGATCTGATACTACTTGTTGCCCCCAAACATCAGCATAGCAGTATCAGCCTGAGGAGAACATCAATCACCCCAGGAATGTGAGACCAAGAAGTTACTTTAACTACAGCAATCAAAGTGTGCGGGAATTGGCATTAAACCCGAATCTGGAGAGAACAGGTGGATACTTCTCACTGGATTATATAAGGAATGAATTTCTCCCATTTTTCATCAAGGGCAGGGCTGGGCCCAGGCCCCAAAGCCTGTCACTTTTACAAACCAGCCCCTACCTTCTCCGCCTGAGCCTCAAGAGACTTGAGGTTGTTGGTGACATTCTTCAGCTCCTCCTCCAGCTCAGAACACTTACTGTGAATATTTTAAATACCGCAGGAGAGGAAAGGGGAAGAAGAGAATAAAAAAAGGGAGAGAGACACACAGACATGAATTGAACCATATGTAGAGAGAGTTGGAAGGCATACTGGGGAAAAGAGAAGTTCCCAGGTTATCTGAACAAGCATCAACCCTCCTCCCTCTACCAGAGAACACATCAGGAGCTGGGCCCTCCTGGGCTAGGACTCAGAGTGTTTGGACACTAGTAAAGAAAACACCTGAGAAATCCCTACCAGGAACAAATCAGAACAGCTACCTGAGGTGGAAGTAGGAACGGATGCCCAACCCAAAGAGTCCCCCAAATCACCCAAGGGAAGGCGAGACCCTGTGGAGAGGCAGTGAAGTAATTAGGAAAGGAGAGATGAAAGATGCCAAGTAAGTGGAGAGGAATGGAGCATTCCATGAAGAGATGAGAAAGCACTCAACAAACCAACCAGTGGAGGGGAGGCAGCTGCAAAACAGAACAAAAACAAAACCGAACAAAATCACACCATACACAGAACCTCTCTGTGGGTTTAATGGTTAGTACCTTTTCTTCAGCAGCACTCAGACACTTCAGGTTCTGGTCCATCAGTCTGATTTGCTCATCCATCTCTCGGCAACGGCTGTTAGTGATAGTCACAGGGATCGCACAAGCCAGGTGGTGGGGAGGGAGAAAGGTCAAAAAGGAACACAGCAAGGAAACAAGCAGCAAAATGGGAAAAAAAAATAAAAAAATAAAAAAATGGAAAGAAAAACATCACCATGGTCATGATATGTCATGTCTAGGAGAGGGAAATGCAAGGGAAGCACAAATAAATCTGTATCAGCACGGACTTTGTTAAACAAGGCCCAGAAGGTGCCATCAGGGGAACAGGTCATGCCTGCCTTTGCCCGAAAGTTCCCCAGCAGCTTAGAGAAGTAGTAAAAACAGAGACAGATCTTAAGTCAGCACAGCCACTTCAATGCCTCAAGGAGAAGCAGAACCCAGCTGGAAGGACCCAGTAGGCCTGCTGGCCAACAGTTCACTATTTTTTTTTTTTTTTTAGATTTCATCTTCCCCTCAATTTATAAACTTTCCCAACAAGAAATCAGGAAGCCTCATTGTCACATGGTGTGTGTTAAGACAGTTAAGAAAGCCCAAAGCCATTCTTGGCGCTAAAAGAAAAAAAAGCATTTTAGATGACTCCCACTCTCTAGGTCCTGTTTAACAAGGCTGAAGAAATGCTAGTTTATTCACATTAGTGCCCAAGCCAAAAGGGAAGGAGCAGAATGGTGCAGCAAGATTTGGGGGGCAAGATACTCACGACTCTGCCAGCTCAGCTCGCTCCTCTGTGCGCTCCAAGTCTCCCTCAATAATCACCAACTTGCGAGCCACCTACGGGAAAAGACATGGGTTCAGTTCAGTGGAGCAAAAAGAAGGGGCCGATATCACCGGAGAGAGAGGGACAAGCGAAGAGTGCCATACCTCTTCATACTTCCTGTCTGCCTCTTCTGCAATGTGCTTAGCTTCTTTGAGTTGGATTTCCTGGAGTTCCATTTTTTCTTCATCTTTTAAGGCTCGGTTTTCAATAACCTTCATACCTCTGCCAGAAACAACAGGGACAGATTCAGCGCTGACAGCCTGAGGAGCCTGTCATCAGCTCAACTCTAAGGGACCCAGGACTGCACCATGTAAAGTCCATGCCTCTTCGCTTGTATCGCTCAGAAACAATTTTCATAGCACCTTTTCACCTTAGTTGAATTATTCTGCTTAAAATCTTTTCTTATAAATACATGCTTATTTAAAAATTAAACATTTAAATAAACAGTCTAAAGGTCTAATGCAAAAAGTCTCCCTAATTTTAGTCCTGCTCATCAAAAGTAATCAAATACCTGATAATCCTTCCAGAAATGTTTTATATACCAAAAATCTCATCACCTTTCCCCATGCCCCAAAGGAACCATACTACACTGCTCTGCCATTTATTTTCCTCACTTTCTATAATTTGGCCACTATTCTATAATAGTATACATGTAGCTGTCTTATTTATTTTCATGGCTGCACTGTGTTAATGTACTCCCAACAAGGAATTTTTTAATTCTGAAAAGTCTTAGTTTGTGCAAGTCATCACACACTTTTGTTTTATTTTAAGTCACATGTGGCAAGAAGCCAATTGGCTATTTTCAACAAAGATGAGCTGGTTCAAGGACTGTGGTTCAAACCCTGGGTACCCATTAGAATTATCGATGGAAAGGGGAGTTCTCTTGCCTAGTGGTTAGAGCTCTGGGCTTTCATTGCTGGGTCCTGGGTTTAATTCTTGATTGGGGAACTGAGATCCTGCAAGCGAGGCCATGCAGTACTCCCCCAAAATTTACTGGAGAGCTTTAAAAATAGCCAGGCCTCTTTCACAATGGGTTCTAACTGATTTGAGATGGGACCCAGGCATTCTGATGTATTTTTTAAATTCCCCAAAGATCCCTACCATGCACTCTCGTGATTCTAACAGTGCAGCCAGGGACAAGAGAGCTTATTAAATCAGTGATTACTAGGTTCCACCTCTGATCCACTGATGAGTGGCAGAGGCTGCTGATGGAACTTTCTCCCAAATTCCTGGTGTAGCTGGTCTGGAACCTCACTTTGAGAACCACTTGCTGCTAAGGTGCTTCAGTTGTGTCCGACTCTGTGCGACTCCACAGACGGCAGCCCACCAGGCTCCACTGTTCCTGGGATTCTCCAGGCAAGAACACTGGAGTGGGTTGCCATTTCCTTCTCCAATGCATGAAAGTGAAAAGTGAAAGTGAAGTCACTGAGTCGTGTCTGACTCTGTGCGACCTCATGGACTGCAGCCTACCAGGCTCCTCCGTCCATGGGATTTTCCAGGCAAGAGTACTGGAGTGGGGTGCCACTGCCTTCTCCACTTTGAGTGGGTGCTAAATGGAGGCCACTACAGCGATACTATTACTAGGTGAATTTATAGAGAAACACCAATTACACAAGGGTCATGGATCCAGGTAACCCTTACTGTCAGTTTTCATATGTAGAGAATATGAGGGACAGAAGGAAAGAAGATCCTGTGTAAAGACAGGTCACTGTTTTTTTAAAAATAGGTTTTTAAGGAAACTTTCATTAGAGCCATTATGAACAACTTCTGAAATCCACACTTCATAGGCCCCGCTACACACCTCTCGCTCTCATCAGCAGCTTTCTCAGCTTCCTCCAGCTTTTGCAGGGCAGTGGCCAGGCGCTCTTGAGCTCGGTCCAGCTCCTCTTCAACCAGCTGGATCCTACGGTTCAAGGAGGCCACCTCAGCCTCAGCCTGTGTTTAAGTGAAAGAATGGGAAAAGGAAGCAGAGGCATGGTGAAAAGAAACTGAACTATGACACTAAGACGGGTTGAATACCACCATGAGGAAGCCAGAGTCTTGCAGGGCAGAACTTGTCTTAACTCAGATGCATGTAAGTCCGAGCAGACACGATTATATACTCTGTGTTATGACAGGTATTTTCCTCCCTTTCCCATCAATGAATTCCCATATGTTCCACAGGAAAAGTGTTTCAAAACTCAGTTCCTTGCCCAGCCCAGTGTCGGTTAGTACCACCCCCTTTTTGAACTCAGTTCAAATTCTTAAACGCACTAGTGTCAGAAATGGTAAGCCAGTGAAGGGGTCTGCCTGAGCTCTGGCTTAGAGACATGTCTTATTCTGCAGCAGCTTTCCCATAAGTGTCACATAAAGTGGAAAAATTTTTAAAGGTTTCTCAAGGAGGGAATCTGGGACTATCTGTTAATCTGCTGCTTAACTCAAGTTGTTAAACCTCTGATAACCTTACCCTAACACACCCAACAAGAGGATGACTAGCCAAGAGAATGTTTTCCAGAAGGACCTTCCAGACCAGAAAACAGAAGGATAGAATATTGGGATACCAACTTTCCACCCTTGCAAATGGCCCCCACCTCCCGCCTTTTAAAAGCTGACTACAAGGAGTTTCTTCGGGCTAAAATTATCTGCTTTGATGGCATTACCAAAAAAACTGGGGGCAAAAGAGAATGTTCCCTCCAGGCCTTCCACCATCCATCCAAATTTCTGAATTATGACCCTATCTATTCCTCAAGTCACTCCCTTAGCCTCACCCTCCACTACAGTGTAGGACAATCTTCTCCCTGGCTCCCATCTCACAATAAAAAGCACAGTTGGAGTACAAGTAATCCCATGCCTCTTCCGGGCCATGATAAGAAGCATGGAAAGAAGGAGGCAGCCACATAAGCAAGAATTCTACTGGTAGAGAAGCCTCTCTCTTATGATTGCTCTTCCCCTTCCCACACCTTTGCTGGTGGCAAGTACACTGACTGTCACAACTGCACAAGAATTTAATCTGCCCTGCACACTACCCAGGTTCAGATGCTTATCCAAATGCTTGGTAAACACGATCTCTCTTCTACAGCCCAGATTGTGCCTGAATTCTATTACCCTGATTTCCTCCTGGCAGTCAGAGGTGGGGGTAGCTATAGAAATAATCTGGGCCACCAGCCCCTATGGGAAGGGATATAGCCCAAAAGACTCCTGTTAAGAACTGGGTTACGTAGCACACAAAAATTTCCAAATACAAACATGGGCGATTCAAGGAACTGCAGGGGCTGGGGCTATATAACCACTGCCCTACAGGAAAAGAAAATCAAGATGTCTACATAAGCTGAAATTACTAAGAAACTGTTTGCATCTCTATTCAAAATAGCACAAAGACGAGTATTCTCTGGTCCTGTCTCAGGAAACCTAGGATAACACAGATTTCACCTCACAAGCTCAAAAAGGCTAACAGGTCAAGTTTATTATGAATCTGGCGATCAGGCAAGAACTGTGAAAGAAGAACTGAGAACTGACAGTTCAATCATTTACTCCACCCCACTACCTTCAGTTGCCTAGAACTTAAAAAAGAGAAGACGGAACCCAGATTTGAAGGAAGCTCATGAAATCTAAGTCCCCACCCAGCTCACTAGCAGTTACCCAAATGAAGTAAAGATAACAGGCTTTGGGGGCGGGGGTGTATAGTTTCCATGACAACAAGCTGGCTCGGGCAGTTTCTCCCACAAATCAGCATTTACAATAGAATTCTTCGCAAGGCTGAAAAGGGAGGAGGAGAAAACACATCTTGGTGCCCTAATCAGAGCATGCGCACACTGAACAAGCCCGTACCAAGAGCAGAAGGCAGGATGGGGTCCCACAGCAAAAGCTTTGGAGACCCCCGTGGGGAGCAGAGGGAGAGCAAGGTAGTCATTGTTCTATTTTTTTCTCTTCCTACAGAGGATCAGTTCTCTTTACAGTGAAACAAAAGCTTGCAGAATCAAGATCTGTTTAATATTTAAAGGAATAAGGGAAGACACCTACCTGACTTTTCCTTCCAGCCAGAACCTATGCACAATGCCTGTCCCTTTCAGGTCAATTCAGTGGTACCCAGAGATTGAGTGGGACTAACTTCTGCAGGTGACAATGGGAAAGAGGGCCCCAGGAAACATTAACTTCATGCTGTCTATCATCCTAGGTTTAGCATGTGGTTTTGATCTTTCAGCCCGCTCACCCCTACCTAGGTTGGAGGTACACTGTGAGGTCCTTCCTTCAGGTAATAATAGGATTCTCCACTACCCAGTAAGCAAAGATCCCAAGGCCAGAGAGGAGAACAAAGCAGCGACTGACTCACTTCAGAAGATGGCGGACAACAGCTTCAGCTAGTAAATGAGTTTAAGTGCTACCATCCTTCACACTAAAGAGACTGCCGAAGAGCCCCATACCATCAAGGGAGGAAAGACAGGAGACTGGTGTACAGAGACAGATCAGGGCCAAGGACAGAGGGGATTAGCCTAAATCTGGTATTCTGCCACTCCAGGGTTTCTCTTTTTAGACAAAAGCCAGAGATGAAATTCAAAGGAAAAGAGTAATGGAAAAGTTAGGCTTGAGTCCTGTGAGTAAAGGACTGCTCTGGTTTACAGTGTTCACAAATATATCTACCCAGGGAGATACTGTGTCCTTGGGGACTTTAAATTTCATCAAGAGGGAGGCAAGTTGGAAGGAAGAGAGCAGTTATCTGTTCCAGAGTAAACAAAGGTGGAGACTAAGCGGAGGTACTCAGAGCAAAGGGCTATTTGCCTCTCCCCTATGAGTATGTGCTCTTAGTATGAAGTAAGAAAAAAAAAGCAAACCTAAACCAAAGAAAGGTGATAAAGTCAGTGGCTTATCCCACCAACCCTACAAGCAGAAGAGAGCTACACAATGGCCAGACATTCTAACCACCACCACCACCCACCCCCTGCAGACTAGGAATCTGGGAATAAGGCCACAATTAAGCTGCTATTCAAAGCCCACTCACTCCCTCAATAGTATTCCTAAATTTTTTAGACTAGGAAAAAAAAAAAAAGAGGGAGAAATACCAGAAGTTAGGAGACAAGTATTAAAAACAGATAAGGTGAATTGTACACTTAAAAATGGTTAAAACAGTAAACATTTACCACTGTAGCTTCACCACCACCACAACACACACACAGATGAGGCAAAAGACTGCACTGAAATATTATGTTGCCATCTGTTTCAGTTTCGCAAAAAAGTACAAAGGAGATTCAAAATCGAAAGTGGATTTGACAAGGTGCTACATTATAATTATATATGGGCTTCCCTGGTGGCTCAGAGGTTAAAGCATCTGCCTCCAATGTGTGAGACCTGGGTCCGATCCCTGGCTCAGGAAGATCCCCTGGAGATTAAGGAAATGGTACCCCACTCCAGTATTCTTGCCTGGAGAATCCCATGGACGGAGAAGCCTGGTAGGCTACAGTCCATGGGGTCACAAAGAGTCGAACACGACTGAGCGACTTCACCTTCACCTTACATTATAAAAGATACATCTCTAGGTCAAGAGCAGTAGAGATGGTTTCCAGAACCACTCAGTCGGCTCTGGACTCGTCCAGCTTCCCAACAAGGGTTGGATGGTAACACAGAGCAACCAGAAAAGTAATTAGGTGACAATCCCACTAACGGCATGCAATAACATAAGGGAGGGCAGAGCTTCCAGCTCCAGGCGGGAAGAGCCTGCAAAATCCACATTCCAGAATGCCCTAAGAGGATAACAGGTAGTTCAGGCACTCCCCCTCTCCCTTCCCACAGGTGTTTCCTCAGGAGGAATTCAAAGTTCACTAGAGCAGAAAGTCAAAAGATTAGGCACTTTTCAAGCTGGGGGGTAGAAAATACTGGTTTCATAAATATTTAACTATCACCTACTTCCCTATCTGAGTGAGGGCTTCCTCACTAGAACTCACTCAGCTCAGTAAGCAAATCTGGCAGGCTCTGAGTGAGGGAGAAGCTTAAGAAAAACCTGAAGCTGCTCACTCTGCTCTCTCACCTATCAGCCTAGGTTGGGGGAAAAAAAAAAAGCACTGAAATTTCCCTGCAAGGAAAATTACCAAATCCCGAGTGAAGTGAATGTCCAGGACATTCTAGGGGGGAAACCAAGTCCTGGGGGCTACTGAGGGTGGGGGTAATGACATCATCTACCCTAGAATCATTCCTAGCATGCCCTTACTTTGAGCCTGGCTCTAGGTCAACACATGGCCAGTTCCTTAGAGCCACCCTGTCTCCCTCTTTAAGGGGATCTGGTCTCCAGAACAAAGGAGATGAGAAAGTGTCACTAGTCATAAAGAGTCACCCAGCCAGTTCATCTCACTAGAATGATAATTAGAAGTTACAAGCATAATGAACGGAGGAAAAATCCACTGAGAAATGAGTGACTGAGGAAACCAAGCTCCTAGCATTTCCATGTCCAGTTGTAAAAAGAAATGACTATTCTAACAATTTAAGTATTAACCTGGAGGGCAGCTGCTTCTCTCATTTCCCCAAAACATTAATTCTCAGCCACTCCCCAAAAGAGCAGCCAAAAGTGGGGAGGGGAGAACAAGGAATACCAATAAACCACAGAGTTCTTTCATTAGGTCTTCAAATTTTAGCAACAGTTACTTTCCCCTCCAGCCTCAGGATCCTCCAAAACCAAAGGCTCAACTCTGGAAATCAGTTCTACCCACTAGACTGCACCCTAGATCGTGGAAAACCTATGGCTTAGTAAAACTATCCCACCACTTCTCAACAGAAAGCAGTTTCAAGAATCACCGTTCAATCTATGAGCATATCATGTCTCAACTTTTAGTTGAACAGATATTTATTGAACGTAAAAAAAAAAAAGACACTAAAGTGGGTACTTGGGAACATAGCAGAGTAGTAACATCACTTAAGAGACCCCTCGAAATCCATCAGCCACACTGCCTAGGGCAACCAGAAACCTTGACAGAAATTGGCACTCCATCAGATTCTCTACCACATACTCTCGCTTATCAGCTCTGTTTGGAAGAAGTGTTCTTAAACGGTTCAGCTTGCACTCTTCACACTTCAGTAATAAAGGCCTGAATCTGGCAGAAGATCCCGCCTTCCAGGTAGTCATAGAAGCGAGGCAGGTTTTGTTGGTTCCTACATTTGCACTCACAGAGGCAGCGAGGTACTATCTCCTCCCCTCCAGTTTCTCAAGTCGACAGAGTGGGTTTAGCAGCTGCAAGTGTTCCCCCTAAGAGGAAAGGGCCCCAGACCGGAGGATGGGAGGCGGTGCTGTGGCCTCAACCTCCTCCAGGGAGGGCACCGCGCTTCCTCAGTCGACTGCTGCCTCATTTCCTGAGCAGGAGGAGGGAGCGGAAAAGCTGCCAGCAGGCCAGGCCGGGGGCTTTCCGGCTGTTCCCACCCTCTACCCCCAACCCTTTCACTGTAAATTCGACTCTGCTCCTCTCCAGATCAGAGAGGCATCCACCTACTCTCACCCTTTGGGCCGGAAACCCCAAACGAGAGCAAAGTACCCCACCCCACCAGGGAAGTGGGGGAGGGAGAGGCCGCTGAGCCCCTCCCTTGACCGCGCCCGACTCGGAGGGATTGAATGAATGAGCCGGGAGAAAAGAGGAAGAAAGCCACGCCTCAGGCCCCGGGAGGCTCAATTCCTTCAAAAGTCAAGTCCGCTTGCTCCAGCAGCCAGTGTCCCCCTCACCTACTTGAGGTCCAAGTGAAGCTAAGCCCCACCCATCCTCCGGACTTCATCTCAGATTATGCTGGCCCCCTAAGGACCGTGCTCCACCGCAAAAATCCGGCCCCACTTCAGAGTTCCATCTGCTCCAGCGCCTGCCTCTCCGAGGCGCCTCGCCCTCTCCGTACCTGTTCTCGGGCCCGTCTTTCTCCCTCCACTTCCCGCTGGAGGCGCTCGGCTCTCTCCTCTGCATCATCGGCCTGCTGCTGCAGAACCTGGATCTTGCGCTTCACCGCCTCGATGGTGGTGATCCCGGCCATGGTCCCCACCCAGCTCCTGCTTGCCTTCGGGTTCCTGCCTCCTCCGCTCGGCGTTGCAGCCGCTTCTCACCCCTACTTCCGCCTGCTCCGCCCTGAAATACCGGAACTCACCCACCCGCCCGGATGTGACGCTACGACCGCCGCGCCCTCCTACCGCCAGGCGGGCGGGAATGCAGTCCACTAGAGGGAGGCCCGCGGCCGAAAGCGAGGGGCGGGTCCGCCCAGTACCTCTGGGCAACCGCTTCCAGACTCTCCCTCCGGCCAGCAAAGGAGGGCGGGGTTGGGAAGAGGGAGGGCTACCATGGTAACCAGAAGGCGCGTAGTAGTTAAGCCTCTTCAGCCCTGGGCAGGCTGCCCACAATGGTTGACCCCTCTCCTGGCACCCTGTGTCCTCTCCAGAACATAAACATCCCACAAGCCTCTACTTCACCCACCCCACAAATGCTTCAAACCCAAGTGCTAAGAAAAGCCTAGACTTTCTGGGCCTCATCTTCAAGAGTGCTGCTCTCCAGCCTCCTTTCAAAGTCGGGTCAGGTAGGTGCTCTCCCATCTCCTGAAAGTCAGTGAAGGGAATTAATGGGGGGTGAAGAGATGGGCAGTTTGGCAAAATTCTCGTTCTGTTTGACACCAGTTATGAACGTGTTCTATTCAGAATACTGGTCTTTCTTTTCCCCTGTTACTTTTGAGAATCAGTATACACCAGTGATTTACCAGCCTCTCCAAACCTTGAATGATTCAGGACTTTGTAATTAATCATCGCTTACAATTCCTTTTGTAGGTGAGGAATGTGTCTTAAGCCTCCATTTTATCAGAAGGAATCCTCTATTACAGACTAGTGTCACCAGATCCTTTGTGTAACAGCATTGATAGGAGCATCTGAAAAACATATACAGTATTGTGAATCTCAGCCTTCCCTCCGTGTTAGAACTTTGACCAATTTCACACTACTTTTGCTTCCAGGTACCCCAGGAGCTATTTATAGTTAGAAACCACCCCTACAGGCATTGTCATGCAGGATTTTTAGAAGCACAGTAATAAAGAGCCTGGAGGATTTTACTCTTCCCTCTTATTTCTTTGTATTCCTCCCACCTTCTCAGTAAGTAATAGTAATAAGCCTCTCCTGTGGTGCATATCTCTTTTTCTCTAGAGAATTAGGATGTCGACCAGGATTTAAAGTTAAGAATCCTGACCCCCAAGAAGATTGATAAGTAAGACATTGGTGCTGCACTCAATGCCTTGTTCTGAAGACACTCCCACCAGAGGCTGTCTTCAACTATCTGCATTTAGAAATACTGAGCATTTAGACTAATCAGAGGAAACAGAAACAACTCAGACAATAAGTAATGTGCTTGATAGAGTAATCTATACACTGATTTACCACCACCACCACTCCCCCGCTACCCCCAGGAAATGGAAAGAAAAAAGCAGGGTTTGAAGTTTCAGTAAACTCTGCCCCAATGGCCTAAGAACTTTCCCAGCTCTCTTTGGAGAAATCTAATGAGAGGGATTTCTGAGAAACCTATATGCAGGTCAGGAAGCAACATTTAGAACTGGACATGGAACAACAGACTGGTTCCAAATAGGAAAAGGAGTATGTCAAGGCTGTATATTGTCCCCCTGCTTATTTAACTTCTATGCAGAGTACATCATGAGAAATGCTGGGCTGGAAGAAACACAAGCTGGAATCAAGATTACCGGGAGAAATATCAATAACCTCAGATATGCAGACACCACCCTTTATGGCAGAAAGTGAAGAGGAACTAAAAAGCCCATTGATGAAAGTGAAAGTGGAGAGTGAAAAAGTTGGCTTAAAGCTCAACATTCAGAAAACGAAGATCATGGCATCTGGTCCCATCACTTCATGGGAAATAGATGGGGGAACAGTGGAAACAGTGTCAGAATTTATTTTGGGGGGCTCCAAAATCACTGCAGATGGTGACTGCAGCCATGAAATTAAAAGACGCTTACTCCTTGGAAGAAAAGTTATGACCAACCTAGATAGCATATTGAAAAGCAGAGACATTACTTTGCCAACAAAGGTCCATCTAGTCAAAGCTTTTTCCAGTGGTCATGTATGGATATGAGAGTTGGACTGTGAAGAAAGCTGAGCGCCGAAGAATTGATGGTTTTGAACTGTCGTGTTGGAGAAGACTCTTGAGAATCCCTTGGACTGCAAGGAGATCCAACTAGTCCATTCTGAAGGAGATCAGCCCTGGGATTTCTTTTTAAGGAATGATGCTGAAGTTGAAACTCCAATACTTTGGCCACTTCATGCCAAGAGTTGACTCATTGGAAAAGACTCTGATGCTGGGAGGGATTGGGGGCAGGAGGAGAAGGGGACGACAGAGGATGAGATGGCTGGATGGCATCACTGACTCAATGGACGTGAGTCTGAATGAACTCCAGGAGTTGTTGATGGACAGGGAGGCCTGGCGTGCTGTGATTCATGGGGTCGCAAAAAGTCGGACACGACTGAGCGACTGAACTAAACCAAACTGAATGAGAGGGATTATGGAAATAAAAACGAGACTTTGTCATCTCAGTGCTGATCAGCAGGGGACACTATTGCACTGCTCCCTTGCCCTACTGAAGAAGCAGAAGACTTCATCTTAGACAAACCAAATGAGTGTTGAGAGCACTGCTGCATTCCTGAGCCTGGTAGATTTGAACAGATAATCTCTCAATCCAGGGAAACAGGTGGACTGACTCCTAATGACCTTTAAAAGCATGATGGATGGGCAGCAAAGGGCCTAGTGCTATTGTTTTCCTGGTAACCAACAGTCAGTATATCAACAGGTGTATATGTCTGTCCTCTCCCTCTTCTCACCACCCCTTTCACCTCCTATCCTTGAAAAAAGTATAACTTGTGTGTCCTAACTAGTGCATTCTCCTTTTGTTTTACCTTCAACAGCTTCTGATTTCATCTCAGATCAAAAAAACCTTCCACATGGTTGTACCACAGTGTGAATGTTCTTACCACTAGTGTTTTGTACACTTAAAATTGGTTAAAATGGCAAATTTTACAGTATGTATATATTTTTCACAATTAAAGAACAAAAAGGACCTTGGATGAATTTATGGAAGAAATAAATGAAGTTCAAACTGACCTTGCCACACCCTCACCCTTTCTTTGTTCAAGGAGTCCTAGCAAATCCTATGCTTTCCAAATTGGCTTCTCAGGTAACCAGAACTCCCAGGTTCTCTTCCCCTTATATTTACATCAAAGTATGGTGATTGCAGCCATGAAATTAAAAGAGGCTTACTTCTTGGAAGGAAAGTTATGACCAACCTAGATAGCATATTAAAAAGCAGAAATATTACTTTGCCAACAAAGGTCCATCTAGTCAAGGCTATGGTTTTTCCATTGGTCATGTATGGATGTGAGAGTTGGATTGTGAAGAAAGCTGAGCGCCAAAGAATTGATGCTTTTGAACTGTGGTGTTGGAGAAGACTCTTGAGAGTCCCTTGGACTGCAAGGAGATCCAGCCAGTCCATCCTAAAGGAGATCAGTCCTGGGTGTTCATCAGAAGGACTGATGCTGAGGCTGAAACTCCCAATAGTTTGGCCACCTCTTGCGAAGAGTTGACTCATTGGAAAAGACCCTGATGCTGGGAGGGATTGGGGGCAGGAGGAGAAGGGGACGACAGAGGATGAGATGGCTGAATGGCATCACCTTCTCGATGCACATGAGTGAGTTTGGGTGAACTCTGGGAGTTGGTGATGGACAGGGAGGCCTGGCGTGCTGCGATTCATGGGGTCGCAAAGAGTTGGACATGACTGAGCGACTGAACTGAACTGAATATGTCTCTTTACTTGTTTATTAATCTCAAGGGCAGAAGCTGAGCTATGAACTCCCTTCCTATTAGAGCACCCTCCCTTCAAAGATGCATATATTCTGTGCTGCTGACTCTGACTCTTGCTCTGTACTTGAAACCTCTTGCCTCCTCTTTATTTAGTGCTTTCCCCAATTCCCATAGACACCTTCCTTTCCTTCTTTCACCCTTTGAAGCAGCAGTCAACAAACTTCTGTAAAGGGCCAGATAGTAAATATTTCTGATTTTGTGGGCCATAGTGTGTGGCTGCTACTCTCTTGTAGGGGGAAAGTCAGTAGCTGCTGCTACTGCTAAGTGGTTTCAGTCTTGTCGGACTCTGTGCGACCCCATAGACGGCAGCCCGCCAGGCTCCCCCATCCCTGGGATTCTCCAGGCAAGAACACTGGAGTGGGTTGCCATTTCCTTCTCCAATGCATGAAAGTGAAAAGTGAAGGTGAAGTCGCTCAGTCATGCCCAACTCTTAGCGACCCCATGGACTGCAGGCTCCTCCGTCCATGGGATTTTCCAAGAAAGAGTACTGGAGTGGGGTGACATCACCTCCGAAAGTCAGTAGGGCAATATGTAAATGAATGGGCATGGAAATGTTCCAATAAAACTTTATAGGAAACCAAGCCAAAGTATCATTTACTCCACAGGTGATAGTTTGCTGACCTCAGCTTTGAGAAAAGAAACCTTTCTTCCAGTTTCCATCTTCAGTTCAGTTTAGTCGCTCAGTCATGTCTGGCTCTTTGCAACCCCATGGACTGCAACACAACAGGCTTCCCAGTCCATCACCAACTCCCAGAGCTTACTCAAACTCATGTCCACTGAGTTGGTGATGCCATCCAACCATCTCATCCTCTGTCGTCCCCTTCTCCTCCTGCCTTCAGTCTTTCCCAGCATCAGGGTATTTTCAAATGAGTCAGTTCCTCGCATCAGGTTACCAAAAGAATTGGAGCTTCAACTTCAGCATCAGTCCTTCAATATCCAGGACTGATTTCCTTTAGGATAGACGGTTGGATCACCTTGCAGTCCAAGGGACTCTGAAGAGTCTTCTCCAACACCACAGTTCAAAAGATGGGTTTCCATGTTAACCCCAAGTTTGTTTGCCTCTTGCCTACAAGCTTTTCCTCCTATTTCTTGTTCTCTTACATATCTCTGAGGGGACTTAATGACTTTTTGGGAAAGCTAACAAGAGGGAGAGAAGTTGAATGAGGTTTTTTTTACTCATACTTTACATATTTAAATGGTTTTGGTAGCTTCCTATATGCCTATGAGAAGTTTCTTTCAAATGAGTATACTGAGTAGACCCTGTTTAGGTGGAGGCTGACGTGTGCTTACATGTGTATGTGTAAGGAAAAATAGAATTCATCTCCAACAAATTCCTTTATCTTTCCAATGGTATCAGTATATTGTCTAGAGCCTCTATGTCATTCTTTCTCTCCCCAAATATTGGGTTAATCTTGTTTGTTTCTTTCATTGTTCCTGGAAATACCTCCTCAAACCCATATACTAGCTATACCAGCCTAAGGACTTTCTGGTAGAGTTGTTACAATTTTGTTACATCTCACAAAATTATCAACCTGACGTTGTGTCCATTTGTGAAAACCTACTCCTATGCCCATTTATTTGAACCAGAGAGATATAGTCATCTATCCTTGTAACCTAAGCTAGGCAAGACCAGCAGGCCATCCAGCTCTAGCCCAAAGTCCTAGAGTAACCTGTATTGTTCACAGTTTTCCAAGAAGGGAGAATGAATAGTTTGCAGTGGTGTAAACTTTTGGAAACTATAAACATGTATCATGTATATAATATGCTCTCTGTCTGTGACCTCTGGCAATAATATATTCAACAAACCTCACCACTTCCCCAGGTCACTGAAAGTGGCAGAAAGCCAGCGGGGAGATCAGAAACCTAATAGTAAGGAAGTGAATGAGAGGATCTGAAAACATTTCTGAACCTCCTACTCTGTTTCTAGCTGTTTTCCAAAACCAAATGTGATTTTAAAAATACTTTCTTACTAACTCAATGCTGAAATTGACTGTATTTCCATCAATACCAGAACATTCTTTTGTTGCTGTTAAGATTCCTGTGTTACTTTTCTTCCACAAATCTTTTCTTATAGTCTCTCATTTATCTTTGTGGTTAACTTCAAGGTTGACGATAAAGGGAAATGAGTGACTATGAGATAACGTGAAGTGGAAAAGAAAGTTTATTTCATTTTCAAGTGGGAAAACTCAGCCCTAGAGAAGCTGAATAATTTAGTCAAGGTCACAGAGTGAGGTCTGGTGGTAACAACTTTACTCCCTGGTCCTTCTTATTTCTGATATATCATTCTAAGATTCTCTCAGCTGCCCTATAAGCAATGCTTTCTATGGCATCTCCGTGGCATAAGGTCAGATGCCCACATTGGCCAAGATAAATAAACCCATATAGGGCCAGGGTCAGTGTGACCTCCTTTGTCCCATTGTGAAATCTGAGCTAGCTCTGCTGGGCAGTTGAGAGATGAGAGATTCCCTATTAATACACATATCTACGTGCCAGTCCTTGGACACAAAAGCTAAGAATGTGGCATGGGGGAGGAAGTGGGGTAAGTGATAGCACTCTGGACTTGGAGTTCCCTCCCTTTGTCCAGGTCCTGGGAAAGATAATATAATTCCTGGATTGGGGGTAAGAAAAATGAGACTTCTGCTTGTTTTAAAGAATGAAAGTATATGCCAATAAGGGTATACCAGCATGTGGGGAAAATGTATGTGGGCATCTATGCCTATGTTCTGAGAATCCACAAGTGTGTATATGTCCAAGTGTGTTTAGAATTCAGTTATTAACATGAAGATCTATTTGCATAGGCTGAACCCACCCCCCAGTTTCCCTATACTCACATCAGCTGCTTTCTTCTCTGCCAGCTCCAGCTTCTCCTGAGCATCCTTCAAAGCTTCAGAATACTTGTCCAGCTCATCCTCTGTCCCTTTCAGCTTCTTCTGCATGGCTGCCAGCTCATCTTCCAGCTATGGAAGCCCCAAGAGTCACACACAAGACATACATACGCAACAGTGCAACTCAGACCCTAGGCTCTTGAGCTTGACAGACCCCTGAGCTCACCCTCTATATTACCATCCTCAGAGAGACAACACACTTTCTTCTTCATCAGTTTCAGCCAACTGCCCCAGGTATTATGCTATGGCCTTGGCCTATGACCTTGTAATCTCTGACCCTAAAATGACCAGGCCATGCTGAGTTTTCATTAAGACATTGGGATGATAAATATCTTCAGATGTCAATGTCTGTGACCCCATTTAAGGGAAAAGAGATGCTGCATGCCAAGCTCCCACCTTTTCCTCTAGAAGTCAGGAGTTATTCCAAAACATGATCCACTCCCACTTAAATCCAGCAGACAGACTGTGGCTCAGAAGGGACCACTGACTTTCACAAGGTCACACAGTCAGTCTAAGGCAAATACCCTAGATGCCCTCTTCGTGTGCTGTGAGACTGGGGAAGAAGAGGAGTCCCTCCTGCCCAAAGGATGAGCTGGCACCAGTGGTCACTGCCTTTCCCACCAAAACTCTTCCATTTCAGTTTTGTTCACCAGCCGGAAAGAGACCAAGGCTAAGGCCTACCTGCTTACTTCTTTCTTCTGCCTGCTTCTGCTCAGCTTCCGCTTGCTCTGCCCGATCCAGAGCGTTCTCCTTGTCCAACTTCAGCATCTGCATCTTTTTCTTGATGGCCTCCATCCTGAACAGTGGCCGTTGGGGAGCTCACCTGTGAATACTGGAGGATGGAGACTAGGGCAAGAAAGGAGGGGCTGCTGAGTGACTAGCTCCCCAGACCTGGGCCTTTATTTCTGCCCATGGCTCCACCTCTTGTTCCTAATATGGTCTTTCCAGCTCCCTCTGCCCCATCATTGTTCTCAGGGGAACACAGGGTGAGACAATTTGATGGACTGACATCACCAGCAAAGAAAAATTAGGGAACAGCTGAGGCTGATTTTAGACAATGGAAAGTGGGGGAGGGAAAGGTTCTCCCTGACCCTGAAACTTTCCACTCACACTGGGCAGCTCCATGCATATTTTAAAAGAGCAAGAAGGGGGAGGGGTAGGATACTGAAATAGAGAAGGGTACTTTGGCAATTCTAGAATGGTAGTTTTCACCCAAAGAGTGACTAGTTTTCCTAGTTTGCCCTTCAGCTTTCCCCTGACTCTCACCCGGACTGTGTTGGATGCTAATCATATTCCATTGGTTGAGATTTACGTTTTGATTCCTGGTATTTAGGGAGCTTGAGCAACAGTGAAGAGGGGAGATCACCCATGATCTTTGACAATTCCCCAGATCCCCAGATCAAGTTACTGTGCTATTTTGAGAGTCTGTAATGGGCAGGGAGACATTATTCCTCCCCACTTAAGAACCAGGGGGATGGAGTAAGAGCGTAGGGTTGGGGTTTGGATGGCCATCCCAGAGTTTCAGGCCAGTGGGCAGGGAAAGAAGAGTGGGAGACAGAGTAAACCAGATAGGATCACGTCCTCTGTTTCCCCATAGAGATCTTTACATAGAACTTTCACACCCACATAGACCAAGGTCTTGTTGCTCTCTACTCTTCTCCCCCTCTGCTCCCTTCTTCACAGCTGCCCCCAGTCATCATCATCATTACCAGCTCTGTTCTCCCTGGCTTAGCTCCAGGCTCTGTTCATTCCACTTGGAGCCTTGCTACTGACAGGTGGTAGTTGATCCCTGACACGGGCACCATACAATCTGAGAATATGCCAGAGAAAGGTGGGCACTGTTCAAGGTGACCCAGGCTACCAGGGAAAAATATAAATGGTGCTCATTAGTCATTATGTCAAAGATAGATGGGTGGTGTTAATACTAGGCTCCAACCATGGGGTGACTGAAACACCTACTTCTAATCACTAGAGATAAATACACAGATAGAACCATCAGCTGAGCCATCTTGAAAGAAAACAGAAAAGCCAAAGACCCCTACTATTGGCCTTAGGGAACAGGAGTCCCAGGGACAGGAAGCATCGGATAATAAGGTGGGGACATTGAATAAGGAGGAAAAAAACACAAGGACAGGAAAAGATCAGAGCCATTTCCCTTCTAGTACAGGAAAAGAGGCTTCACAGGTGGCACTAGTAGTAAAGAACCCACTTTCCAATGCAGGGGAAGTAAGAGATGCGAGTTCGATCCCTGAGTAGGGAAGATCCCCTGGAGGAGGGCAGGGCAACCCACTCCAGTATTCTTGCCTGGAGAATCCCATGAAAGAGGAGCCTGGCAGGCTATAGTCTAGGGGGTTGCAAAGAGTGGGACATGACTGAAATGACTTAGCATGCACACACAAGGGAAAGATAGAGGAAGATTTGATACCCAGACTCCAGTTCTCCCCTGCTCCCACACTAGCCCTCCAGGTTAAGATTGAAATCCACATGGGTTGCAGCCACTAGTCTTCCAAGGGGTCCTGAAGAAAATAGGTTCAGTAAAAAGAACAAGAACCCCAGAGCCCCAGAAGTTGGGGTAAGAAAGAGTATGATGCCAAATTGCCTACTGCTGTAAGAATATGTTTGACATTTAGTTGGTTCCTAATTAAACAACCCAATATCAAACATATCACACAGAAGCAGGCAGAAGAGCTTTCATGGCCCTCTGCCTTCCTCCCCATTGCAAAGAAAGGGCAGAGCAGACGTCAAGCAGCAACCCCTGAAAGCCATCTGTCTGGGGAAAGGGCACCAACCCCTGCTCTTCACCTCCTAAGACAGCCGGCTCTTACTCATCAGCTCTTCGTGCCATCCCTGTCTTGGCTCCTTTGCTACCAGTGCCTGGCCTTTGCTTGATCACGGTAGCCTAAACCAGGAAGAATATCTGGCAGCCCTCTGCATCCGGGCACCTATCCTTTCCAAAAGCTCCAACACAGTTTCTTCCCCTGATGTCACGGCCTCAGCGCTCAGAGGATCAATGGTGTCAGCAGCTCCTTGTCAACCTTGCCATCTGCTCCCCTCAGTTCCCCTCAGTTCCCCTCCAGCTGCCCCCAAGGCTTTCCGGGAGAGGGGGTGGGGGTTTGCACATCCTCCTTTACCTTTCCAACGCCCCCACAAGGCTGCTGAGGCCCTTTCAGCGGACCCTTTCCTGGAACTGCCTGCTCTTGAGAACTAGAGATGAGTAGCCATGAGAAACTTCCAGAAGGCTTGGTTGCTTTTCCCCACCATATTGTCCCTTCTCACCTTCTCCCCATGCCCTCCAGGTATCCTCCTCCTCAAAGTCACCCTTGGCTGTCCGGAAGAGAAGCATGACCTGTCTGTCTTACTAGCAGGCTCCAGCCCAGGCTCCAGAGAAGACTTAAGTACAGCCTCTCCTGCCTGGCAGAATTGAAACCAGGATTTTAGAAGGACAAGGTAAAGGGAGGAAAATGCCTCTGCCAGGAAACAGCCTGCAGTCCTTGGGACTCTCCTCTTCTGGGGCTTCTTACAACACGAGCTCCTGAGCTGGCTTCTTTAAGGGTCTTTCCTCACAGGGGCCTGCTTTTCTGGGAGGTTTCTCTGCCGAAGAGAATCAGGTCTGTTGAATGTCCTGTGGCAGGCAGATGCTTCTCTCTACTGTGGCAGAAAGGAACCCGAGTTATAGCTGCACTGGTGGGGTGGGGGGCTTGGACGGAAGCGTGCGGTGGGAGGAGGCTCTGCTTCAGCCCCCAGGCCTGTTCCATGTGTCCTTGTTCCCATTAGTCCGGACACCCCCACCCTGCTCAACGTGCACACAATCTGCCAACTTGACTGTGCCCTTGATTTAGATCGATAGTTCGTCCCAAGCTCCAGTCAGTTCGTATTGTGTGGCTCTTGCCTTCCAGGGAAGACTAACAAATGGGCCTATGAGCCCCAAGGTAGACACCTGTGGTGGTGTCTTATGGCTTTCAGTCTGCGTGTAATTTTTTACTTTCTTGACCTTCCTTTTTACCCTTAATACCCACACCTGCCCCAAATTCTAGTTCCCTTTTCTGGAAACCTTGACTGCCCTGGAGAACCACAGGCTGGAGGGCAAGAGGCTGGGAAAGGGATTTTAGCAGGAATTGAAAGGACTTTAGTGGATGGCACCCCACTCCAGTACTCTTGCCTGGAAAATCCCATGGACGGAGGAGCCTGGTAGGCTGCAGTCCATGGGGTCGCTAGGAGTTGGACACGACTGAGCGACTTCACTTTCACTTTTCACTTTCATGCATTGGAGAAGGAAATGGCAACCCACTCCAGTGTTCTTGTCTGGAGAATCCCAGGGACGGGGAAGCCTGGTGGGCTGCCGTCTATGGGGTCGCACAGTCGGACATGACTGCAGCGACTTAGCAGCAGCAGCAGTGTTTGGCAAACTCAGGAAACAGAGGCAGAGACAGGAAATGTTGATGTAGGAGAGGAGCAGCTCTCCCAGGAAGAGACTGACAGGGTGGCATGTCCAGGCGGAAACCTCAGATGGCCTCTGATGAACGCTTTCCAGCTCTCCTGGAAGTACCTTCTGTGTAGCCATTTCAAACCAGACTGAGTCCTTTTGAACCTGAGGAGCTGGGTAAGGCACTGGCCACAGAGGGAAAAGGGGCTGGGGCAGCATGAAGGGGTGAATTACTCAGCTGATGTGATGAGAGCAGACAGAGCAGGCAGAGAGGATCAGAGGCGATGGGCTCCGTAGGGGGCCGGACTGCCAATACTGGAGCTAGCCTGGCACTGACAAGCCCTGGGGAGAGAGGCCAAGGTCAGGGATCATGGCAGAGGGGTGGTGTGTTCTGTGGGCCCAAATGAACAGAAAAGAAATAAAAGAGGTTGATGAGGGAATGTGGTGGGAGGTGAGGGGCAACCAGGTAATGGAGTTGAAATAAAAATAGAAAAACTATCAAAGGACAGGAAAACATCATTATGGGTTATCGCCTCTGCTAAGTGCTTTATTTAATCCCCACGGTAATCTAGTGAGGTAGGCATTATCTCCATTTTACATATAAAGCCCTGTAACCCAGAAAGTTAGTTACTTGCTCAAGAACACACAGGCAGTAAATGACAGCCAGAATTCAAACCCAAATCCGTCATATGGAAGCCTGCTCTCCTAACACCAGGCTATGCTGCCTTGTATGAGGCAGCAGGTGGCTGGGAGACAGATGCAAAGAGGAGAGAAGGAAAGTGAGACAGACTTATAGAGAACAGAGCAGAGGAACAGGCAGAAGGAATGGGAGACTCAGTCTCAGCTTAATGGGTCAAACCCAGGACACAGGTGTGTGGTTTTATCTCCTATAAAACTCCCACCATGCTGTCATGACTTGTTCACTGCCTGCCTCCCCCACCAGCCTGGAGCTCCATGTACTGCTTGGTGTCACAACTCAAGAGCAGTTATTGACTAAAGATTAGAGGTTTTGGAAAGCAGGGCTAATGGAGACTGGAGGATGAATGGACATTTAGGACAGAAAGAGAAAGACAGGGCTGGGATGGAGAATGACATTTGAGCTGCCTAAGGGGGCTGGCCAGGGGGCCAAGCAGGGCACCTGTGAAGGGCTTGGGCCATAGGAAATCTCTTAAAAGGGAAGTGGGAGCATACCTACTGCATGCCAAGGGCTGCGCTTGCTCTCTACACACATTTATCTTATTTAATCCTCATAATGTTTCTATGAAATGGGTATTATATTCACTTTCAGAAGAGAAAACTGAGGCTCAGAGAAATACCCTATACATACACAAGAAGTGAAGCCAGACTTTGAACCCAAACCTGACTCCAAAGTGTGTGCTTTTCTCTTTATACCTTGCCTCCTCCCTGTGCTCATCAGTGTGGTGGTGAGAGGAGGAAGGAGAAGTTCCGACAGCCGAGATGAAAATGGCGTATTGAAGGACAGAGGCAGACTTGGGGCACAGGGGAAAGAAAAGGTGTGAGTTTTGCAGTGTAGACAGAGTCACAGTGTTGAGAGCAGGAAATCATCAGAGTGGGAAGGATGAGTCACCAGTGAGAATGCAGGTGGCAAGGTGAGGGATGAGGGGAAAATAAGTATGATGGCAGTGATGGTGTGTTTCTATTCCTGTGACTGGCTGCAAAGTGGGAGTCTCTCTGGCTTGAGATATCATTTGTATGTTAAGTGGATCTTTATGAGTAAGGTTCTCTGTGGCCTATAGATGCGTATGATTAATTAGTACTTTTCAGAATTTTGAATGGATTAAGAGGTCACATGCTCTTTCTAGTCCCCCATAAATCCCACCATTTCTTTCCCCCTCATAACTGCTATATTACCTGCCTAACCCCTGAAGCCATTTGAGTTTGGAACCCTGTCATTTTGAAGAGGTGAGCTTCAGACAGAACTTCAGAAGAAAGAGATTTTCCAAGGTCTCACAATAATTGGCAAAGTCAAAACATGAAATCCAGTCCTACTGACATCAAGCCCCATAGTGCCTGTGGATTAATAGGCAGATTCAGAGCTACTGTCCAAGTATACAGAAGAGATCTGTGGAACTGAGATCAGAGAAGTGGTGAGCAAATCCAGAAAGCTGTATTAAGATACTGGCAGCTGTGAATAAACACTTTGAAGTGGGCTGAAAGAATAAGCCAATGGTCCAAGTCTGAACTTTTAAGAACTAGCTTTATTTATTAAACCAAATCAGGATGCTCTGCTCACGTTGTTCATCTATCCACCTCCCCTCCACTCACGTCAATACTGCATACCTCATTCTGACCACAAGGCGTCACTCTTGTTTTTACCATTGTTTCATAGATCATTTTCCAGATAGCACCAGGGGTTGACAAGAACAGATGTGAGAGTGGGAACACTGTCTTAAGCTCTGGTCAGATAACTATATCCAGGTGCGTTTAGGAAAGGACGTTGGAGGTAGTGGGGCTCAAGAAGGCTAGGTTAGCAGACGCGGTGAGAATGGGAGGGCAATGTTTTGAATGCCGTCAGAGTCTCTCCACGTAAAAAGCTTTGCCCTTCTCATTTAGTTCTTGCTGGTACTGCTGATGCTCCTTTTCAAACAGCTGGTGCAGGGCAGCTTGACGGACCTGGTGGGGTGGATAGAAGAGTGTGATATTTGCCCTCTGTTTACTTGCCTTCCTCATTGTTTCTCCCTGGTTGCTTTCCCATCCCGTTTTCTCTTGGATCTGGAATTCGCTATGGCTTAAAATTAAGCAGGAGCATAAAGACTAAACTTTAGAGGGGAGGCCAACCTATTTTTTTCTCTATGGGTGTGCAGACCCACGTCTTTTCTGAGAACACACCAAAACCCATAAACTTTTCTAGGCACCTGGGATACAAAGATGGTGACATGACAGTAACTGGGGACTCCAGGGAGAGAGGTTCCCAGAGGCAGATGCTAGGCCTAAGGCACAGTTTTACCAAGGGTGAGAGGAGCAAAGACTAGACAGCTTTGGGACTCTGCAGCTGGATACAAAATCGGTGAAAAGGAGCTTTGATTTCAGGGTTAAAGAGTTGCTGCTCTTGGGTAATGGCAGAGACCAGGAGCTTGGGAATCCCAGTGGGAAAAGGAATAGTGCAGTGGAGGATGGACCTTCAGGCCACTGGAACTCACCATCAGCAACTGCTTATTGGCCAGTGCCAACTCCTGTGCCATGGTGTCCTGAATCCTTAGGATAGCGTATGGGTTTCTCCTCTGGCTTAATGTTATCTGCCACAGACAGTAAGTGTGTGAATTTCGCCACCTGTCCCAGGCACAAAGGTGTAGGGGTTGAATAGGTTAGAGTTAAGAGGAGAGACAAAACCATGTCAGGGAGGCTCTTCATCAGAACTTCTGTACCATTGTCAGAGAAGACTGCAAACTCCTTGAAAAGGTGACTAGTACTGGCTTAGCTTCTCCAGGAAAGAACACTGGAATGGGTTGCCATTCCCTTTTCCAGGGGATCTTCCCAACCCAGGGATCCAACCTGGGTCTCCTGTATCGTAGGCAGATTCTTTACCATCTGAGCCACCAAGGAAATCTTGATTTAGAACCTAGCATATATTAATAGGAAGTATATCATTCAATCACCATAATAACCATGTGTCATAGGTATCAATTTTTGCATTATACAAACAAGGAAACTTAGTTCAGGTGAGTTACCCCAGGTCACCTAATGGCAGACCTGGGTATCGAATCCAGTCTAAGGATTGATTCCTTCCATCATACCAGTGATACTCAGTCTTGGCTAGACAAACTCTGGAATCATTTAAGGTTTTCTAATACACAGCAGGATTATACACATGTGATACACACACATATCCTCTGTTCAGATAATCTTGTTGACATTTCTTTTAAAAAAATCAAGTATTTTTTATAGATGACTGAAAAATACATACAGGAATATATATTAAATGAAAGCTGGAAGCATCATTCTTCTGCCCCAGTCATCTCAACGAAGTTATCAGTTTCTTGTGCATCTTTATAGAAAATTTTTCTATCATGTATTAGCAAGTATAACTTTTAACATGAAATCATACATTTACATAAGCAGTATTACGTAACAATTTGGACTTTTCATATCAGCACTTAAGAGATTTGCTTCATTCTGTTTAAAGGCTGCCAAGTACTTTATAACATAATTTCACCAGCTACATGTTATTTCTAGCTTTTTTACTTGTATAAACAATACTGTCATGAATACTCGTGTGTACAATCTATTGCTTTTGTAGGTATGTGTATAAGGTATTCCTTGAAGTCGAGTTGCCAGTTCAAAGGATCTGTGAATTTAAAATTCTGATTTTATAAAAAAGGCTGCATCAATCTTGACTCCCATGAAAACTATGTGCATTCTTTTTATGTCACATCCTTGCTACCTCTGGGTATAACCTATGAAACCTTACAGGCTTATCCTATCTAATCATAGGCCATTTTAGTCAGAATCTTCTTCTGGGTTAAGGCTTTTTTTAATCTTTTGCCGCATCATGCAGCACATGGGATCTTAGTTCCCCACCCACTCCTGCACCCCGCTGCATTGGCAGTGAGCAATCTTAACCACTGGACCACTGGGGAAGTCCTAAGACCTTTGTTTTTAAAAAAAAACTCTCCAGGTGATAAAAGATACACAGCTTAATCTTTTGTTTTCTTATTCATTCAATAAACACCTACTGCATACCTACCACATGGTTGGTGAGTGTGATACCAGACAACAAATATTTGAATTTTCCTTAAAAAGTGAAAAAACGAAAACTTGCTCCAATTTTCCTTCAGAGAATGGGAAGCAAGGAAACAAAGGCTGCTGCTTGCCTGCTTCACACCTATTTGCCTTTTTGAGGAGCCTCTAACAAGATGAAGTGGGTATCAGAGGAGGGCAGGAGTGAAAATGTCAAGCTGAAGCGTAAGGGAAAGGACAGAAGCAGAGATTACCTGTCCACCATCTTCTTAAGTCCCAGGGCCCTTTGAAAATGCTCAACAAAAGGGAGTTCTGTTATCTGCCTTGATCTCCAGTACCTCACCACAGTGCCCTAACATAGTGGGAGACAAAGACCTTTCTTTTCGGAGAGAAGGGAGTAGCCATCTTCCGAGGGCAGGTGTGGAGAAGTCCTATTCATGCAGGGGTCAGTATGCAGCAAATATTTGAATACCTACCATGTGCCCGTCTCCGCCCCCCCCCGGCCCCCGCTGCTACCCTTCAGTTACATCAAGGGCCTCTCTCAAGAACACTGTCAATTTCTGAGAAATTCATCTGCAAACCTTATCTAGGGGAAACTCATCCAAAGCAGCCTTTCCAACTCTGCATACCTCTTCTATTTTTCCCATCTTTTCCATGGACATGTCTACAGACTTGCTTGATGTAGTCTTAGGAGACTGAGCAAGCTCTCATTTCTGTTTAGTCACCAAGGATTCAGTAGTCATAGCAACATTTACACCTCCAACAATAAGCCTAGGCCTACGAGAGTTCATTGGTCACCTGGCCTGTTGCCCCAGAGACCTGAAGGGAATCCTGGTTCTCCAGCCTTCTATTAGTGACACAGGCACTTTTATGAGCAAGGACCCCAGTTGCAACTTTAGGATTTCTTCTTTTGAGATCCCACATGACCCAACTAAGAGTTTGCATACCACAACTCAAGAGTTCAATCAAAGATCCCACATTCTGCAACTAAGACCCAGGGCAGCCAAATATAAACATTTTAAAAAACTAGGCTGCACCGGGTCTTAGTTGCAGAATGTGGGATCTTTGATCGAACTCTAGTTCCCCAACTAGGGGTGGAACCAATACTCACTGCATTGGGAGCATGAAGTCTTAGCCACTGGACCACCAGAGAAGTCCTCACATGCCTGTTTTATTAAAAGACAACTATAGAGGAATGAATCATATGCTTTATTTTTTAATTGTTCATTAAATAGTTTATAGTCAGATCAAGATATTGGTCTATTCCTTCACACTATCCCACAAATAAGGAGTGATGGGATTATATCAGATGTTAAAACATTCCTTTTTCAATTTATTCATGACAGTATACAATGAAAGTGGAAGCCAGATCCTCGCATGTTAGAGAAGTTGTGTTAATGTTCCCATTAACATCCTGGTTTGTTCTAGGTAGCACTCATGGTCTCCACTAATTTCCCCAGCATTCTGTATACCACCACTTCTACCAATCAACTCTTAGATGTCTCAAACCAAATGGCTCCCATTCAACTGTGTACAGAAGACAAGATACCAAGCCCGGTCACCCTTGGGATAATTTATAGTATGGAAAAGGACAGATGAACCATGATCAAAAAACCAAGTGAGGATTTTTAAGGAAGCTTTGACGGAAGTATTGAGAAAAACATCTAATTCAACTCCAGAGAAAAGTGATACCAAGGGAAAATAAAGTCTTAACTGATGTTCTGAAACTGGTCATAAGAACAGGTGGGAGAATGATCCTCTAGGCATGAAATCTTAAGAGCTCTGAACACAACCAGGGCTTCAGTTGATCCAGAGCTGGGCTGACCCAGATGACCTGAGTGAGGCCACCCGGCAAGCACACTGCAGTCTGTGTGGCTCCTTCAGCAGTGAGAGGCCTTCAGCTCCATCACAGAGTACTCTCCAGTGTGTTGTAGTTGTCCTTAAAGCTCTTCAATTCGAGGAAGTGCTTGGCACGTTTACTCTTCTGACTGGAGGGGAGGTATGTCACCTGGATGGTTGTTGGGGAGACTTCAGGAGACTGGGTTAGGTCTTTGGCTGCTGACTGGTGTTGTCGCTGAGAGCTGCCACTTCGTGCTTTGACCCTGAAGAACACAAAGAGGGCTGGTCATGGACAGAGAAAGGACTAATGGAAGAAAACAATTCAAGGCTTCTACATCCTATACAGGCAACTGTGGCCACAAATGGTCTCTGTCCTATCTTACAAACTAGTTACTAAAATCCCATGTGGTAGCTTACCACTGAGTCCCTGCCTCTGACTCAACCTCGTCTTCATTGCACTGTGCTTAAAGAAAACTTTAATTCTGATTCACCTAATGTGCACATGCCACTAATATACTCCCAGTCCAAAGAGTCCTTTGAAACAACTGATCTCCAAAAAATAATATTGAAATTAACTATTGAATTATCATAAGTTAGGACACTAAATCTGGTTCTTTTACCAACATGTAATTTACTCACATCCCATTATCCCTTTATGGTGGTATCACCCCTTTTGCAGATTAGGAAACTCAGGGTCCATCAAGTAAGGTGCCTGAGGTCACAAAGCTAGTAAGTGACAGAGAGCTGGGATTAAAATCTAAGTTTGTCAGATTTTAGAGCCTATATTCTTCAATATACCTATTGCAACTTTCTAGAAACTAGAGATCTAAGAGACTAAATTTTTAAAAATGTGGTAAAATACACATAAAATTTACCATCTTAATAATTTTTAAATGTTTACAGTTCAGTAGTATTAGGTACCTTCACACTGTTGTGCAACCAACATCCAGAATTCTTTTTATCTTGGAAAACAAACTCTCTGCCTATTAAACAACTCCCTATTCCTCGTTCCCTCCAGCCACTACCAACCACCATTCTGCTTTCTGTCTCTATGAATATGACTACTCTAGGTACCTCAAATAAGTGGAGTCATACAGTATTTTACTTTCAAAGAAACTAAAATTGAACAAGCCTTTTCCACCCTTTCCAAGGGTTTTCATTAGTTTTCTAAGTAGTTTTTATAGGACCTTTTGTCTTTAGAACAAAGTAGTTTATAAGGATATACAGAAAACAGGACAGACATACCCCTCATCTTTTGAGAAAGAGTCATAATCAACATAGCAGAAAGCAGATGTATTATTTTCGTGGCTGGTAAGTAACTCTTTATTCCAGATTGGCGTTCCCCCTTTACTCTTATATAATTACATACATGCATAAACAACCTATGAAGCTCTGTTAGTAGGTATTTAAAATGTTCCCAGCAAAAAGTCATGAAGTCTTTTCTATAAAACACAGCTAGCTCTTTAGTGATAACTTTTGTTTCAGTCAGGGTTATTAATATTTAAGTGGTAATAAAGTTGGCTGACAATTCTTACTTTTATCAGACCAAGATACAAAGGAAGACATTTTTGTTTGCTGAAAAACTATTCTATTCCTTTTACTGGTGTAACAGATTACACCATCCTGACATTTTACTGAGTTGGACCAAAGAATAAAAATAAGAGATACAAAAAAGGAGAAACTTCTCTTATTAGCTTGCATCTACTTTCCACCGTAAGAAAGAAACAGCTCTAGGACCTGATTTTGTTCACAGTGCTTTTGAAAGTAATCTAACTGTGAAAACAACCCAGGACTACGGTATTGTCTAACCAGCTTCCTTTGACATGTTCCTCTCCAAACTCACACTGTGGCCAGCTCACTCAGGGCCTCCTGATAGCGCAGGTATTCACTCAGGCCAAAGACCTGAAGAAAGAGGAAGGAAGAATGAGGATCTCTCAGTCTGGGGCATCCTTTTAGTTCCCTGAAGGAAAAAGTGGCCATCTACTGTGGCTTACCCCTGTCCCATAGCGGGCTGTCTCATAGCCATCCAGCAGGGTATCAATGAGGGCCTTGCGCACACCCTTGAAAGGAGTACTAGTGTTTCGAAGATCTAGCAGGTAGGAGCGGAAATTCTTGCCCATTAAGGAATGGGGATGCCGGCCTTCAGCATGAAATGGGATCTCTGTGGAGATAATAGAACAATGATACCCCCACCCCTTTCCCATTTGTTTAGTCTTCCTAATTAATTTCTCAAACTTAGAAACAGGCACAATGAGTGAGTTACGGGGAAATTTTAAGAGAATTAAGAAGGCTAGAGATCTAAAGCTATGTCTGAGTGGTCATACAGTGGTGGCAATATAACTGTTAAATTATACCAATGGTATATAACAGTGTCATTTTCCTATTTATCCTCCTACCTACCCATAGTTTAAGATATAAACTATGTTTTGGTAGAGATAGAGCATTTCTGACAACAGTCATATGAAAAAAACAGGAAAAAAATTCAAGAGCATTTTTGACAATGGTCAAATGGAAAAAAAATTAAGAACCATGTATGTAGGCTTGGTGAAAAAGCAGATGTTGCCTGTCTCCTGTGGAAAAACAAGCAAATTACCACTAGTTCATGAAACTAAAGGTATAGAAAGAACAAAACAAATCTAGACTCTCTGGAGAAAAATAACTTACCTACATCATTTCCTTAAGGCAAAATAGTAACCCAGTACTCTCAAAATTAGCAAACTCCTACCAGTTGGGTAGGTGTGGAAAGGACAAATTCTAACATAAATTAGGTTCCTCCCTCTCTTTCCTGGGTGAGCTCTGAGAATACAGAACAGCTGCTGAGCAGCCCTTACCAGACGCACGGATAGCATCCAGAGCTTTCATCCTGTATAGGTAGTTGTAGCAATCTGTTGAGAAAGAGACTGGTGTCAGGAATAACCCTCAAAAGATTCTCCAAACTCCAGCAAGCTTAGTGCTTCCCAATCTAGCATATGCCCAGTAACAAGGAACCACAGCTGTTGAGTTTGACAGCAGCTATGTTTACAACTGAGAAAAGGAACTCGGAATTTGTGAGACCCCTCACTGAAGTACTGTCCAAGAACATGCTACATACTTTGATTTCCCTGGGTTTCCAGCTGTAGCAGTCTTGCATCATCATCTGCGAGAAGCTGAGGTTCATACTTGATATCCTGAACCTTGGACAGTCGGATATCAATCTCCTCTTTTAAGTCCTGTTCATGTAGAGAAAAGAATACATGGCCATTTAGCCTGTACTTTGCTTCCCATCAATCTGGAAATGGGGCAAAGCGGGGAGCAACTAAGACAACAGAAGCAAAGAAAATGCTCATTTGGCCAATGAAAGCACCAGGTTAAGACTCAAGAATTTATGAAAGAATTTGAGAGAGAATGGGACTGGATTTGCTAAAAAACCTCTCCAAAACGCTATCTCTAAGCTAGATCTTTTAAGCTGCTAGAATTCAAGTTTTGTTTCTGACTTTCTGAAATTTTTTTTTCCCCCGCACCAGGAAGCTGCAATGAAGGCTTTTAGATTCCCTGTCAGGGACTGACCCACATCCCCTGCAGTGGAAGTGTAGTCTTAACCACTGGACTGCCAGGGAGGTCCCCTCAATTGGATTTAGAAGTCTTGGTTAGCTGTTTTTTCCTGAGCTGGGAAAAAAATGGACATCAACTGTAGGTCATAATCTATTCTAAAACCCTGTAAGAAGATTTGTATGTGGTTTAGAAGTTTGGGAACTATCTCTACCTGGTGGACCACAGGACTTCTAGAGGTTTTCTTCTAAGAGCATATTTAATTTCTTAAGTAGGCAATTCAAAAAGAAACTAGGGACTTCCCTGGTGGTCCAGTGGCTAAGACTCCAAGCTCCCAATCCAGGGGGCCCAGGTTTGATCCCTGGTCAGGGAACTAGATCCCACATGCTACAGCAAAATTTGCTGCAAATTACAAAAAAAAAAAAATATATATATATATATATAGATATAAAAACCACTGTTAACAGTTTCATATTCATCTTTCTAACTTAAGAGAGCTGCCAGAGTCCCAAGAAGTCTTCTCTTGTAACTGTTTAGAAACTTCCATTGTGAAGTATGTCATACATAGAATACATTTCATGTATATGTACACCTTAAATAATTACAAAATTCATTAATATGAACATCTGTATACACTACTCATTTTAAGAACTGGGACATGACCAATGACTTCAAAGCCTTGTGTCCACCCCTGGTCAAATGCAACCTCCAACCTTAATTTCTCAAGTTTTATTTTTCTTTGCTGTTTTATCATGTTACCCCGAAGATGTTTAGCTTTGCCTGGCTTTGAACTTTATACAAATGGAAAAATATTTTGAATTTCTCTGCAATCTTTTAAAATTTTAAATAAACTTTATTGAGGTTTAATTCAAATGCAATAAAACACATCAATTTTACATGTTGATGAATCTTGACAAATGAATACTTTCATTCAACTACCATTCCAATCAAGATACAGAACATTTCCATCATCCCAAAATGTTTTTCATCCTCCTCTGCAGTTAAACTCCCCCTCCACGACCCAGGGAACACTGATGTTTATCTGTTTTAAAATTTTCTACAAATGGAACGGAATCATATGGTATGTACTCTTTCGTGAATGGCTTTCTGGCATTTTTTTACTGAGCATGTTTTTGAGATTCATTCATGTTTGTAATTTATCGTTTCCATTCAAAAATATTTTGGGGATTCATGTTCATATTTTTATCTTCAGTTTATTTTCATTTCTCATAGTGTTCCAGAACACAAATATGTTTTCAAGTGGAAATTTAGCGTAACATATTTAAAAAAAAATTAAACACAATGCTTTATTCTTGTATGTGTCTTCTGGTACACATGCAAAAATTAATTTCTGTATGGTAGGAATCCGGAGAAGACAATGGCAACCCACTCCAGTACTCTTGCCTGGGAAATCCCATGAATTGAGGAGCCTGGTAGGCTGCAGCCCCTGGGGTCGCTGAGGGTTGGACACGACTGAGCGACTTCACTTTCACTTTTCACTTTCCTGCACTGGAGAAGGAAATGGCAACCCACTCTGGTATGCTTGCCTGGAGAATCCCAGGGACTGGAGCCTGGTAGGCTGCTGTCTATGGGGTCACACAGAGTCGGACACGACTGATGTGACTTAGCAGCAGCAGTAGCAGCAGCAGGAATGGAATTGCTGGGCTGTGGATTAGGTACATTTGCAATCTTACTAGACAATACCCCAGTATTTTCCAAAGCAGTTTTACTAATTTACACTTTTCACCAGCAACAGCTAAGAATTTAGACAGAAGGAATTTAGAGCAAAAGGAATCTTGATCTCATCTACTCTATGGTTGTCGGGAGGGGGTGGTAGTGGTGGAGTGTTTCTAAATAGTCAAAAGTTTTGACTGACTCATGATATAGTGTAAACTAACCCTATGTCCTTCTTTTGGGAGGCAGTTGGCATTTGGAGAACGGAGAGAATGTGGAAGCACTGCTGAGGTTTCAGGCCACATCTTTGAGGCTTTCCATGAAATATATCATCAAAGAAAAATGAGAAGAGAGTTACAACACTATTTAATGAAAGAACACCGGTCAGGAGTTGACATAATTGTATACCAGCTCTAGCCCTCCCACTAACCCGGTTTTCACTCAACAATGAATTATTAACTATCTACTATATGTAGGCCATGGCTCTATAGCAGTGAACAAAACTAGCATGCTGCCTCCGTTATTAGAGCTTAGGGAAGAGACGGGCATTAAACAAATACACATGAAAGACAATCTGTAGTAAAATGCTATCTGAAAAAAATAGACCTAGTTTATAATGAGTCATAAGCATTCCTCTTTCTAGGAAATACTACTTGAGGTAAGCTCTAAAGATCAAATGAACTAGCTACATGAAAACCAGAAGCTGATCATTCTGCCCCAGCGACAGCACAGATAAAGATAAGAAACTCAATCAGCGCAGCTGGATCCCAGTGATCAATGGAGAGCCATACAAAAGGAGGTTGGTAGGGGCAGCAGGCACCTTTTACCCAGAAGCGGAAGAGAGCAGCAGCAGGGTAGGGGTGGCAGGAGGGTATTAAGAATTCTGATTTACACATGTTAGGTTTGAGATGCCTATCAGACATCTAACTGGAAATGTTAGGTAGGCATTTGGATACATAAGTATGGAACTCAGGAAGGACTGGGATATAAATAAAATTTCAGTAGATCATTTAAAGTGAGGAAAGGAAGGCAGTTATCTTCAGGAGACAGTAGAGACAGAGACTACTTGGTTATTCACTTCCTGTATGTCCTCAGTAAGTTGCTTCCTTTTTTTAGGTTTCAGTTTGTAACATGAATGATGGAACTAGACGATCTGTGCTGCCCTCATAAATCTAAATGGATTCCCTGGTGGCTGAGACGGTAAAGAGTCTGCCTGCAATGCAGGATATCTGGGTTTGATTCCTGGGTCGGGAAGATCTCCTAGAGAAGGAAATGGCAACCCACTCCAGTATCCTTGCCTGGAAAATCCTATGGACAGAGGAGCCTGGCCAGCTACAGTCTATAGGGTCGCAAAGAGTCAGACATGACTGAGTGACTTCACTCCATAAATCTAAAGTTTTGCAAAGTTTCCTCCTCACTGATGTGGGGCTAATGCTAATCACTCTAACTCCATCCCACATCAAAAACAAAACAAAATCCTCAAACAGAAAACACTGGGTAGCTTAACAGGGAAATATCTTACCACAGAAAGTTTGGAATTTTAATTCAAGTCCTTCATTCTGCAAATGCAGAAACTGAAGTCCTTGGATAAGTTACTAGCTGTGCCACAGCAGTGAGCAGGTAAGCCAGGACTCAAGATGACCTTTATCGCTCAGTGTATAAAAGCAAGCACGTGGGTAACTGGACAAAGAATACGGGAACTGAGTCATTTCGAAAGGCAAACTGCTAAGTCGCTTCAGTCGTGTCCGACTCTGTGCGGTCCCATAGACAGCAGCCCACCAGGCTCCGCCGTCCCTGGGATTCTCCAGGCAAGAACACTGGAGTGGGTTGCCATTTCCTTCTCCAGTGCATGAAAGTGAAAAGTGAAAGTGAAGTCGCTCAGTCGTGTCCGACCCTCAGCGACCCCAGGGGCTGCAGCCTACCAGGCTCCTCCGTCCACGGGATTTTCCAGGCAAGAGTACTGGAGTGGGGTGCCGTTGGCTTCTCCCGAAAGGCAAAGGAAATCTCATTCTGAGCCCTAATAGATCTGAAGAACCATGCCTATCTCATGTTTTAAGGACCTACCTTGGGGGCATTGTGTCCCACAGGGACATGAGGTCCCCTTCGGGATTTCATTGCAAAGCGCATGATTTGCCTCTTCACAAAAATAAATAGCAGTACGAACACCTGTCCAAAAGGCAGAGAACCTTGAGTTAAAAAATTAAACAAATGCCATTTCCTTCTCCAGTGCATGAAAGTGAAAAGTGAAAGTGAAGTCGCTCAGTCGTGTCCGACCCTCAGCGACCCCAGGGGCTGCAGCCTACCAGGCTCCTCCGTCCACGGGATTTTCCAGGCAAGAGTACTGGAGTGGGGTGCCGTTGGCTTCTCCCGAAAGGCAAAGGAAATCTCATTCTGAGCCCTAATAGATCTGAAGAACCATGCCTATCTCATGTTTTAAGGACCTACCTTGGGGGCATTGTGTCCCACAGGGACATGAGGTCCCCTTCGGGATTTCATTGCAAAGCGCATGATTTGCCTCTTCACAAAAATAAATAGCAGTACGAACACCTGTCCAAAAGGCAGAGAACCTTGAGTTAAAAAATTAAACAAATAAAAGGCATGCCTTCAATTCAAATATCAATTGGGGTTCTCAGGGGTGCTTTGGGATATAAGTTGGGGCAAAGCAAGGCCATTACCGATAGGGTGGGTACGGGCGAACCTGTGGCGGATACGCGTGGGGGGTCTGCGTCCCAGGGTTTAGAGGGAGGGTTCTCAGCTGGGGGCGGGGCGGCGCGAATCGGTGACTTACGCTCCCAGGTACTCCTGGGAGAGGAGTCAAAGCCCAGAAAAAAGTGCAGGTGAGTGGGTGGAGAATGAGGACACGGGGGACTGCTCAAGAGGAGGGTCTCTACTGGGTCAGACGCGACCGCAGGAATGGGGTGGGGGAATCTCCTCACCAGGCTCCCGTAGGCCATCACCAGCACGACATTCACGCCAGACAGCCAGTTACTGCCGGACGCCATGGCCTCCCCACCCCGCGCGGAACTGCTCCGGTTTAACCCGCTGCCCTGCCTCGTCAGCCCGGGCTCCGCTGAGGCAACGGCGCCTGGGCTTCCTGAAACTCCCCGGCCATTTCCTTACGGGGATAGACCAAGGCTGACCGGGCCTGAAAAATGGCGGATGGGGGGGGCTAGGAAAGAAGAAGGACGCCTTCCCGCTTCCCCCAAGCACGTGACTCAGGCACGCAAAGACAACCGGGACCGGCGAGTGCGGAGACGCGGAACTACGCCAGTAAGAGGAAGCAGAAGCCCTCTGCTCGTCACGTGGCGGAGGCGGGGCCGCCGCGGAGGAGGCGGTGCACACGCGCGCAGCCGGAACGAGGTGTCTCGTGGCGAGGCGGCACGCGCACGCTTACGTGCGCGCCCCTTTTCGCGTCACGTGCTGGGGGACGCAGGAAGGCAAGTGGGAGGGAGAAGGCGCGAGAGCGAGCGCGAGAGGGAAAAGGGGAGGGGGGAGGAGGGAACCTTATATCACGTGACAGGGGCGGCGCGGCCCGGGGTGTCAGTGTGGAGGAGACTGAGGTAAAGTTGGGAGCGCAGCGGCGTTGGCGGCGGCGGCGGCGGCAGCGGCAGCGCGGCGGGGCCGGGTATTGTCCGCGGCCCCTTTAAATCCGCGTTCCCCCTTTTACCCTCCCTCCTTTCTCCCTTACCCCCGCCGTATACCCCTCCCTAGGTGGGATGATCTGGGAGAATTGCATTGAAACATGTATAATATCATATATGAAACAAGTCACCAGTCCAGGTTCAATGCATGATACTAGATGCTTCGGGCTGGTGCCTGAGATGACCCAGAGGGATGGTATGGGGAGGGAGGAGGGAGAGGGTTCAGGATGGGGAACACGTGTATACCTGTGGCAGATTCATGTTGATGTATGGCAAAACCAATACAATATTGTAAAGTAATCAACCTCCAATTAAAATAAATAAATTTATATTAAAAAAATAATAAAACTCCAGAAACATATAAGTCTCTAATCAGCAAAGAAAACATGTACCATTCAAAAGTTATTTTTTCCCACATAAGGGATTGTGTCATCTAAAATAGATTTACAGTTTTGTGCATGGTATACAATTTAAGGATTTTTAAGAAGGAGTAATAATATTGCCTAACTTGTCTCCTGAATTATTTGGTCACCCGTTGGATTCTCTACATTTTTTTTTCTTTATGAGAACTAATCCCCAGTTCCCTTCACAACTCTTTTTACAAGGCATGTTGAGTTTTGCATTACCACAACAAAAGAAAGCCATATGAGGAAAAAAAAAAGAAGAAGAAGAAGAAGAAAAACAAACAAAATATTTACAGAGGAAAAAATTCCCTCTCCTTTATTGTGGCTATCTGTACGTAATCTTACTTTGGCAATCAAAATATCATCTACTAATTTCTTGATGAATAAAACGTGTCACTCATAAACTCTTCCAGAAGTGCCCTGATAGTTGTCAGGAATGTATTTGCCAGCTATTCAAATAAAGATAGATTAGTTGGATAGCAAAGGCAATCTGGTTTTAATCAGCATCTGGCCACTTACTAATATCTCTATCTCCCTGAAATCTCAAGAAGATTAAAGTTTTCCTGAAGTGGAGTCTCAGGTGTTCACTTTTGTAGTCTAGCCCATATTCCGGCCTTTCATTCCCCAGCCCAGGAAATACTCTACAGAAAAGAGTGTTTTCTGTGTTCATCAGAGTTCAATGACATTTTCAGAAATAGATGTTTTTTCAACAAACATAATCCTTCAATTTTATTTTAAATTTAACCAATCTCCCTTTGGATAGAAGAATAAAAGACATAATTTTTGACAACACGCAATATGTGGCTCCACACAGGCTCTCAAAAGTGTATCTAATGTCTTAATTAATGGTATATTTTTTAAGCAGGGTGTATGTAAGGAAATCACCATGTTTCTCCTTCATCTAACTGTATAGAATACTGCAGTGTTTTGGATTCTGGTTGCATCAGAAATATAAACTTTACTCTTAAAAGAATGTTGGAAGCTCTTAGAAGCTTCTTAATTGTTCCCACTTTCATTTTCTCTTTTTAAAAAATAAAACAATGTTCCTGATCTTAGAGGAACTGTTTCACCATTGAGAATGATATTTGCTGTTGGTCTGTTGTATGTGGTCTTTATTATGCTGAGGTAAGTTCCTTCTGTATTCACTTTATGGAGAGTTTTTATCATAAATGGGAATTGAATTATGTCAAATCTTTTTCTGCATCTATTGAGATGATCATATGGTTATTACTCTTTAATTTGTTAATAAGACATATGTTGATTGATTTGTGTATATGAAAGAATCTTTGCATTCTGGGATAAATCCAACCTGATCATGGTGTATAATCTGTTTAATGTGTTGTTGGAGTCAATTTGCTAGTATTTTGTTGAGGATTCTTTCCCCTATGTTCATCAATGATATTGATCTGTAATTTTTTGGTATTCTTTTTTGGTTTTGGTAACAGGGTGTGATGGCCTTTTAGAACAAGTTTGTGAGTGTTCCTCCCTCTGCAATTTTTTTGGAAGAGTGTGGGCAGAATATGTGTTAGTTCTTCTCTAAATCTTTGAATTTGCTTTTGAAACCATCTGGCCCTGTACTTTTGCTTGTTGGAAGATTTTCAACTACAGTTTCAATTTCATTACTTGTGATTAATCTGTTTTTATTTTCTAATTCTTTCTGGTTCAATCTTAGAAGCTTGTACTTTTCTAAGAATTTGTCCACTTCTTCCAAGTTGTCTGTTTTTTGGTATATAGTTGCTCATATTTGTCTCTTATGATCTCTTATGTCTTATTCCTGCCTTGTCTGTTGTAACTTCTCCATTTTCATTTCTAATTTATTGATTAGAATCCTTTCCTTTTTTTTCTTAATGACTCTGGCTAATGGCTCATCAGTTTTGTTTGTATTTTGAAAGAACCAAATTTTGTTTAAAAAACTAAAAATAGAACTACTATATGATCCAGCAATTCCGGTACTGGGCATATACCCTGAGGAAACCATAATGAAAAGACACATGTACCCCAGTGTTCATTGCAGTATTTACAATACTGCACTTGTAAATACAAGCACTATTTACAATAGCTAGAACATGGAGGCAACCTAAATGTCCATTGACTGGTGAAAGGATAAAGAAGATGTAGTATATACATATACAATGGACTATTACTCAGCCATAAAAGGAACAAAATTGGGTCATTTGTAGAGATGTGAATGGATGTGATGTGAATAGATATGGAGTGAAGTAAGTCAGAAAGAGAAAAGCAAATATGTATATTAACATATATAAGTGGAATTTAGAAAAAAATGGTTCAGATGTACCTATTTGCATGGCAGAAATAGAGATACAGATGTAGAGAATGGTCATGTGGACACAGAGAGGGAAGAGAAGGTTGTGTCAATTTTAAAGATTAGGATTGACATATATACACTACCATGTGTAAAATAGATAGCTAGTGGGAACTTGAGTGCAGGCGGTGGAGGCGGACCCACGTCTGAGGTCAGGGACAGTGGCCTAGAGTGCCAGGCTGCGACAGCGCAGGAACGGCCGAGAGGAGCTACCCTGCGGCCGAGGTCAGTGGCGGCTGGGAGGAGACACCCTGCCTCCGAGGTCAGGGGTGGCAGTCAGGAGGAGACATCCCACGTCCTAGGTCAGTGGCGGCTGAGAGGAGACACCCCGCGTCCGAGGTCAGGGGCAGCAGCCGGGAGGAGACATCCTGCGTCCGAGGTCAGGGGCAGCCACTGAGAGGAGCTACCCCGTGTCCGAGGTCAGTGGTGGCTGGGAGGAGACACCTTGCTTCCGAGGTCAGGGCGGCAGCTGGGAGGAGCCACCCATGCCCGAGGCCAGGGCCCGCGGCCGGGAGGAGCAACCCGAGGAGTGGTGGCTGGGCAGGCACAGGAGGGCCTAGAGGAGCTATCCTACATTGAAGGTCAGGAATGGTGGCGGTAAGGAGATACCCCTCGTCCAAGGTAAGGAGCAGTGGCTGTGCTTTGCTGGAGCAGCCATGAAGAGATACCCCATGCTCAAAGTAAGAGAAACCCAAGTAAGATGGTAGGTGTTGCAAGAGGGAACCGTGTCCGAGGTCAGTGGTGGCCGGGAGGAGACACCCTGCTTCCGAGGTCAGGGCGGCGGTGGGGAGGAGCTACCCCACGTCCTAGGCCAGTGGCAGCAGGGAGGAGACACCCTGTGTCTGAGGTCTGGGGCAGCCAGGAGAAGCCACCTTGTCCCCAAGGCCAGGGGTGGCAGCTGGGAGGAGCCATTCATGCCGGAGGCCAGGGCCAGTGGCTGGGAGGAGCAACCCAAGGAGTGGTGGCTGGGCAGGCACAGGAGGGCCTAGAGGAGCTATCCTACATTGAAGGTCAGGAACCATGGCGGTAAGGAGATACCCCTCGTCCAAGGTAAGGAACAGCGGCTGTGCTTTGCTGGAGCAGCCGTAAAGAGATACCCCACGCCCAAGGAAGAGAAACCCAAGTAAGATGGTAGGTGTTGCAAGAGGGAATCAGAGGGCAGACACACTGAAACCATACTCACAGAAAACTAGTCAATCTAATCACACTAGGACCACACCCTTGTCTAACTCAATGAAACCAAGCCATGCCTGCGGGGCAACCCAAGACAGGCAGGTCATTGTGGAGAGCTCTGACAGAATGTGGTCCACTGGAGAAGGGAATGGCAAGCCACTTCAGTATTTTTGCCTTGAGAACCCCATGAACAGTATGGAGAATTACATGGACTGTATCGTCCATGGGGTCACAAACAGTCAGACAGGACTGAGCAACTTTCACACTTTCCACAATGAAGACTCTCTAGGACATCAGGGTGCTCTGAGCTGATGGAGGGAATTCCAGCTGCAGGCAGCAGTAGAGGCAACTGTCGAAAGGATCTCATGTGGCGTTTAATCTCCTTTTTCTCCTCCAGTATCAGTAGACCCAGATCTGGTTAACTAGGAGACTGCTGACTGCATTCTTTTGTAGAAGAGTTTTTTTTTTTTTTTTCTATCTCACTCCAACATAGCTCCTTATTATGCAAATGAGCATTGTGGATTTTCCTTTGTTTGTTTCTGTTTCAGCTACATTAAAGAATATGTTGGCAGGAGCTGCCTCCTTCCAGTAGCCGTATGCTGCTGATTAATCACACATAATGGGCAAGCAGTGCGTGGGGTAAGGCAATTTCATACCAATCACAACCCATTATTTAAGATCCTTTTGACACATGGCCTCATTTTATCATGATGCCCTTGGGGTGGGAGGGGAGGAGCAAGAAATACAGAAAGAGACAGGAAGATGAAAGGAAGGGGTTTAGAGAAGGTAGAGAGGAGGGGATGGCAGGGAGGGAGACAGAAAAATAATGCAGAGTTAAAGGAATATGAGGGGAAAAGGAAGATGTCACATAAATTTGGAGGAATGCGGTAATGAGATGATGCCTTCATTCAATCATTCAACAAGCAGCACCACCCTGTGGACTCCAGGTCTGTAAAGGCTGAAACAAGTGCATAGATATGACAGAGGAAACAAATGAGGATGATGCGTGGGGACCACTAATGCAATCTTTGGAAGCGTAGAAAGACTCCTTCACTGAGCGCCAATGCAGAGATCAGAGGAAGGTTCCCGGCACAAGAGCCATCTGAAATACATTCTCCTAGGACAAGAAGGAAGCACCACTTTGCAGGCTAAGAAGAGCTCTCATGAGTCCATATTTACTGTGCTAGATACTAGGCTCAGAGCATCTATACATTGTCTAGTTCTCATGAACAGCCATTTGAGTTTGGTTTATCATCCCCAGATGAAACACAGAGCGTTTAAGCAACTCATCTAATGTCACACAGCTTGAGCATCACAGGGTAACACAGGAACAATCCAGGTCTGGATGATTTCCCAACCCAGCTTCTTCATCAGTGTTCTTTCCAGGATCTTCTCTAGTTTAGAGTGAACTAAACTTTTTTGTGAGAAAGTCTGGTCAGTGAGCTGGCACTTTGGGGGATTCCAACCATAGATTCTAGGGGAGCAGGGCACTCAGAGTAATTGCACATGAAATCAGCAATAAGTGTATGATGTCTGGAGCACAGGACCTGCCCTTCCACAGTCTGTGAAAGTGAAAATGTTAGTCACACAGTTGTGTCCAACTCATTGTGACCCCGTGGACTATAGCCCGCCAGGCTCCTCTGTCCATAGAACATTCCAAACAAGAATACTGGAGTGGGTTCCTATTCCAACAGCCTAACTGCAGTCTTGTCTTCCCACCATTAACACCAGTGCCAGTTTCCACCCCAAGAAACAGGTTCAAATCTTGTTCATCACCTTCTCAGAAATATCAGATGTCTTGGAGCTCATGGGGTGGGAGTAGCTGCAGGGGAGGAATTTCCAAGAGCGATGGAGTGTGATAGCGGAAGCCCTTGTCACCTGGCTTTCACCGTGGGGTCTCTTCATTCCGTCTTTTCATTCTATTCCCTCTTCACTCCAGTCAGTCACTTAGAAAGTATCCCCAAGATTTCCCATCCCTGAGTTCACATTTCCTTTCCCAGAATTTTTTTTTTTCTTCCACTTTTCCTCTGCTAATAACGCTTGCTTCCTCTTTCAAACT
>SJXQ01002541.1:0-10084 GCA_006408695.1 Aepyceros melampus
AGGGCAGAATATAATCCCTTGCTGTACAGTAGGCTCTTGTTGTTTATGTAGCTTAAATAAAGTGGTATGAATCTGTTAGTCCCATACTCCTAATTTGTTCCATTCCCCAACTCTTTCCCCTTTGGTAACCATGAATTTGTTTTGTATATCTGTGAGTCTCTTTCTGTTTGGGAGTTTTATTTGCATCATTTTTTAATATTCCACATGTAATTGATATCATTGGGTATTAGTCTTTGTCTGACCTAGTTCACTTAGTATGATAATTTCTAGGTCCATTTATGTTGCTGCAAATGGCATTATTTCATTCTTTTTTATGGCTCACTAATATTCCATTGTATATATAACACATCTTATTCATCTATTCATCTGTCAATGGACATTTAGGTTACTTTGATGTCTTGGCTATTGTAAATAGTGCTTCAGTGAACACTGAGGTATATGTATCTTTTCAAATTATAGTTTTCTCTTGGTATATGCCCAGGAATGAGATTGCTGGGTCATATGGTAACTCATTTTTTAGATTTTTGAGAAAACGGTTCTCCATAGTGACTGCACTGATTTTTCTGGGTCCTTTTTAATCAATCGATTTTTCTACTAGTTATGTGACACACTTTTTCTGCTTTTTGGAAGTCTACTAATTTTTTAGATATAGGACATTGCATTTTTTTCAATTGTTGAGTGCTAGGTACTGTCTTATTCCTTTATGGTGTGTTTGAGTTTGACAGGCAATTAAATTACTTGTGGATTAGTTTGACTCTTTCAAAACTTGTTTTTAAAGTTCATATAAACTAGGCCTAGAGTAGCCTTTACTTTAAAGGTAGTTTAGTTCCATTTCTAAGATGTGACTCTTTGGAGTTTATGCTAAATGTATTCAGTGATGTTCCCTCCACTCTGGCAGGTGGATGCTCATATGATTCCAAGTTGTGTGTGAGCTCCGGGAATTATTTAGCTTGAAACACCTTGTAATGCTCTTTTCTTGAAAGTTCTCTTTCTCTCCTTGTGGAGCTTTATCCTAAGCATGTGCAGATTTTTTTTTCAGTCAGAGACTGAAAGGGACATCTTTCAGATTTCTGGAGCTCTTTCTCTGTGTGTCTCTTCCTATCTGTACTCTCCCCTAAATTCTAGCTGCCTTGGCTTCTCTGAACTTTGATCTCTGTAGTCTAAATTTGATAAGACTGCTGGGATCTGAGTTCTCCCTCAGCCTGAATAGCAGTTCAGAAATTGCCTCCAGGCAGGTGGACCAGAGGACTACATAACTCACTCACTTGTCCCTTTTTCTCAGTGATCACAGTCCTGTACTGCCTGCTGTCCATTGTGTGAAAGCAGTTTGTTCTGTTTTCAGCTTTTTTGTAATGGTAGAAGTGATTCAGAAAAGAGACTGAGGCTAGAGAAGATGGTCACATTTCAAGTCACATTTGAGTCCCTGGGATGGCCTCCAAATGTGGGATACTGGCTTCATGCAGGAAAGAATTCAAGAGTGAGCCATAAAGTGAAAGAAGGTTTATTCAGGGACCAGAATCACTCTCTAGACAGAGTATGGCCCATCTCAGAAGGCCAGAGAGGCAAGAGTGGAACCAGGATATGGGGTTGTCAGTTTTGGTAAGGGGTGAGTAATTTCATAGGCTAATGAGTGGGAGGAGTATTCCAGTTATTTGGGGGGAGAGGTGGGGATTTCCAGGCTTCCCTCATAGCTCAATTGATAAAGAATCTGCCTGCAATCCAGGAGACTCTGGTTTGATTCCCAGGTCAGGAAGATCCACTGGAGAAGGGATAGGCTACCCACTCCAGTATCCTTGGGCTTCCCTTGTGGCTCAGCTGGTAAAGAATTTGCCTGCAATGTGGGAGACCTGGGTTCAGTCCCTGCGTTGGGAAGATCCCCTGGAGAAGAGAAAGGCTACCCACTCCAGTTTCTGGCCTGGAGAATTCCATGGACTGTATAGTCCATGGGGTTATAAAGGGTTGGACATGACTGAGAGACATTCACTTTCACTTTTCACTGGGGATTTCCAGAAATTGGGCCATTTCCTCCCTGCCCCCCACTTTTGACTTCTTCTGGTCGTCCTTGGAACCAACATGGCACCTGGAATATGGCATTTAGTGTGCTGATGTGTTGCAATGGGCATACACTGAAGCTCAAGGTCGAGTAGAAGTTGACTAGTCTGCCATCTTAGACCTACTCAGTTTATGTTGTGTCACTGGGCTATGTCATTCTTTTAAAGGTTGTGCCCTGACCCCTTTGTGTCTCAGAAGGTAATTTTAGACTCTGTCATTCCTTTGCCTCTTTCTTTTGACTAGAACTAAAAAAGACCATAGACATACAAGGCACTAAATTCATGGGACTTTTACAGTAAGGTGTAAAATGAAATGAAAACAATGTGTTTAACACTATAAGCCTATGGATGTGAGGCAGGTGGGTCTTCTCTGCAAATAGATAAAAGTGTTTCTAAAGAAAGAGCCAGACCTACAAGGTCTGGGCCAGTGGTTCTTGAACTAATATAAAGAGAAGCATTTGGGTGTTAAAAGGGCAGATTCTAGGTTTCCTACAAAAGATCCTGTTCATACACACCAAGGAAATGAGAACTGAAAGAGACACATGTACCCCAATGTTCATCGCAGCCCTGTTTATAATAGCCAGGACATGGAAGCAACCTAGATGTCCATCAGCAGATGAATGGATAACAAAGCTGTGGTACATATACACAATGGAGTATTCAGTTCAGTTCAGTTGCTCCGTCGTGTCCGACTCTTTGTGATCCCATGAATTGCAGCATGCCAGGCCTCCCTGTCCATCACTAACTCCCGGAGTTCACACAGATTCATGTCTATTGAGTCAATGATGCCATCCAGCCATCTCATCCTCTGTTGTCCCCTTCTCTTCCTGCCCCCAATCCCTCCCAGCATCAGAGTTTTTTCCAATGAGTCAACTCTTTCATGAGGTGGCCAAAGTACTGGAGCTTCAGCTTTAGCATCATTCCTTCCAAAGAAATCCCAGGGTTGATCTCCTTCAGAGTGGACTTGTTGGATCTCCTTGAGACTCTCAAGAGGGACTCTCAAGAGTCTTCTCCAACAGTCCATTACTTAGCCATTAAAAAGAATACATTTGAATCAGTTCTAATGAGGTGGATGAAACTGGAGCCTATTATACAGAGTGAAGTAAGCCAGAAAGAAAAACACCAATACAATATACTAACGCATATATATGGAATTTAGAAAGATGGTAACGATAACCCTGTATGCGAGGCGGTAAAAGAGACGCAGATGTATCAATCAGTCTTTTGGACTCTGTGGGAGAAGGAGAGGATGGGATGATTTGGGAGAATGGCATTGAAACATGTATAATATCATTTAATTTCAGGTCACTTATCCATTCTTCTGCCTTGGGTCTGCTATTGAAATCTAGTGTATCATTCACCTCTGTTTTTTGTTTTGTTTTGATGTTGTTCTTGTTCTTTAGTTCTTCTGGGTCTTTGGTAAACATTTCTTGCATCTTCTCCATTTTTTTTTTTCTGAGATCCTGGATCATCTTCACCATCAATATTCTGAATTCTTTTTCTGGAAAGTTGCCTATCTCTACTTCATTAGTTGTTTTTCTGGAGTTTTATCTTGTCCCTTCATCTGGGACATAAGTCTCTAATTTTTCACTCTAATTAACTTTTTGTGATGTGGTTATCATTCTAGCAGCTGTGGGAGTGTAGTTCTTGCTTCTTCTGCCTATCTCTGGTGAATGAAGCTAAGAGGCTTCTGTAAGCTTCCTGCTGAGTCTGGTTTAAAAGAAAAGGATTTACTAGAGTATGTGAGAGACTTACAGACACTGCTTCTGGGAACAAGACCCCCCACCCAAGGGAGATCCAGCAAAGCCCTACCTCTTTTCCTGGCAGCAGCACATGTAGTGAGTTCTAGGGCCCACTCATGCTGATGGAGCATGGGTCAGATCCATGCTCCAGGAGCTGCTCAGAAAGGGAGCCTCCACGGACCCACCAGCCACGTGGTCGTGGAGCCCACATGCCCCTCTCTCCTGCCACACCCATCTCCAACCCCCACCTTCCCCAGGCTTGTTTAATGACAGGGCCTGGATCTCAGTGACACCCACTTACTATAAGCTATAAGCTATAAAGGAGGCTGGCAAGTTGAGTCTTGACTTTTACTTTAGAAAAGTGAGACTATGGAATTTTCCTTGACATAGAAGAGCTATATAAGAGATGCTTAGCAATAAATAAATCAGACAAATGTACATGAAAATGTCTTTGGAATATCTTTCATCAAGAGGTGATCATCGATTTTCTTTGGCATTCATTTGGGAAGATAGAGAAATTGTGACACAGTCTACAACTTTTAAAAAATTGCTATAGAAATACATTGCTAAAAAAATATCAAACAGAACAGAATTATAAGATGTGAAAAAATAACCTGCCTATTTCCTATTCCACCATTGCCATTCCCACTCTTAACAGTTTTATCTTTTCTATTATACACATCTGTATGCATATACATACATGTATATGTATATATACTTTTATATTTAATTCAAATGGAATTATGGCATACCATTTTGCAACTTACTTTATTCACTTAACAACGTATCATGGAAATATTTTTATGTCATTAAGTATAGCTTTACCTTATCTTTAAAATATTTCATTTGAAAAATTTCAAAAACAAGTGAAAGTGGAGAGAATAGTATAATGAATTAAAATTAAACATGATCAGTTTTGATTCATCTATATCATCACCCATTCTACCATCCCTGGAATATTTTAAAGCAAATCCCAGGCATCACCTCTTTTTGATAGGTATCTCTTTTCATCAGTAGGTATCTCTAAGACAGGGGTTGGTTGGCAAAGGTCAAATGAGGTCTCTGTAGTAACTACTCAGCTCTGCCACTGTAGTGCATAAGCAGCCATAGACAAATGGGGCTAACAGGTCCAATAAGCTTTAGCTACAAAACAAGCAGTGGCCAGAGTGGCCAACAGGGCTAGTGTGCCAACCTCTGCTCTGAAACAAAAGAACTTTTTCCTTTAGCTCATGATATTTCTCTTTAATACTATTTTTTTAAAGTTAGTGAAGATCTTTCTTTAATGTCATTAGATCTAAAAATATCAACAATTTCTTAATAACCAATATGCTCAATGTTTTCTTTTCCTGATCTTATTACAATCTTGTTTATAGTTTATTTAAATCAGAGTCAAAATAAGAATAATAATTGCTTGAAATTGAAATTGCCCAATCTTCTCAGTCTCTTTTATCCCACATATTTTTCTCCATCTCTTCCTTCACACTTAAAATATTTTCTGAAGAAACAGGATCCCATTTATAAAGTCTTACACAGTCTCAGATTTGTTGATTATGTCTCTGTCATATCATTCAGTATGTTCCTCTATCTCTGGTGGTTCTGTAAATCAGTTATAGGATCTAGAGTCTTGACCAGATTTAGGTTAATTTTTTTTCTTTCTTGGCAGGATGACTACTTTAGGAGGTACCTGATGTCTGATAATCTTTCTCTGCAATGCCATCAATCACTAACTGTCGTTGCCTGATGATATCTTACTTACAAGGAGTAAGTAAGACGCTTACTCCTTGGAAGGAAAGTTATGACCAACCTAGACAGCATATTAAAAAGCAGAGACATTACTTTGTCAACAAAGGTCCATCTAGTCAAGGCTATGACTTTTCCAGTGGCCATGTATGAATGTGAGAATTGTACTATAAAGAAAGCTGAGTGCTGAAGAATTGATGGTTTTAAACTATGGTGTTGGAGAAGACTCTTGAGAGTCCCTTGGACTGCAAGGAGATTCAACCAGTCCATCCTAAAGGAGATCAGTCCTGGGTTTTCAGTAGAAGGACTGATGTTGAAGCTGAAACTCCAACACTTTGGCCACCTGATGTGAAGAGCTGACTCATTTGAAAAGACCCTGATGCTGGGAAAGACTGAGGGCAGGAGGAGACGGGGACGACAGAGGATGAGACGGTTGGATGGCATCATCGACTCAATGGGCACACAGTAGTTGGTCATGGACAGGGAAGCCTGGTGTGCTGAAGTTCATGGGGTCACAAAGAGTTGGACACAACTGAGCGACTGAACTAATGATATCTTAAGTTTGCTATTTCTTCTTCATTTAACAGTTAACTTCCTTTAAAGAGAAAATTTTCTTTATCTGTTTTTGGTTACCCTGAGATACAAAAAAACAACATAAATTTCTGATTCTTTTCTTTAACTCACTCTTTTTTCTTTTTTTAAATGAGATAGTTCTCTGAAATGCTCTGAGGATATCCAATGGAGGTTTTCATTTTTGGTTTCATTGTGAACCTTTGCATGTAAAAATTGCATTGATTATCCTTTTTGATGCTGAAAGCATCCCATCTTTGGTCAAGGAGAACTTACTCAGGTAACTGTTTAGTCTTTTGACACCATTCTGGTAGTATTTAATGGCTCCTTTTCTTTCTGGCTTGACAAAGTTTCCAGGTTTTTTTGTATCCCAAACTTGGAAGCAACCATTTCTCCAAAGAGTCCTGGTTCCTTTAGTGGCAAGTGACATATAGAAAACATAATCTAGGTTGTGGAGGTGCTTATTGCTACTGGGTTGGTCATTGTTTCTAGGCATTTTTGGTGGATGGAGATAAAAAATAACTGTTGCTTTGAAGATAAAATACATCATGAGTTCATATTAATATTTCCAATTCAATTGCAGTTCTATGAGGTTTTAACATAAGCTCATCAATTTTACATTGTATTCCTTTCCAACCATGACAAAAATTTCAATTCTCAACACCACCAACATAATCACTTTTCCTATAATAACACACACAAAAGTCTCCAAATAACAACATCAACACTATTATCAGCAATATGATTATTAAAAACAGTTTCATAACTTTAGGGTTTTCTCATTTGGTTGGGTGGTTTAGTTTGTTTTGGTTTACATGCTAAGGATATACCCCCACATGGGACATACAGTTAAATGATTCTGTCTTAAAGTCAATTAAAGGGATTTCGCTGGTGGCCCAGTGGTTAAGAATCAACTTGGAATGGAGAGATGTGAGTTCGATCCCTGGTTAGGGAACTAACATCCCGCATGCCGAGGAGCAACTGAGCCCATGCATCACAACCACTAAGCCTGTGCCTGAAAACTAGAGAGTCAGTGCATGGCAATGACCCACATCAATCAATGAAAATCCCATGTGCCACACCTAAAACCCAAGTGAACCAAATAAATAACTATTAAAAAAAATAAACCCAATTAGAATAATTCCTTTTCAGAACTATGTCCTACCTAAGAAAAAGTTAATTTGCTTTTTTTACTTTCAATTTTCAGTGGTTGCTTTTTAAAATATATTTAGCTTTGTTTTAGAATTCTCCATAATATTTACACAATTCTGAGATTAAATATACAAAAGGATGTATATTTAGGTAAGTCTAATTTCTATCTACACTCCTTCTACCCAACTGCCTCCCTCTCCTATTGATGTTGTTCAGCTGCTAAGTCACGTTCAACTCTTCGTAACCCCATGGACTGCAGAATGCCAGGCTTCCCTGTCCTTTATCCTCTCCCAGAAGTTGCTCAAACTCATGTCCCTTGAGTCAATTGTACCATTCCACCATCTCATCCTCTGTCATCTCCTTCTTCTGCCTTCAATCTTTTCCAGCATCAGTGTCTTTTCCAGTGATTCTGCTCTTCACATCAGGTGGCCAAAGTACTGTAGCTTCAGCTTCAGCATCAGTCCTTCCAATGAATGTCCAGGGTTGATTTCCTTTACAATTGACTCATTTGATCTCCTTGTGGTCCAAGGGATGCTCAAGAGTCTTCTCCAACACCACAGTTCTAAAGCATCAATTTGGTATTCAGTCTCCTTTATGGTTCAACTCTCACATCTGTACATGACTACTGGAAAAACCATGTTTTGACTATATGGACCTTTGTCAGCAAAGTAATGTCTCTGCTTTTTAATATGCTGTCTAGGTTTGTCATAGCTTTTCTTCCAAAGAGCAAGCATCTTAATTTCATGGCTGCAGTCACCGTCCACAGTGATTTTGGAGCCCAATAAAAAGTCTGTCACTGTTTCCATTTTTTCTCTATCTATTTACCATGAAGTGATGGGATTGGATGCCATGGTCTTAGTTTTTTTGAATGTTGAGCTTTAAGCCAGCTTTTTCACTCTCCTCTTTCACCCTCATCAAGAGGCTCTTTAGTTCCTCTTCACTTTCTACCATTATGATGGTATCATCTGCATATCTGCAGTTGTTGATATTTCTCCTGGAAATCTTGATTCTAGCTTGTGATTCATCCAGTCTGGCATTTCACATGATGTACACTCTGCATAGAAGTTAAATAAGCAGGGTGAAAATATACAGCCTTGATGTACTCCTTTCCCACTTTTGAACTGGTCCATTGTTCCATGTCCAGTTCTGTTACTTCTTGAGCTGCATGCCATTTTTAATTCTTTATCCTTCCATTAAATATATATATATATATATATATATATATAAGCAAACTTGTATATATTTTTAATTTCTCCTTTTTTTTTAATTGAATAGCCTTCTGTATTTTCCACAAGAATGTTACAGTAGGCAGTGTTTTCCCAAAATTTGACCATGGAACTTTTTCTACAAAGCACCCTAATAGGTGAGTATTGGGCAAAACACATTTAGAAAATGCTGCTACAATTCATAGAAGAAAAATAATCTGTGGACTGTTAATTAGTATACACTAGCTGAAACAGTTTTTTTTTTCTCCACAAAATGAAGAGGTCTTTCTGTTCTTTATTTAATCAAGTCTCTTTCTAAATTTTTCAGTCCTTTCCTGAATAAGATTTCTGTGACTATTCTTCTGAGAACACCCACTATGGAACTGTGATCGACAGTTCGCAACTGTGGTTGCAAAGTCCTACAACATTATAGTCTCTTGACTCCTCACACAACAGGTTAATGCCAGTCCCCTGTGGGCAGGATCACTTTCTGGCCTTATGAGCTGTCTACAACCACCGAAGATTGTAAAGTAAGTCACAAAGACATTTTCCTGATGTTTTACCTCCACTCTCATCTTCCTGGTGTCATTAACTTGAAAGTCAAAGCTCTCTCCTTGCTCACAGGTTCAAGTGAACATCCTCTTCTAAAGAAGCTATGTAGTGGGCCTATTTGTCAGAATATGCATTGTTTGTCCCCAAAGAATCCTTTTGTGTGGTTCCTTTATCTGTAGTTGAAAGACTTCTCTTTTTGCTCCAAGCACCAGTGGTGGTTAGTGGATTTTCATGGAAGATAGGAAGATTTGACTCCTCAGTAGAAAGTTAATAAAGGATTCTGAGCTGCACTCAGTGTACCTGAATTTTTAAACTCCTACTGAGACAGGTCTTTTAGGAACCTTGATGATGAGATCAACCCCACTTCCTCTGTTTGTACTCAGCTCTCCATTAAAGCACTAAGGCAATTTGACCTGCATAACAACCTAGCATGAATCTCTACAAAGCTAAAATTGTGTCCCTAGAGAGCTCATGGAAGTGGAGAAGAGCATCTCGTGAAATAGGCCACACTACTGCAGAGGCAAACGTTCACCTAAATCAGTGTTTGCAGTTGCCAGCAAAGCAAGGTTTTCTTGCTGCTTTGACTTTAGCTGTCTTCCTTCTGGGCTACTCTTGTATTTGACCTTCATGTGGGGAATGGTTTCAGCATGTTTATCCTGATGGGCACCTTCCATACACAGTCTATGCAGCCTGTGGAGGGAAAGCAATTCTGGACCCGAATACCTTCTCACCCTCTGCTCACACTCTCCTATCTCTTGACCTTCTATCTGCTTGGGAAGGCTAGCTCTTTCTTATTTGCCCTTTGTTATCCTATTCTTGCTCCCTGCTAGACTTTTACCCAAATAGAGGCCCCAATCATGTGTCCGAGGTCAAATTCTATAGTAACAGCAAGATACTCCAACTGGGATCCTTCAGTTCAGTTCAGTTCAGTTCACTCGTTCAGTAATGTCCGACTCTTTGTGACTCCGTGAACTGAAGCACGCCAGGCCTCCCTGTCCATCACCAGCTCCCAGAGTTCACTCAGACTCATGTCCATCAAGTCGGTGATGCCATCCAGCCATCTCATCCTCTA
>SJXQ01002542.1:0-10701 GCA_006408695.1 Aepyceros melampus
CCACAGTGGAAGGCAATGTACAGTGAAAAGACTAAATACACATCTGTAGCAATGATCAAAGCCAGTGGAGGTAGGACCATGATCAGGTAATGGTCTCATCCTTATTCTACAAGGAGACTGTCCTTGACTGACTCTGCAGTTACTGACTTGCCTCCCCACCTCCTCAGCCTTGAAATGTGCACCTGCTTGGCTGGGCACTAAACTGTAGGGATCCCCTCTGGACATTCAGCCTTGGCAATCTCCTGGCCTCACGCATCTGCTTGCCCTCAAGTGCCTGGAGTGCTCACTGATGATAACTTGGTATGCATCATGCTGCTAGGTCACTTCAGTCGTGTCCAACTCTGTGCGACCCCATAGACGGCAGCCCACCAGGCTCCCCCATCCCTGGGATTCTCCAGGCAAGAACACTGGAGTGGGTTGCCACTTCCTTCTCCAATACATGAAAGTGAAAAGTGAAAATGAAGTCACTCAGTCGTGTCCGACTCTTAGCGACCCCGTGGACTGCAGCCTACCAGGCTCCTCTATCCATGGGATTTTCCAGGCTAGAGTATTGGAGTGGGGTGCCATTGCCTTCTCTGAGATAATCAAAATGTTGTCACTGAGCCAGATGGCAGGATCATCCTTGAGAATTTCTTAGAAATGCAAATCATGGGCCCCAGTCTGGACACCCCTCCCCATGCAAACCCTAGGAGGATGAAGCCCTCCAGTTGGTCCTAGTTCACATTCCAATTCATGAACTACCTCTGTAACATATTCCCAGGATCTCAGTGGCTTAGTTGCCCTTCCAGTACTTATGGGGGAAACCAGGCAATCAACCAACAAAACCCTTTACTAAAAAATTGAATTGAGTAAAGGAAATTTCAAGCACCATATGAAACATTTCTTGGATGGGCAGAAATTTTGATACCCAGTAAATTCTGTCCACTATTCACCAAAATGGGCTTCCCTGGTGATTCAGACAGTAAAGAGTCCACCTGCAATGCGGGAGACCTGGGTTCCATCCCTGGGTTGGGAAGATCCTCTGGGGAAGACCACGGCAACCCCACTCCAGTATTCTTGCCTGCAGAATCCCCATGGACAAAGGAGCATGATAGATCAAAAAGGGTTGGACACAACAGAGCAGCTAAGCGCACACACACAGAGAAACACACACACTCTCTAAGATAGAAACAAAAAGATCTTTTAGCTATATACATATATTTCTAGTTCTGTATTTTGTACAGCTTTGATGATATCCAAAAGGTGATGATATATTTTAAAAAATAAAGCATCTTATATTTAAGAGAAATGTTTTTTGCTGATAAAGCAATCCATGCTTATGGTAGCAATTTTGAAAATTTATTGGCAAGAGTTAAAAACATCATTTATAATTCCACCATTTATGATCATCTATGTCACATCATGGTGTATTTTCTCCTTCTCTGAAAATTGTTTTAACACAGATAAAGAAAAAAATGTTGCCTGCCACTTCAGTTCCACAGGGATTAAGCTCTTAGTCACTGCAGTGCATAACGTGTGTGCTCTGAGGGCAATTTAGGATGCAAAACAACCGGAAGCATTCTGTGCATTAGATATACCAGTCACTAGGTAAGATACGGAGAAGGCAATGGCACCCCACTCCAGTACTCTTGCCTGGAAAATCCCATGGACAGAGGAGCCTGGTAGGCTGCAGTCCCTGGGGTTGCTAAGAGTCAGACGTCACTGAATGACTTCACTTTCACTTTTCACTTTTCATGCTTTGGAGAAGGAAATGGAAACCCACTCCAGTGCTCTTGCCTGAGAATCCCAGGGTTGGGGGAGCCTGATCGGCTGCCGTCTGTGGGGTCACACAGAGTTGGACATGACTGAAGCGACTTAGCAGCAGCAACAGGTAAGATACATGTCTAAAAGAAAATTTCAAAGACCCCAGATTCTTCCATCTTCCCATATTTAGAAAAGCCCTAAAATCATTAACTTGAAATGTTTGTTCTTTGTGATTAGCAACGCCAATTTAGCACATGGGTGCTTAAATCAGGAGCTGAATCTATCATCCCAATTCTTATACCTTCTCATATCTAGAAAAGCACTAAAATCCTTCATAGTTACACTGTTCCTCATGACTAGTGAAGGCTCCCCGAGATGAGTAGAAACCTTCTGGAAAAATATATGCTTGATTGCATGTGTTTCCCCTTAACCAAGGTGAAGGTGAAGTCACTCAGTCACGTCTGACTCTTTGTGGCCCCGTGGACTATAACCTACTAGGCTTCTCCGTCCATGGGATTCTCCAGGCAAGAGTACCCAAGTGGATTGCCATTTCCTTCTCCAGGGCCCTTCACCAAAAGATACATTTAAACCGACTTTCTCCCCTGCCTTTTTGGAGCATTTTCTCAGAGTTATCTGAGGTGTCATCTCCTGGGCTGTAGTCCTCACTACCCCCAATAAAACTTAACTTACATCTCTCACGTTGTGCATCTTAAGTCGACAGCAGTAATCCTTTCATGCTTCATTACATTTTTTTTCCCAGCAGAAAAGTTCATGTACACACAGGTTCTTCCCTTACCTCTTTGGAGCAGGTCCTCAGAGCTCTCTGAGAGGCCTCTCTGGCTACGGTCCTCAGTAAGGTCCCTGAATAAAACTTAACTCACAACTTTTACATTGTGCATTTTTATTTCAATTGACATGTAGTCAAAGTCCTAGGAGAGGCTTTTCGTTTGTTTGTTTAAATACTTGTCAATGCTGCTGCTGCTGCTAAGTCGCTTCAGTCGTGTCCTACTCTGTGTGACCCCATAGACGGCAGTCCACCAGGCTCCGCCGTCTCTGGGTTCTCCAGGCAAGAACACTGGAGTGGGTTGCTATTTCCTTCTCTGTGAAAGTGAAAAGTGAAAGTAAAGTTGCTCAGTCGTGTCTGAATCTTCACGATCCCATGGATTGCAGCCCACCAGGCTTCTCCATCCATGGAGAAGCTTTTCACTTTCCACTTTTCAGTTCACTTTTCACTTTTCATGCATTGGAGAAGGAAATGGCAACCCACTCCAGTGTTCTTGCCTGGAGAATTCCAGGGATGGGGGAGCCTGGTGGGCTGCCATCTATGGGGTCACACAGAGTAGGACACGACTGAAGTGCCTCAGCAGCAGCAGCAGCAGCAGCAGCAGCATGTGACATTTCTGAAGCCAGCGGTGTGGGCCAGTCTCAGACCAGTGCCTAAGTCAATGAAACGGAGTGCAGCATCAGAAAGTATTTCAAAATAGCTCAAGCCTCAGATTGCATTTCTGGTACATGCCAGGTGTTTGCATGTCTGTAGTAATACTGCATAAATCCACCATTCTTTTCTTATGCCATCTCACATTCCTGAGCTTGTCTGGATTCCACAAAGCTTTGCATGTTTCTATGCCCTCGACTTTCCATGTGATATTGCCTCATAGAAGTCTAAAAGCTACTGAACATTTTCCTTAGGGAGAGAGATGAGAACATTGATTCCAGAGAAATTTCTTTTCACCTAACAGATGGAAGGGGAAGGCTAGAAATAGTCTGTTAATAGTTTCTGATCCATTACATAGTTTATTTAATCAATCTCCTACTGGATGTTTGCTTTGTCATTTTTCATTACTAGAAACAATAATGCAGTGAACATCATTATACCTAAATCCTTACAATCATATATAAATAGAACTGTTGGAAAAGTTTATATATTGTTGGATGAAAGGAAATGTGTATTTTAGTTTTGAATATTGTCAAATTGCCCTCTGAATGGACTGCAATTTACATCTTTGTTTACAACATATAGAAGTACCTGATTCTATCCCCTTGCCAACACTTAACTTTGCTATTCTAATAGGTGAAAAATGCATCTGTGATTTTAATGATTGTATTTCTTATTTTAGAAAAGATTTTGATGCTTTATTTTGTTGATGATATGTGAGATTAAAAATCTTTTCATACATTTATAGGCAATTTTATTTCTTTGTGCATATTCTTCATTTAAAAAAAAATATTTTCTGGTTGTGCTGTGAGGCATGTGGGATTAGTTCCCTGACTGGGCATGGAATCTGCACTCTCTGCATTGGCAGTGAAGAGTCTTAACCACTGGGCCACCAAGGAAGTCCCTGTATTGTTTATTTTCGATTCATTTTTTCATATTGATTTGTAAAAACCATTAAGAAAATTAACCTGTTGGTCCAGTATATACAGTGCAGATACTTTTACTAATTTACTAGTTTCAGTTCAGTTTAGTTCATTCACTCAGTTGTGTCCAATTCTCTGCGACCCCATGGATTGCAGCACGCCAGGCCTCCCTGTCCACCACCAACTCCCGGAGTTTACTCAAACTCATCTCCATTGGGTCGGTGATGCCATCCAACCATCTCATCCTCTGTCGTCCCCTTCTCCTCCTGCCTTCAATCTTTCCCAGCATCAGGGTCTTTTCAAATGAGTCAGCTCTTCGAATCAAGTGGCCAAAGTATTGGAGTTTCTGCTTCAACGTCAGTCCTTCCAATGAACACTCAGGACTGATCTTCTTTAGGATGGACTGGTTGGATCTCCTTGCAGTCCAAGGAAACTCTCAAGAGTCTTCTCTAACACCACAGTTCCAAAGCATCAATTCTTCAGCGCTCAGCTTTCTTTATAGTCCAATCCACCAACTCCCGGAGTTTACTCAAACTCATCTCCATTGGGTCGGTGATGCCATCCAACCATCTCATCCTCTGTCGTCCCCTTCTCCTCCTGCCTTCAATCTTTCCCAGCATCAGGGTCTTTTCAAATGAGTCAGCTCTTCGAATCAAGTGGCCAAAGTATTGGAGTTTCTGCTTCAACGTCAGTCCTTCCAATGAACACTCAGGACTGATCTTCTTTAGGATGGACTGGTTGGATCTCCTTGCAGTCCAAGGAAACTCTCAAGAGTCTTCTCTAACACCACAGTTCCAAAGCATCAATTCTTCAGCGCTCAGCTTTCTTTATAGTCCAACTCTCACATCCATACATGACCACAGGAAAAACCATAGACTTAACGAGATGGATCTTTGTTGGCAAAGTAATATGGTGTGTAGGTTGGTCATAACTTTCCTTCCAAGGAGTAAGCATCTTTTAATTTCATGGTTTACAAGGTTATAAAAAATTATTCCATATTTTCCTTTTGAGTTTTAATGATTTCTTGAAGATAATGATCTGTCTGGAATTGTTTTGCTGTGAGCAGTGATATAAGGATCCAGCTTCCCCACCCCTCCAATCCAAACCCCCCTTCCGCCATCCCTCCACCCCTGTCCAAGAACCGTGGCAGTCACATGACACCTGCTCTTCTTAAAATTATCACTAGTTTTTGTGTTGCAGAATCAGTGGCAACCTATTCTCATCTCACTTGCCTTCTTAATAACATTGAGCACAGATGATCACATGTTCTACATTAAACATTCTTCTTTAACCCTCATTCTCTTAGGTTACCTCACTGGCTAAGCAGCCATTGCATCTTATCTTCTAGAGACTAAGGAATGTGATTTGAGCATATCTCTAATTTTCTTGAAGAGATCTCTAGTCTTTCCCATTCTGTTCTTTTCCTCTATTTCTTTGCATTGATCGCTAAAGAAGGCTTTCTTATCTCTTCTTGCTATTCTTTGGAACTCTGCATTCAGTGCTTGTATCTTTCCTTTTCCCCTTTGTTTTTTGCCTCTCTTCTTTTCACAGCTATTTGTAAGGCTTCCCCAGACAGCCATTTTGCTTTTTTGCATTTCTTTTCCATGGAGATGGTCTTGATCCCTGTCTCCTGTACAATGTCATGAACCTCATTCCATAGCTCATCAGGCACTCTATCAGATCTAGGCCCTTAAATCTATTTCTCACTTCCACTGTATAATCATAAGGGATTTGATTTAGGTCATACCTGAATGGCCTAGCGATTTTCCCTACTTTCTTTAAGTCTGAATTTGGTAGTAAGGAGTTCATGATCTGAGCCACACAGTCAGCTCCTGATCTTGTTTTTGTTGACTGTATAGAGCTTCCCCATCTTTGGCTGCAAAGAATATAATCAGTCTGATTTTGGTGTTGACCATGCTCAGTAAATCTGTAATCCAATCTTCTGTTGATGGGTGGGGCTCTGTTCCCTCCCTGTTATTTGAAGAAAGTGAAGTCACTCAGTGGTACCTGACTCTTTGCGACCCTGTGGACTGTAGCCCTCCAGGCTCCTCTGTCCATGGGATTCTCCAGGCAAGAATCCTGGAGTGGGTTGCCATTTCCTTCTCAAGGAGATCTTCCCAACCCAGGGATTGAACCGGGTCTCCTGCATTGCAGGCAGAAGCTTTATCCTCCGAGCCACCAGGGAAGCCTTTTATTTAGCTGAGGCCCAACTATAGTGGAGGTAATGAAGATAATGGTGACCTCCTTCAAAAGGTCCAATGCAAGCACTGCTACACTCAGTGCCCCCAACCCTGCAGCAGGCTACTGCCAACCCACGCCTTCACTGGAGACTCCTAGACACTCACAGGCAAGCTGGGTCAGTCTCCCTTGGGGTCACTGCTCCTTTCTCCTGGTTCCTGGTGAGCACAGGGTTCTGCCTCTGCCCTCCAAGAGTCTATTTCCCCAGTCCTGTGTAAGTTCTGACAGCTCTATAGTGGGGTTAATGGAATCTGCTGCACCTAGAGCCCCTGCCCCTGTGGGTCACTGCTGACCCATAGCTCCACAGGACACACTGAAACACAATTCTCTCTCAATCTCTGTGGCGTCTCTGGGTCCTGGTGCACACAAGGTTTGTCTGAGCCCTCTGAGTGTCTCTGGCAGGTATGGGGTTTGATTCTAAATATGATTTCACCCCTCCTCCTGTCTTGCTGTGTCTTCTCCTTTGCCCTTGGGTGTGGGATATCTCCTCAGTCACTCCAGCGCCACAGCCATATACAGTATCATCACTGTGTGTCAGTAGTATTGCTCCTGGCTCTGACACTGTGGCAAACTTACAATAATCATCTGTGTTTTGGTCTGATTTCCAAGGAATGGGCAAGAAGCTCAAAACAGAGTCCCTGTCTTTGTTGTCTATCCACGGCATTCAGCATAGTTCCTAATTCTTTGGAGATGCACAGTAAGTGCTTGTTGAGTGCAAAGTTTAGAAACTGAATGAAGTCAAGCCCCTTTTAATGGAATGTCTGACTCTTCTCCTCCTTCAACCAGCTGAGCATCTCCTTTTAGTGTCTCCTTATTACAGTGATCATTTATCATGATTGTGAGATTGCAAATTGTCACTCATCATCTCAAGGAGAAGTGCAGAATTCCCCTGGAGTAAATTTTAATTTAAATTTAATCTTTAACAAATCACATGAAAACACTTGGGTATAATGGAAAGGGGGTTAACACTGAAAGAGAGGTCAAGGAATTCAACCTTGATTAAGGGTTGGAACCCTGGAGGAAGAAGTAGGAACCCATTCCAGGATTCTTGCCTGGAGAATCCCATGAACAGAGGAGCTACAGTCCATAGGGTCAGAAAGTGTTGGACGTGACTGAAATGACTTAGCACACGCACACGAGGGTTGGAAAATTATTCATTTGTTTTTGAAGTTTCTTCTTACTGGAAATAAAGTTTAATTTTCCAAAATTTAAATAATAACGAGAGGTAGTTGGAAATAGAGTCATTTCTAAGGGCTTAAAATTTTAAATCATTTTTACATTGTGGAAATTTAACCTGTTGTTTAAAACAAGAGAGGACACAGAATAGAAACAAAAAGAGGTGACATTTGTGGGTGAAATTGAGATTTAAAACTAGATACTTGGATTTCTATCCAGCCTCTGCTGCTTTTTTGTATTCTTAAGCCAAGTTTCTTTATTTTATCGCTCATTGGTAAAATGCAGATGGAGTAAGTAAATAAGAGTGGTCTTCATTCCTGCATGCTGTATCACTTCAGCCTTATTCAACTATTTGTGACCCTGTGGGCTGTAGTCCGCCAGGCTCCTCCGTCCATGAGATTCTGTAGGCAAGAATACTGGAGTGGGTTGCTATGCCCTCTTCCAGGGGACTGACCCAGGGTTCGAATGCACGTCTTCTGTCTCCTGCATTGACAGGTGGATTCTTTAACCCTAGCACCACTTGGGAAACCCATAAAAAAAATAAAGGATGATAATGGTGTTTAAAGAGTTAGCAAGTATAGTCTCTCACATGGTATAGTAATTTAGACCTTCCCAATTCATATAAATAGAAGATTGCAGATATCCAGGTACATGTGTTAATGACAATTTGGGATAAAACTCACACCAAATCATAAATCATGAATAGCCTTTGATATGTGAATTACCTTTTATAAGTTAGGACAGTCCAGTCCCATCTGTAATCTCTCCATTGGTGGTTTACAGGAAACATGTTGCTTTATTTTTTCATCCCTCAAAATATGTTGTGTTGTCTTTCCTCTTTGTCATCAACTGGTCCTGCTGGCCAAATCAACCTGTTACTTTTTTAAAAATCCTGCTGTTTCCATAAAGTGTTATGAAGTTGTATTTGAGTCCCCACTGAAAACTGCAGGTTATCCTGCTGGGGCATCTGAGAAGGCATTTGATAGAATCTGCCTGACATTTGATTCTGGTGTGTGCCCTGCTTTTGTTTGCTCGGCCATTTGTGCTTTGGGTCCTCAGCTGATGTTTCCCACAATCCTGACTACTTAGGTTTTCTAGCAACCTCTATTGAAAACCAATATTAACTTATCAAGCCTGGGTTTCTTTTCCACCCCAGGACTTAAAGAGTGTCTATCTGTTGAAAGTGGGGTTTTGATGACCTCTTTGTGCCTTTATTCTTTCCCCACAAGAATGACCTTCCATTTTTCTAATCAAAGGCAAAGAAGAAGGCAGATTCACTTTCCAGGCACTTGTACCAGAACGCAAACATTTCATAGCATGAGGGATGTTGGTAATTGCTTTGGGAGGGAACATTCCCCTCTCAAAAATCAGAAGCTACCTCTATATTTCAGTCAGTACATCACAGCTGTCTCCCGCAGAGGCTTTTATCCACATGTATGGAAGAGTTTACACTGCTGTAACATTTGATACTATATTAGACAACAGAGAGTAGTAGGCAAATGTGAGAGAATTTCATTTCCTTGAAACTCCAAGTGTTTACAGCATTATGTTTCTGGTGAATGGCAGTGCTAATGGTTGTAAAAATAAAGTGGTATACCTTGAGGGATCATTAGGAAATGCAGGAATGCAAGTACATAATTTTGAGATTGATGCTATTGAGTTTTTTTTTTTTTCTTTAAATTTGCACATATTTTCTATTGGGCTCTGCATTTTCTAATCCTCTTTCATATTACCTGTTGATTTACAACCAAACTACAGTGGTAAGCACAGGCTACAAAGAGTCCTTTTAATAAAGGTTTGTATGAAAGAACTCTTAAGCTATTACCTAAATTCTTGCCCCTTACTTCTTGATAAATATCCTTCTCAGCCAGAATGAATATGAGCTTCTTTCCAGGGGATTGTATTCTTCTGGATCTTGAAACCTGAACTATCAACATTTTTGGACATTTGTAAATGAATTATCATTGATCTCAGACATGCAAAATAAGGAATAGAGACATAAACATGGGAGAAACAGTGATATAAGGGAAAAAATGATTTGATATCATCATTGGTGCTTTTAATATTCAGTGACAGACCTAAATGCCAGAAAAGAATTGGCAAAATAGTAATTAGCAGGAGCAGTCAGGGAGGAACTAAACACATATTATGTAAAAAGGTCAAATTTCCAACTGTCACAAAAGCAGTTAACTACAAGTCTGTCTTCTGGAGATGCAGTTTTGGCTTGCAGCCAAAGAAAAAGTATCAATTTCAAATCATCAACCTTCTAAATACAAGCAATTGCCTCTAGTTACATTGTTTTGGTTAGTACAAAACATTTTTTGATAATGAATGTCTCCTTTATGTTAATTCAACATTGTTAACAAAATTTCTGGTAAGGATAGTCCTCCTCTGAGAGATACTTGGTGAGGCATGGTGCGTTTCAAGCTAATAACTGGCCAGAATTCTGAACTTCTAGACAGCATATTAAAAAAGAAGAGACGTCACTTGACCAACAAAGATCCGTATAGTGTGGATAGTCAAAGCTATGGTTTTCACAGTAGTTACGTATGGATGTGAGAGACGGACTGTAAGAACACTGAATGCCAAAGAATCGATGCTTTCGAACTGTGATACTGGAGAAGATTCTTGAGAGTCCTTTGGACAGCAAGGAGATCAAACCCAGTCAATCCTAAAGGAAATCAACCCTGAATATTCATTGGAAGGACTGATGCTGAAGCTGAAGCTCTAATACTTTGACCACCTGATGCAAAGAGCTGACTCACAGGAAAAGACCCTGGTGCTGGAAAAGACTGAAGGCAGGAGGAGTAGAGGGTGACAGAGGATGAGACGGTAGGATGACATCATTGGCTCAGTGGACATGAGTTTGAGCGAACTCCAGGAAATAGAAGGACAGGGAAGTTGTGTACTGCAGTCCATGGGGTCGCAAAGAGTGGGACATGACTGAGCAACTGAACAACAGCAACCAAAATTCTTGATTTTGTTGGCTGTGTCCTTAGAGCAAGGGTTGAAGTACTGTGGTCTGAGGGTCAAATCCAACTTGCTGGCTGTTTTTGGAAATAAAGTCTTATTGTTACACAAACACACCCATTCATTCAGGTATTTTCCCTGGTGGCTTTTGTGCTCCAGCAGCATGTGAAGTAGTTGTAGTAGATCCTACAGTGCGGGGGGGGGGGGGGGGGGGGG